>VONZ01000792.1:5000-342726 GCA_012976165.1 Labeo catla | reverse complement strand
CAGTCTTGGGGGGAAGTCCCTGTCTCTGTGACAGTACAGCTCCGACGCCGGTACTGGAAGCGTCGACCTCCACGAGGAAGGGTCGGCTTGGGTCAGGATGATGGAGTATAGGAGCCGTGGTGAACCTCCGACGGAGCTCCTCGAAGGCCTGGATCGCGACTGGAGACCAGGAGAGACGAGTGTCACCCTTCTTGATCATTGAAGTGAGTGGAGAGGCTACTGAGCTGAAGCTCCGGATGAAGCGACGGTAGAAGTTCGAAAACCCCAGGAAACGCTGTAGTTCCTTAAGGGTCTTGGGGCGAGGCCAGTCCCGAATGGCAGTGACTTTGGACTCATCCATAGCGACCCCCTCTGGGCTGATGATGTATCCCAGGAAGGAGATGCTCTGTTGATGAAACTCGCACTTCTCCTGCTTGGCGTACAACTGGTGCTGGACGAGTCGCTGAAGCACTGCCCTGACGTGCTGGACGTGTTCAGAGTAGGAGTCCGAGTAAATCAAGATGTCATCAATGTAGACGATTACCCATCGATTTAACATGTCCCGGAACACCTCATTAATGAAGGCCTGAAAGTACGAAGGACTATTGGCCAGTCCGAAGGGCATCACCCGGTACTCGTAGTGCCCCGAGGTAGTCGAGAAGGCTGTCTTCCATTCGTCTCCCTCCCTGATCCTGATGAGATTGTAGGCTGAGCGTAGATCCAGCTTGGTGTAAATCTTGGCTGTTCTTAACTGCTCCAAAGCCGATGGCACCAGCGGGAGAGGATAACGGTACTTGACTGTGATGGCGTTGAGTGCTCGGTAGTCAATGCATGGGCGGAGGCCGCCGTCCTTCTTCTTTACAAAGAAAAACCCGGCCGAGGCTGGTGAGGTGGAGGGTCGGATGAAGCCCTTAGCGAGCTCTTCTTGTATGTACTGGTTCATGGCCTCGGACTCAGGCTGCGAGAGCGGGAAGACACGTCCTCTGGGTGGTGAAGCTCCCGGGACTAGATCTATGGCGCAATCCCCAGCGCGGTGAGGAGGTAGATGGGTGGCCTTGATGGTGCTGAAGGCCTCGAGAAGGTCCTGATATTCCTCGGGAATGATGCTCCTGGGGCTATGGGGCTCGGGTGAAGCAGTGAGTTGTACGGCAGGCTGGCTGGAGTGGGGCTGGCAGCGGGAGGACCAGTGTGTAATTGTTGCTTCTGACCAGGAGATGGTGGGTTCATGTTGGTGCAGCCAGGGGTAACCGAGGATGAGAGGTGTTCGAGGTGAGGTGATGATGAAGAACCGGATGGTCTCCTTGTGCTGAGGTTCGGTGTGGAGAGTGAGGTCCCCTGTCGTGTGCTCTATCCGTCCTGACCCTAATGGTCGCCCGTCGAGGGCGGCCACTGCCACCGGGGAGACACAGGAGAGAATGGGCAGATGATTAGTCCTAACGAAATCTGCGTCAATGAAATTACCGGCAGCGCCGGAATCAATCAAAGCGGTGGTTTGAATAGATAAGTCCTCATAGCACAGAGTCACGGGAATCTCACAACGATTGAGGTGTAATCTGGTTGAACTCACCGAGGCAGGTGGACGAGGAGGTCGAGTGGGACAGGTGGCGCGGATGTGTCCTGCCTGTCCACAGTACAGGCAGAGGTTGTTCCTGAGACGCCGCTCTCTCTCCTCCGCAGACAGTTTGGTCACACCCAGCTGCATGGGTTCCGGTGATGCCATGGGGACTGAGGGGGAAGGAGGAGATGCGGTGAACGCTCGGCTTGGCTTGCGGGCACGCATGACGTTGTCTACGCGGATGGACAGCTCTATATACTGGCTGAGAGACAGGTTCTCATCCCGACAGGCCAGCTCCACCTGTAAGTCCGGCTGTAATCCCTTACGGTAGTGAAGCTTGAGGGGTCCATCGTTCCAACCGCTCTGCGCTGCCAGCGTACGAAAGTCCAGTGCATACTCCGCCGCGGTGCGACGTCCTTGCCTCAGAGCCATAATCTGTTCCCCAGCCTCGCTGCTCTCTGGGCTGGGCTGAAAGACCTCCTTGAAACTCCGAAGGAAGGCGGCGAAAGAGGGGAAGGTAGGCTGCCCGAGGTCCCATACTGCGGTGGCCCACTCCAACGCCTTCCCAGTAAGCAAAGAGCAAACAAACGCAATCCGCCCCTCGTCAGTGGGGTAAAGATGTGGCTGTTGGTTGACAAACAAAGTACACTGCAGAAGGAACCCCTTGCACTTGCCTGGTGTACCGTCGAACTTTTCGGGGAAAGCCAGTCGGGGACTCGCGGTGACTGGAGGTGCGGCGGGGGTCGGGCTGGCAGTAGGAGGAGGTGCTGCCGGCGGTGTAGCGATCTGCAATCCCTGTACAGCCCGCACTAGCTGCTCGGTTAGGGCGGTCAGATGCTCCAGTTGCTGTTGATGGCGTGTCAACATTGAGGCCTGGGCGGAGACTTCGGAAGTGATCTGACCTGCTGTCGCTGGATCCGTCGGTGGCGAAGTTTTCTGTAACGGAGTCACGGAAGAATCCGGAGGTGTTGGATCCATTTGCAACAGCTTTATTAAATACTCAGACGTAAACAACAAGCTCGGGTCAACAACAGCGGACAGGTGTGGTGAAGGTAAATCCAATCGGGTAGTCAAAGTCCATGCAATAGGTCGGGGCCGGCGGCGATCAAAGGGAATAATCCAAGGGGAGCGCGAGGGGCGGTAAAAGGCAGGCAGCAAAGGTTCACACACACGATAAACAGTCCGGTTGGCAACGAGTAGGCAGTCCGAGAAAAGAACGCTTAGGATTGAGAGCATGACTAACAAAACTTCGCGAAGCGCCAGCCCGCGCAACGCTGTAAAATGGCCGACAAAGAGGAAGTGAACCGGGAGACCCGGAACCGGAAGTGGCAGTCCCAGGCACGGAATTATGGGAAAGGTAGTCTTTAGAACTCCGGTGAGGGTTCCCGCTGGTGGGGGATAGAGGGAGCCACAGAGACCGTCCGTGTGACAAAAAGTAACAGTAATTACAGTAAATTCAGTATAGGCCTACTTAAATTACTCAAAAAAGCACTTTTAGGTTCAATTAATTACAATTAGTAAACTATTTTCTTTTATAATAAATAATTTGCAGGTAAGCATCTGAAAGCATTACATTCAAATGTGATCTCACGAGAATTTGTATGTATATCACGTAAAATGTGGTTCAAAACGTACATTTACATTACATTTTCACAGGCAGAAAAAGGTACTGACATATTTACGGCATTTTAAAGTACAATACTGACATATTTTCAGCATTTTAACGTACAATACGGATGTATTAACGACACCTAAAATGTAAATTATTTACGTACAAACAACTTTACAGCCTTACAAATAAATCCTTATAAATACTGAAATCGTGGTATGTGACCCTGGACCATGAAACCAGTCATAAGTAGCACAGGTATTTCTGTAGCAACAGCCAAAAATACATTGTATGGGTCAAAATGATTGATTTTTTTCTTTTATGCCAAAAATCATTAGAATATTAAGTGAAGATCATGTTCCATTAAGATATTTTGGTAAAACTTTATTTTACGGTCTCTTAACTAGTTGCTTATTAGCATGCATATTACTAGAATATTAGCCATTTATTAGTACTTATTAAGCACATATTAATGCCTTATTCTACATGACCTTATTCTACATCCCTAATCCTAAACTTAATAACTACCTTACTAACTATTATTAAGCAGCAAATTAGGAATTTATTGAAAGAAAAGTCATAGTTAATAGTGAATAAGTGTACCCTATTCTAAAGTGTTACCGATATTTTATAAATTTCCTACCGTAAATATAACAAAACTTCATTTGACATATGGTGCAGCTGCACCTCGGGTGACCCAAGATCGAATCCCGCCTCATTCTCCCACTCACTTCCTGTCATATCTCCACTGTCCTGTCGCAGAAAAAGATTTAGGTTTTTTGCACCCTCAGATTCTAGATTTTTTAAATAGTTATATTTTGGCCAAATACAGTCCTACCCTAACAAACCATACATCAATGGAAAGCTTATTTATTCAGCATTCAGATGTATAAATCTTAATTAAAAAAAAAAAAAACTGACCCTTATGACTGGTTTTGTGGTCCAGGGTCACATAATCAGTCGTCATATCAATGGCATGTTTTCAATTGCATTATTAAATGAAGTTTACTCATTGACTTTATTAGGCATTTTTTTTTAGATAGGACAGTTGAGAGATGACAGGAAAGCAGTGGGAGGACAGAGTGGAGCAGGATCAGCATAGGACCTCAAGACGGGAATCGAACTCAGGTCACCATTAGTGCAGTTACACTGTATGTTGACACACTAACCACAAGGCTATTTGTGCCGACACTCATTTACTTATTATGAAATGATAACATTTCATTCTGTGTGATTTACAATGCCAACTCGTTTTGAAAAATACACAATGTTAAACAAAACCCTATAAACCAGGGGTTCTTAACTCTGGCCCTTGAGATAAGCTGGCTATTTTTCTAGTATGGTAACTATTTTATTATAGTAATCACTATTTTACTATTTTATTATAGTAACCACTCTATTATTTGACAGGTATGGACACATATTATTAATGGGTGACAAATAGGCCTGTTATATTTCTATAGTGGGATCAAATTCCAAAGAAAATAAGGTTAAAAATCTGTGTTGCTGCTTCCACACCATGAGATGTTAGTACAACACAACAAAATTGGATTGCATTGTATTGACCAGTGAAATACTAACCAATTCTTAGCCCGTCTATTTTATATTCTTTACACTACTCCTCCAGTACTTGCAGTCGAAATGACATTTTCATTTTACTTTCAGTGCGTGACATATTCCATAGTAGAATTCCAAAGTATTCCAGAGTAGAGAAGATATAGTATTCTTAAAAATAAAGGTTCTGTAAGGCTATTTTGGATTCCCAAAGAACCTTTCAGTGAGCAGTTCTTAAAAGAACCATTTTCTTCTTAGCCTGAAGAACATTTAATGATCTAAAGAACCTTTTTTTTCCATTATAAAAAACCACCGTTAGTGTAATGGAAAGATTCCATGGATGTTAAAGTTTTTCATGGAACCATCAATGCCAAAAAAGAACCTTTATTTTTAAGAGTGTAGAATGAAAAATAGCTGACCAGGAATGTGTATAAAGACAGTTAATCATAGGGATATGACCGAAGTGATTACTTCATACAGAATTGCTCGGATAATAACTTCAAAATGAGTAACCAATTTTATCAAATAATAGGACAAAAATCATTAGAATCAGTCACTCTTTGTGCTTTCTGGATAACAGAGTCAGGAGATGGCCTGTTATTTTAGATAAACGTCTAAGATTACAATGCAATAGTGCATGTTAAGTGAATGGGTGCTGTAAACTCTGTGAATGACAATGAGCGCATTGCAGTTTCTGTATATTTTGCATCTATCAGAGTTTAAGATACAACATCATACACATTTTCTTCTTTTTGATACACCTTTTTAAACATATAAAATTCTTCAAGAGAAATACAATGTGATGCTTTTCTGTCTTACTCACTCCCAGAGCAGACGTGTGATGTAACACCGTGTCTACAACGAGTGCGTCACAACGGCTCGAGGCTGTCTGTACCGGACAAGTCTGAGAAAATAGAACGGGAAATCAGTTTACTGACTCGTCGTGCTGCGCCGCTTTCACTGTACACAGCTGAACTAATTATGATGGTTTCTATTGGTTTGTAGTTTCTGACCAATTAGAGTATTGTTGACGAGAGAGAGCAATCCACAGGAAAACAGACAAAAACACTCTCCTGTTTTTCCTTTTAACACTATTGTTGGAATTCTAAAAAAGATAGTTTAATTTTTAATGTTTCATACAAGACATATTTGCTATAAATAAACTATGAAGTGAAGAAAATTACATTTAAAATCATCTTTTCCAGTTGAGACCACATCCATGTTTGGATTTAGCTGAATACAGAGGCATATACAAATAATTTTGCCGTTGTTACAGATTCACACCACTGTTTAACAGGGTCTATTTTGATTTGATGTTGATTTTAAAACTCCCTTCCTATGATCCATTGTGAGTGCGACTGGTTAAAAGGGTTAATAGCTTAATTCTTCTCCCTGAAGCAGGTGAAAAACAGTCCCCAATAAGCTCCCGCTGAATGCCGCCTGAGACTTCATCCATTTACTGTAAGCATGCATGCTTGGAGAATTGAAACACTGGCAGATACAGCATATCATGAGCACATTAATTATGGCTGCTCCTGTGCTGTTGCTGTGCTGTCATTGCTGGTCCCCAACCGTGAAAGACACTGGGATTCTGTACTCGCAGCTGAGAAATGGGCCAGACATGCTCGTTTCTACCTGCTTGGGTTTCTCTCTCTCCCTCCTGACTCGTGAAAATGAAAGACAGAAGAAACTAGGGAGAAAAAAAAAACAGCAAAACAGAAGGCTGTCTAAAGCTTTTTTTTACTTTTCCAGATTTGTCTGTATTTTAATACTATTTTTTAGTTTAATTAAAACTCAGTTTAATCTTTTCAATGATTCTTTGGTTAATTCAGATCATAATCCCAGTCGGGAGTTCATTTCCCAAAAGCATCTTTAGCAAACTATGGTCGAAAGTACCGTCATTATCAACAAAGTTAAATGATTGAAGTGTTTCCCAAAAACACAGTTCTGTTGAACATTCACAATCAACATTACTAAACTTCTTGTTAGTACAAAATGTGGACTGACATACAGTATCTCACAAAAGTGAGTACACCCCTCACATTTCAGCAATCGTTTTACTGTGTCTTCTCAAGGGACAATACTATAGAAATGAAACTTGGATATATTTTAGAGTAGTCAGTGTGCCATTTTTATAGCAGTGTATATTTACTGTCCCCTGAAAATAACTCAACATACAACCATTATTGTCAAAACATCTGCCAACAAAACTGAGTACACCCTAAATGAACTTGTCAAAACTGTGTCAATATTTTGTGTTAGCACCATTGTTATCTAGCACTGCCTTAATCATTCTGTGCATGGAATTCACCAGAGCTGCACAGGTTGTTGCTGGGATCCTCTTCAAATCCTCTATAATGACATCATGGAGCTGCTGGATGTTACACACATGCTGCTTCTCCACCTTCCGCTTGAGGATACCTCATACATGCTCAATAGGGTTCAGGTGAGATCACCTTCACCTGCACCTTCCTCAGCAAGGCAATTGTCATCTTGGTGGTGTGTTTGGGGTCATTATCATGCTGGAAAACTGCTCATCATGTTGGCCTAGTTTCTGAAGGGAAGGCATCATGTTCTGCTTCAGAAATGTACAGTACATAATGGAATGTACTGTTTTCCTCAATGAACCGGAGCTCCCCAGTACCAGCAGCACTCATGCAGCCCCAGACCATGATGCTACCACCACCATGCTTGACTGTAGGAGAGACACAAATTTCTTGGTACTCCTCACCAGGGCATCACCACACATGCTGGACACCATTTGAGTCAAACACGTTTATCTTAGTCTCATCAGACCATAGGACATGGTTCCAGTAATTCATGCTCTTGGACAGGTTGTCTTCAGCAAACTGTTTACGGGCTTTCTTGTAAGCCAGCTTCAGAAGAGGCTTCCTCAGATGACGCCAGTGCAAACCGACTTGTTGCAGTGTGCAGCGTATGGTCTGAGCACTGACAAGCTGATCTTCTACTTCTGCAACCTCTAAAGCAATGCTGGCAGCACTCATGCATCTGTTTTTTGAAGTCAGGTTCTGCACCTGACACACAGAACGAGCTCTCAACTTCGTTGATTGACCTTTGTGAGGACTATTCCGAATAGAACCCGTCTTGGAAAACCTCTGTATGACCCTGGCCACAGTAGTGTAACTCAGTTTCAGGTTGTTACTAAACGTCTTATAGCCTAGGCCATATTTGTGGAGAGCAACAATTCTGATTCTCAAATCTTCAGAGAGTTCTTTGCCATGAGGTGTCTTGTTGAACATCCAGTGGTCAGTATGAGAGAGCTGTACTCAAAGCACCAAATATTAACTGCTGTAATACAAGATACACAACTTTGTATGGTCCTGTCAAGCAGACAAAAACATGAACATGATGAATAGGACATGTGGCTTTGCATGGTTAAATGACATAGTGCTTTTAGCATTTAGGGTATACTTGCTTTTATTGCCAGCTATTTTGACAATAATGGCTGTATGTTGAGTTATTTTCAGTGGACAGTAAATATACACTGCTATACAAGCTGCACATTGACTACTCTAAAATATATCCAAGTTTCATTTCTATAGTATTGTTCCTTAAGAAGATATACTAAAAACGTTGCTGAAATGTGAGGGGTGTACTCACTTTTGTGAGATACTGTAGATCAAGCACTTGACCAAAATAAGCTAGATAACATGCAGTACATTCTATATATAACTATATAGTATATAAGACCCTGGACCACAAAACCAGTCATAAGGGTCCATTTTTGAAACATCATCTGAAAGCTGAATAAATAAGCTTTCCATTGATGAATGGTTAGGATAGGACAATATTTGGCCAAGATACAATAATTTAAAAAGGGTGCAAAAAAATCAAAATATTGAGAAAATCACCTTTAAAGTTGTCCAAATGAAGTTCTTAGCAATGCATATTACTAATAAAAAATTACGTTTTGACATACTTACAGTACATAATGTACAAAAAATTTCTACAAATATACCAGTGCTACTACCCGTGCTACATACAGGAGGCCTGGGGGTATGACGTAAGAAGGGAACCCGTGATAAATTTAACATCAAAAGCAAAATGACAGGGCAATAGTAAAGTAGTCCTCAGATGTCATTTTCATTATAGCAGCATCTCTGAGCAATTTCATTATTGAGAAATCTGCTGACTGCATGAACTGCAATCCTACGGGTGTGAAGTGTAAGGCAATTACATACTGCATGTTAATGCAATAATAAAACGAATGTCTTTCTGTTCAGTTTGTGTTAATGAACTATAATAACATGTCATTAACTGCAATCTTGAATCATTTAATTAGCAGAAGCTATTACTGCACCACTACATGTGATGTCATTAACAACAGTTCTATACTGTTGAGTCAACATGGTTCAAATAACAGAGGTGCAACCATGTTACTGCAGTTTTTTTGAAACAGACATTGACTTCGCTAGGGAAAGTTCACCCAAAAATGAAAATTTGTGGGGAAAAAAATGACTATGGAAGTCACTGGCTGCTGTCAATTATTTGGTTACCAATATTCTTCAAAATATTTTCTTCTGTGTTCAGTAGAAGAAAAAAAAATCTTCGAAACAACTTGAGGGTAAACAATGCAAAAATTTTCATTTTCATTTTTGAGTAAATTGTCCCTTTAATTTTGACATGATGCATCATATGGTGGATAAGCAGTGAGTTACATCATTGTATAGAAACACACTTCTGATTGATTAGTTCAGAGAACATTCAAAAATAACATAGCTATAATGTTTGCAAAATGATAAAATTGAATTTTCAGTTGCACAACCAAGAAAAAAAGCATTTCTAAAACTTTATTTTTATAGAACGGATAGTTCCGCTCCTTGATTTTGATTGGTTGAGCTGTGTTTGAAGCTGTTGTAAATTACTTGTACAACATACACCTTTGTTTACGTTTGTGTGTTGCTCGGCAACAACTTTGTTGCAACCACAACCGTTTCTAAGGAACTACATTGTTTGGCGGAAGAATAATGTTTTAATTATTATCATTACAGTTATTTTCTCTGTTTTATTTTGTGAAACCTTACTACATGTATGGAATAATCATTTTAGAAAAGCGATAAGCCCCTTGAAGTCATGGTTTACAGTGAATTTCTAAAAAGTAAGAGGATCTCCTTAGCAAACTCAGCTTCAGGTCATGCCTAACAATGCCCTTTAGCTTTTACAAATTCACTGTAAACCACGACTTCTTGGGGCTCATTGCTTTATTATAAAACGGATAGTTCTGGTCCTTGATTCTGACTGGTTGAGCCGTGTTTTAAACTGTCATAAATTACTCTACAAACACACATCTTTGTTTACGTTTGTGTGTTGCTCTGCAACCACTTTGTTGCAACCACTTCCGTTTCTGAGGAACTACATTTGTTTGGCGGAAGAATAATGTTTTTATTAATATCATTACAGTTTATTTGCTCTGTTTTATTTTGTGAAACCTTGCTACGTATATGGAATGACCATTTTATAAAAGCAATGAGCCCCATGAAGCCATGGTTTACAGTGAATTTATAACGGTTAAGGGGAACTCCTTAGCTAACTCCGCTTCGTGTCGTGCCTAACAACGCCCCTTACCCCTTAAATTCACTGTAAACCACAGCTTCTTGGGGCTTAGTGCTTTATTTTAATCTGGGTAGTTGAAAAATGAACACAATTATTTTTAAACAAATTAACCAAGATCTTGAACTTTGCTGGAAAACTTGTTACAATTTTAAAAATTAAAATAAAAATAAATAAAAATTTTAATAAAAAAAATTATGCCATATGAGAACGATGATTACAAGACAACAGTTTATTTATTAACACTTTATTTTGATGGTCCGCCAACAGACATTCTACTAAGTATAAGCAACTTCTTCTATAAGTACAATTCACTCTACTAACCCAAAACATAATCTTAAAGGGATAGTTTACCCAAAAATGAAAATTCGGTCATTAACTGCTCACTCTCACGTCATTCTGAACCTATAAGGCCTTCATTAATCTTTGGAGCACAAATTAAGATATTTTTGATGAAATCCGAGAGCTTTCTGACCCTGCATAGACAGCAACACAACTAACAATGTCAAAGCCCAGAAAGGTAGTAACGTTGGAAAGACATGCGGGTGAGTAATTAATGACAGAATTTTCATGTTTGGGCGAACTATCCCTTTAACCTAAGTCTACTAATACTTATGAAAAGTTAGTTGGCCTGTAGATGCAAAGTTATTGAACTGAATTTCTTATGGGGACCATGAAAATAAAGTGCAACCTTTTATTTTTGTTGTTTATTACTGGTTATATTAATAACCTTGGCCTGATGTAAAGTAAACTTATTGCAAGCAGTTCCTTCTTCTGCTTCAGTTCCATGATCTGAGATTTCAACAGCAAACCAAAATGAAGATTCAAAGCCAATGTTCAATTTTCCGCTATTTGCCTTGATGCTGCAGTCGTGATGCACTTTATTGAGCTATGAAAATACTCAGCTGACCTAAATTGACCTGAAAGTGCTGTTGCCAAACTGTTACGAGAATGTGCAGCCTCTGTTATTTGCACTGTCTATGGTTTCTTCCAGAACTCTTTAATATGTTTTAATATCCTTCTCTATCTGAGAAATAAAGCGAATGTAATATTTATGGTGCTGTAGCTTACAGCTGTAGTTCAATACAGTGATAAAAGGCCTTCATACTAAGCGAGGTGGGATTCTAGTCATTTCTTCTTCCCTGGGAGCCGTGCAAGTGGTGATATCTAAATAGATTCTGCTGCTGATTGACAGCGCGGTATGAGCTGTTATCGGCTGGACCACAGTGTTGTGTTTGCTGAGGTTGTGAGGTACAGTCTCCTGTGGTATTGTGTTTTTGCTACACTGTGGAAGCCCAGCATGCTCTCTGCCTGTCACAGAACTACATTAGCATTCATGATTGACAGAAGAGGAAAAAGACTTGGCAGATTTCGAGATGGTTTTGTAACATAATGAACCCAGATATTTTAAGGTAGCAGTTGCTCCCTAAAAGTGTGAAGTAAGCAGTCCTACATATTTTGTTGAATCTTTCGGTGAGGTATAGGACGATGATTCTTAACTGGCCTGTCACAGTGGTCACAGGTCTGTTCTGACTATCAATAGTAGGAAACAATGCTTAATGCAATCAATAAAATGCTACAGAGTTCATCAATATGCTTTTTTTTCAGTCATAATGTGAAACAATGCTGACTTTTGATTTTTTAGGCCAGACTTTTAACTATCAGCATTATGCATGACATGCATGACTTTGTAAAACAACTTATCCCTGTACAAAATGACCTGAAAGGATTAGTTCACTTAAAAATTTCCTGATAATTTACTCACCCCATGTCATTAAAGATGTTCATGTCTTTATTTCTTTAGTCGAAAAGAAATTAAGGTTTTTGAGGAAAACATTCCAGGATTTTTCTCCATATAGTGGACTTCAATGGGAGCCAATGGGTTGAAGGTCTAAACTGCAGGTTAAATGCAGCTTCAAAGGGCTCTACGCAATCACAGCTGAGAAATAAGGGTGTTACCTAGCAAAACAATCTGTCATTTAAACAAACAAACAAACAAACAAAAAAATTTTAACTACAAATGCTCATCTTGCACTAGCTCGACTTCACGCAATATGTAATCACATTGGAAGTACAAAGCGAACATGCAAAGTAAAACGATGTTGGATGATTTTGAAGTTGGAGGAGAAAATGAGATGGAGTAAAAAAAAAAATCATTCACTACATATTTTTTATTTCCCAAAAAATCTAAACAGTGTCATTTATCAAGCCATTTAGATTTTCTGAGCAGTATGATGTCATATTGCTCAAGCTCCACCCACAACCACCAACGGACTGTCCTGTATTAGCATATTTTCACCCTCAGCCATTTGTATGCTGTCTGACATTTTCTCCACACTCAAGCAGCCATCCCCTGAACGTGTACCCGGTAGGTCAGTCATTTGAGTCAGTCTCATTCAGCAATTAGCAGAGAGCGGATGCAAAGCACAGTTACTGTGCACATATGCTTGTTTATATATTCATATTGAACATACAGAACATAACTCCATGACACATTTAACATAATCAGAGATTTATGAATGTGTAAATGCTTAACTAAACAATGTTAATTATGCAAGAAAATGGTCATTTATGTTTATGTCTTATGTTTTGGTCATATGAACTAGGGCTGCACGATTAATCGCATGCAATTTCCATGCACATTTTGTCTCCATCACCTGCTTTCGGATGGAGCAGCATTTACTACACAGAGCTGTAGTTCACTGATAAAACATAGACGATATTTTTGCGCAATTATGAAATTTAAAAGAAATCGTTTGCGATAATGACAGCTGTTTGCGCAGCTTCTCAGTGGACTACGGCTCTGTGTAGTACATCTGAAAGCATGTGAAAATACCACATCTAATAACATGTTTTTACTCCAAACTCACTTTCTTTACATCAGTTGAGTGTTTGAAATAAATCCTTCTGTGAGATGGTGTGGCTTCTTACACAGAATAAGGCACACAACACATTTCATAGTATTCTAAACAGTGATAAAGGCATTGTATTATAAATGCGCTTTATTATAAAGAAAATTATAATAAGAAGAACTCAGATAAGTCATATATTGTCATAGTTGTGTGTTTATTAGTCATTAGTTGAATCAATGAAAGCAGTTAAATCTTCTGTTTATTCAGCTGCAGCATTTCCTGGGTTTCTTATTCGGGTGTATTTGTAGTTTCCACACGAGAGCGCCCTCTAGCCTTCGGATGAAGATTTACTGCTGATCACAGAAAGATACTGAAAGATATGCATGACAATCGCAGCTTCTGCCTAATCGCGATTGCGATTTCATTTCGATTTATCGTGCAGCCCTAATCTGAACCACTTTATTTAGAATTATTTATTTATTTATTTCATGAGTAGATTATCCACACATTTTAAAGGGGTCATCGGATGCCCATTTTCCACAAGTTGATATGATTCTTTAGGGTCTTAATGAAAAGTCTATAACATGCTTTGGTTAAAATTTCTCAATGGCAGTGTAAAAAACACCTTTTTGCCAAATTCAGCTCTGCAAAAATCATTCTGTTCTGGTCGACGTTGCTTTAAATGCGAATGAGCTCTGCTCGCCCCGCCCCTCTCTTCTCTCTGTGGAGTGACGAGCCTGTTTACTTTAGCCACATTTAGCCGCGTTTAGCCACTAAACTTGCTAACTAGTACGTTATTAGGAAAGGTGATCGCAAAGATTCATAAAAAAAAACCCTTATATTCACTTCTGCTGTAGGTAAAGCTGGATCATGAATGATTTGCGCAAACATAGACGGATATATGTAGATCGGGCGGCACATTCCCTTCACGAACAAACGTAATCCACTGCATCTTCAGCAGCTCAGATGTCGGGAGTAAATGACGACCACTGTGCTCATTATTACATCCAGCAACACAACACCTCAATCGCTTAGGAGCCATTCTTGTCTACGCCCCTGTTCCGGCATTGGAACAATGGTGATCGGACTGTTAATGCTCATTTAAGGCGGATCTAAGGTAAGACGGCCATGTCAATCAACTATGGTGGGAGCGACCTCTGTCGGTGTGTCGTCACACAGACAAGATGCTGAGAATGGCTTGATTTGAAAAAGGGGAAATTATTTTTACAGACTAAATAAAAGCCACTGGGTGGTTTTTTTAGCATTATATGCTGGTTGTGTACACACACTGCCAACACACATGTTCAAACAACATGGAAAAGTGAACTTTGCATCCGATGACCCCTTTAATAAAGCCAAATCAGTTTAGCACATAAGACACTTTTTTGCCACCTGCTGGCGTATTTATGTAATATGAAGAAATGGTCACTGAACAAATCAGTGAACGAAACATTTTTGGTGAACGAACTGAAAATGAATGAATCTCTTGAAAGAATCAAAATTTCCATCACTAATGGTAACGTGCCACAGAATACACAAAAAATGGAAGTGAGGGGCGGGGTGAGCAGTAGCTCATTATCATTTAAAGAGACATGCACTTAAGTGGCTCGCTGTGAAAAGAGCTATTTTTGACAAGGTAAAAACTGTGTTGTTTTACACAACCATTGAGAAATTTTAACCAAAGTATGTTGACATTTCATGAAGACCCTAAAGAATCATATCAACTTGTGGAAAATGTGTATAGGTTTGCATTTGGAACATGGCCTAGTTCTCCCTTTGGAAGTACTGCAGCAGCCTCTGAACTTTTGTTTACTGGGGAACCGATAAACACCTGTGCACAGCAAGTCACAGAAATTGCATAAAGCCAGCCAATCTGATTGGAGCGTGCCATTTTGAGACGACTGTTGTGATTTTTGAATATGCATCAGACAGTACGTGGGCGTGTCGCCTGAGGCGGTGACTAACAATGCTGTAACAGCTCTCTGTTCCTCCTTGAGACTCTCAGGCTGTTTTCAGAGGAGTTTGCTGGAGTGTCCCACTGCATCAGATCTGAGAGCTCTAGTCGTTTCTCCAAAAGGTTAAAATGAAACTTTCAGCATTAGAGAGAAACCTCAGGCCATAGCAGACTGATGGATGGTGTGGAATCAAATCTCTGTCAAGGTTGCGGCCCCGCGGAGAGCCCTACGCTGACAGACTGAGCATATTTTTTCTTTCATATCACAGAACTTCTGCTTTTGAAGAGTTTTTTTTACACGTGATAAAAGGCTCTGAAGTATCTAAGGTTATCTGGGAGTTCACTGTTCACTACTGCAGTGTTTTAAATAATTAAAGCAAAGCAAAGATAACAGAGACACAGCCAGAGTTGCTGAATCAAACATGGTGAGAGAGCAACATGATCAATGTCTGATAAAAATTTAGACTGTATACTGTCTGCTATGTAAAAAAAAGTTAGTGAAACATAAAACATTATGCAATGATACACGGTGCAAATAGTAGTACGCTAGACATTTCCCTCACTATGTTGCTTGTTTAATTCAAGTACAGTTATTGCCCCTGACATAAAAAGACATTTTGAATTCTGAATCTATTTTTTGTGTAAAAACATCTCATTGAAATCTAATAAGGAATCTAGAAAGAGGCAACAGCTGCAGCCAAGGTCAAGTCAGCGGCATTGTGGGACACAGTAACCAATGCAATGTGCTCTGTTGCATACTGCCTGTTTTGCATAGTGCGCATTGTATATTATATTTGTCAGAAATAGTATGTTAGTATAGTATCCTGAATATTATGAAGGAAATAATGAGGGTGAGATCCATCAGGATTTTAATAGCATGTGATATAGCTATTGTTTATATTGTTATTATAATTTAAATTATTTAATTGCAAAAGCAGAATAATGTATTACATTTGGATTAATTATTATTATTATTATTATTATTATTATTATTATTATTATTATCTCCCTTATCATCTCATGTAGTCTTTATTTTTATTTATTTATTTATTTATTTATTTATTTATTTATTTGCTGTGATCAGTCTAAGGGAATTCGTTTTCGTCTTCTTCTTCTTCTTCTTCTTCTTCTTTTTCTTCTTCTTCTTCTTCTTCTTCTTCTTCTGTATTGTGTCTTTTGTCCCGCAGGATAATTGTCAATAACCAACTAAACTAATCACCTAAAGCAGGATCACTTCATTTTAATTTGCTATCAGAGCTGGAGACCAAGAACACAGCTAAACCACCCTTAGGAATTAAATTAACAAACATGCAGATATTTAGATTAGGTGTAACTATTATAGTCTGCAAACAAATATTAACCGGGGATTTTGTTGGCATTTTTGAGACAGAGGTGGGATTACTTACTGGAATTGCTGTTAGCTCAGAGTATTGAAACACTGTTATTGTGTACTTTTAATTTATAACGCTTATCCACATTAGCATAATTATTTTATTTAAACCTCTTTATATTGCAGAATGCATTTCTTATTCTGTTCATGCAGAAACATATTAATGTGTTCAGAATTCTCAAATGGCCACACCAAGAGATTTCGATTTGATTACTCACCCTCATGTCGCTCCAAACCTGTATGACTTTCTTTTTCAGTGAAACAGAAGAAGATATTTTGTAAAATGTACAAGCTGCTCTTTTCCACATATTTAAAGTCAAAGGAATCCCCCCAAAATGAAATGGGAAATCCAACCTGATCTTGTGATGAAAACGTACTTGTGGGAACTTTTTATGTACCGCCATGTACATTTTGTGACATATTGATGTGAAATGTCCACTGAGTGGCGCTAAAAGAGTGTTCAGGGTTTTTTCCTGGAATAGATGAGCGTACATATGATACGTTTTATGTGGTGTTGGCTTTGTACCTGTCACCGCATTTCTAACTTGAAATGTTCGTTGAGTGGTGCTATAAGTGGTACACCTAAGAAGTACACCTAAACTTACCTGATAGTATGAACAAAAGTGAATGTGATGTTAAAACACAATTGCAAACATGCCATTTTAGCATGTTTTTCAATCTCTCATCTTTTAGCTCTTTCATCATGAGTCACCCAAAGATTCCGCATCCTAAGTCCGATTCCGTGCCGGCTGAGCTACCGAGCAAGTTTGTTAGGTCCAGAAAGCGAAACATATGGAGCTGTAATCATAACTGTGTACGAAAACGATTACAAGTGCTCGCTGTTTTACTGCCTCTAGTGTTGGAAACTGTAGTGATATGTACTTATTATTTTGCACCTTCCCACAGGTATGTTTTCGTCACGAATAAAAAATCTGTTACATTTTTACGGTACAAAAACGGTAGCTGTGGTTGCCAGAATTTTACTGTAAAAAATACGGTAGCAACATTTTAAGTTTTACAGTTTTAACTTAAATTTACATTTAAATACCGTAATTTCATTAACTGATATAATGTTAATGTACCAATCTAAGTACTGAAATCTGTTTTGTACCTTTGTAATACAACGATAACCACCAAAAACAGGTGGTTATGAGAAAATCAAATGATGGACCAAAGCCCATCACTAAGCAGCTTTTAAATATTAATATATAGAGGTGTACAGTGTCATTCACACAAACACTAAACACCATCATGGTAACACACATGAAACTGAAATAATGCAATAAACATTCATTTAACAGCATTAGATGTAACATACAACCCTGATGTACAAAACTGATAAGAAAAAGATAAGAAGAAACTAGTTATTTCAACAACAACAACAAAAAACAATAAAAAAAGGGAATTCTGGGAATGTCAATTTACGGCTATTCACTGTTAATTATACGTTCTTTTTCAATTCCGAAAACGGTATGCTACCGTAAAATTACATGCATGTTTCCGATACAGTTTTTCACTGCATATTGTAGGGGAGCTTATCATGAACCATTTAACAGGTTTATACTGGAGCATTTTCACAGTTTTTATCGTTAAAATTTATGGTCATTTTTTACAGTATATGAGAATTCTCCCAAAAATGAAAAGCACTAGCATTAATCGGCATATGATAGCATTTCATTCTGAAATGTATTTATTTAAGTGATATTCACCCCAAAAAACAAGAAAATTCTGTCATCATTTATTCAAAACATGGAATAAGATATTTTGAAGAATGTTGGTGCCCATTGACTTCCATTGTACGGACAAAAGTAAACAACAACAAAAAAAACCTTCATTTCTTAAAATTAAATCTTTTTTTTTTGTTTTAATTTTAAATCTTTCTTTTTTATGTTTTAATTTGATTGACATATACCAACCTGAGAATCAGACGGGCAGATTCACAAATGAATCCCTTTTTTTTAAAAAACTAATTGATAAAATAGGTTTGCACAAGGGTCTGAAATTGCTTGTGATTCAGTTTGATTCTTGTAAGAAACAAAGCGTGTAAATGTCATATCATTTGTTAACGGTGAAACTGATCTTTATCGTATGTGGCTTGTAAATGACTCTGTGCTGCAAGTCATGATTTATGTAATTTATATCCAAAAAGAGTATCAAAATAGGGACAAACTTTTTCACCTTTTTCAGTAGTGATAAAAGCCTATAAACGCCCCTGAGAATGAGAAATGATGAAAATAATTTTTATATCCTCACAAAAAAACTACCGTATGGCTTCGGGAGAGTCATGTGAATCATTATTACGTTACTTTTATGCTTTTATTTTTATCTCCCAACATATGCTGAGATGTAAAAGAGCAGCATGAACATTCCTCTAAACATCTTCTTTTGTGATCAAAGAGAGAAAGTCATAAAAGTTTGGAATGACATCGTAAATCACTGCCGATCATTGTCACCTTTAGGTTAACTATCCTTTCAAAAGGGCACACTTACAGTACAGTCGGATGCAAATGCATGAGTCTTATCTTCCCTAGGTAGATGAAACCGCTCCACTGTGGTTCTTAATAATAACATTTCAGTCAAAATTTCAGCATGTGGATTGCACATGGTCAAATATCCCACAAGTCCATCTGACCATGCATAATGCAGAAATCAGACATAACCCTCACAGGCATTCATACTGAGTTGGTTGGGTGTAAAAAGAATCAACCTGAATATGTTTCACACACTGGCTCTGGAGTTTATGGATGCTGATGTTTTAAACATTGATTTTCGCACAGTAAAGTTCCTTCATAAAGAAAATTCAATAAAGCAGCGTCAGCGTTCAATATCAATATAATAAGACTCACGCAAACCCCCCTTTGTTTTGAATTATTCCTAATGTTTCGTAATATTGTCAAGCATTTGTGTTTATATGTGCACATAAACCCAGTCTCAGGTTTATGTGGCAGACTATATAACCTTCTCATCAGATGGAAGCTAAAAATAGTCGAGCCCCCCTCCCCTACCTTGTTTCTTTCTTTCTTCACCTGCCTCTGCTCACCTTTTTCCTCATCCTCCTTCACCACATCATGTGGTGTGAATCCCACCACACAGCATCAATCTCGACGGTGAGCATCGTTTATGACTGAACAACACTCCACTAGTCACTCTCCAAATCAGGAAAGTTCACAAGTATCAATAACCTCCCGTCTGTTTCCAAGACACATAAAGACGGAGATGTATTGGAGGCAAAGCCGCTCGGGGAAAAATCAGTCTCCAATAGGTCTATTAAATGTTATCGAATGCAGTGTGAGAGTGTGAATGTGCGTGTGGCAGGGGAATAGGAGATAAAGCGATTGGTGCCAGCGTGTGCTTACGGATGTGTCCACCGGCAGCCGCGTCTATTAGATCAAGCGCTCCCGGTTCACATGGGATGAATGATTCGTAAGAGTTTGCAGATCTGCAGGCGAGGAGTGTGTGTTTTTGAACACTTCAAATGTTCATACAAGAATAAAACCACCTGCGTTATGAGAGCTAGTTGGTGATTTCCGTCAAAAAAGCTCGGTAAACATTCAAAATGTGTTTATGAAAAGACATAAATGGCTAGAAGGTGTAAGTTTAGAGAATAAAAATATCATTAGCTTGCTATAACTTAATAGGAGTCAATGGAAAGTAATGGAAAAACAAACGTGTGTGTGTATGAGAAGCAGCTGCTGAATGAGATGAAAACATCACACCTTGGTGATCCAGGTTTGAGAACAACTAAACACTTTCTTTACTTTTCCATCTTGTCTAATTCCAATGCTTTAGCTGTTTTTCTTCAAATATACCAACCAAAGGACTGTTTATCTTTAGGGTGAAAATGTTGAAGTTGATTAAAACGAGAAGTGTCTTACCTGAGTCACTCTGGATGGACGTGAAGGTTTGCACTTCCTCTGTGCCAGCGAGTCAGTCAGCGCTGCAGTCAAAGCACTTGTCTTTGTTTCTCAATGTAAACACCACAAACTACTTCATGAAATCTTACTGTAACACTAGACTCCTTGTATTTCAGTCTCTATGGATTTTTTGGTTGGCTTTGCGTTATGTTGGCAGCTGTTTGTTTGCACTGCTTCTTTTGTGTCTCTGTACTGTATGTTGTCGTCCGGGCGACAGCATCACTGAGTTGAGCGTGTTCTTCCACTCTTCTCAGCAATACTCGTCCGCTCGCTCGCTCTCGGCTTTGTTCATTCCTCCATCCAAGACGATTCATCAGCGTGAGACAGAGAGGGGGGACAGGAGAGATGTTTATGTACGATGGGGTGGGTGAAAAGGACCAGATGACAAAAACATAGTTGACGTTACGAGATTGAACGTACGTGAATGTTTTGACGCGCGAATGAATATCCAGAAAGAAAATTTGCGGTTAATGTGATGCTGTGGTATTAAGACGACATGTGCACCCCTTCACAGATGAGGATGGTTTATTCTTACCTAGAGAGAGAGAGTGAGAAAAGAGAGAGAGAGAGGCACATTCTGGAGGAGATATATAAGATAACGAAAAGCGCTATCAAGTAATAATGAGGTAATAATTGGACTTGCTACAACAGAGAACATTTCAGAACTCAATGTGAACTGATGATTATAGTAATAGAGTGAATCACATAAAGCCTGTCAAGAATACGCAGGTCATATTGCGCTCAAATCAAAAGATTGAAATTAGAAAATGAATCCTGTATTAGGACCATAAGGGAACACATTGCGACGTTATTTTCATGGGTAGTTGAAAAGATAGTTCTCCAAAACAATGAAAATTCTGTCATTTACTAACCCCCATGTCGTTCCAAACCTGTGTGACTTTTTCATTTCTCAAATTTCTCTTTTGTGTTTCACAGAAGAAAGAAATTGAAAGTGGTTGGAACAACATAAGAGTGAAATTATTATTTTTTTTTACATTAAGGTTTTTTTTCCCCCCAGCTAACTTGTTCTAATAACATTTTACCAATGTTCCCATCAACCTAACTTAAAACATATTTCTGAATGTTCTCAGAATGTTCAAAACATCAGTTTTTTAAATGTTTTTTCTTTTCTTTTCTTTTTAAATTCTTGGTAATTAGAAGGTCAAGGGAACATTCCATTTTGTCATTTTGCAAACATTATAGGAATGTTACATTCTGAAAGTATTAACTTTTTTTAATGTCTAACAAATAAATAAATAATAAATAGATCCATGAACTATGTATAATGATTTTGTTATAACATTTTAAGAATATTAAAGAACAGATTATTTAATAATAAAAAGAAAAAAAAAAAACATACTAATCTTACTGAAAGACCAAACCAAACCTTTTTTTTTTTAATGTGTACACTCCTTTTTTTGTCTAAATGGTTCCATAAAGAACCTTTTGTCAGGATCGTGTGTGGGAAGGAGTCGCAGGAACGAGGAAATAATGAAAACATGCTTTAATAAAATAATCCAAAACAGGAACAGGAACAAACTGGAACAGCAGGGAAAAACACATGCAAACACGACATAAACTAACATTAAGAACGGACAAGAAACAAGGAACTGAATCAAATTTATATAGGGGTGTGAACGAATACAAAGACAGGTGTGGGAAATTAACCAATGAACACTTAACAAGAAACGGAACAGGAAAGACCAAATAAGGGCACAAGAGGGCAAAACCAACAAAACAGTCCACAGGGGTGTGACATTACTCCCCCCTCCCGTAAGGCGCGTCTCACGCCGTAACATATACACCGGGGAGGGGGGGTGGGCGCCCTGGAGGTTCGTGCAGGGCAGACACCGGACGGGGAGGAGGAATGCTTCCAGGGCAGATCAGGGAGCTCAGGGAGCTATGGTGGGTCAGGGAATTCAGGAAGCCATTGCGGGTCAGGGAGCTCAGGAAGCCACGGCGGATCAGGGAGCCATGGCGGGTCAGGGAATTCAGGAAGCCATTGCGGGTCAGGGAGCTCAGGGAGCCATGGCCGAGTACACTGTCCGGGCAGCCATGGCGGATCCGGGAGCTCGGGGAGCCATGGCCGGGTACACAGTCCGGGCGGCCATGGCGGATCAGGGAGCTTGGGGAGCCATGGCGGGGTACACAGTCCGGGCGGCCATGGCGGAGCACACAGTTCATAAGGGTAGCCCCCCCCCCAAAATTTTCTTGGGGGAAATTAAGGTGTTGTCAGCCCGGGAGAGTACAGTACGCTGGCTCAGGAGGGCGCTCTGGAGGCGCTGGCACAGGAGGGCGCTCTGGCGGCGCGGGCTCTGGAGGGCGCTCTGGCGACGCGGGCTCTGGAGGGCGCTCCGGCTCTGGACTGCGGTCTGGCTGTGGAGGACTGGACGGGACCAGCGGAGACGTGGGAAGGCTGGACGGGACCAGCGGAGACGAAGGAGAGAGCACAGAGAAATCAACACCCCTGGGGATCGCCAGGTCCATACTGTCTTTATGGCACATATGGCTTGCCATATGAGAGGCCTGCGGTCTAGAGCGCGGAGCGGAGGCAGGCTGACTTGAGTGCGGCGCGGCGGCCGGCCGATTTGAGCGCAGGACGGCGGCAGGCTGACTTGAGCACGGGGCCGTGGGTTCTGGGGGTTTAGAGTGAGCCGCGGCTGGCGGTTCCGAGCTGAGGAAGCGGATGGAGCCTTGGACAAGGGGGTTTCGTTTGGGGCGGGGCAGGCGGTCCGAGCCATTGGTAAGGTATGTGGGGGTTCCCGGCGTGGTGTGAGCCGACACGATGCGGTGTATCTCAGAGGGGGCCGGACAACGAGACATGTAATCCTCCTCAACTTCGAAGTCGGAACCATTCAAATAAAGGACCACATTAATCAGTTCGATCAGGGGATACTCACAAATGGGAAGATCGCAATGGATAGTCTCATCATCCAGCCCCAGCTGAAAACACGCACCTAAAGCAGCGTCGTGCCAGCTCAGCTGGTTCGCTAGCTCGAGGAAATCCTCCACATACCATTCCAACTTCCGACCGCCTTGCCGCAAACCCCACAAAGCTTCCTCAGCCTTCATATTGTATTTGTTCCGTTCTTCTGTCAGGGTTGTGTGTGGGAAGGAGTCGCAGGAACGAGGAAATAATGAAAACGTGCTTTAATAAAATAATCCAAAACAGGAACAGGAACAAACTGGAACAGCAGGGAAAAACACATGCAAACACGACATAAACTAACATTAAGAACGGACAAGAAACAAGGAACTGAATCAAATTTCTATAGGGGTGTGAACGAATACAAAGACAGGTGTGGGAAATTAATCAATGAACACTTAACAAGAAACGGAACAGGAAAGACCAAATAAGGGCACAAGCAAACAAAGGGCAAAACCAACAAAACAGTTCACAGGGGTGTGACACCTTTAACATCTGAAGAACCTTTCTGTTTCACAAAAGGTTCTTTGTGGTGAAAGCAGTTTCTTCAGAAAAAGGTAAGAACGAGATGGTTCTTTACAGAACCTTTAACTGAATGGTTCTTTGTGGAACCAAAAATGGTTCTTCTATGGCATCGCTTAAAGAACCCTTTAAAGCACCTTTATTTTTAAGAGTGTAATGACAGTTTAAAGTGACCTAGGCTTGAGTGACTATGATATGGTACCTTTAGACACATTGTGTCAGGTTGAATGTCAGTAAAATGAAAACTTATTGCATGACCAAACAGAAAATAAAACCTGACAGAATGCCTCAAATTTCACTTTGTTCCTCACACAAAGCTAGAAGACTTAAATATAGGCTTTTACATAAGCCACATGGAATTTAACTGTGATTTCCATCTCCTTTTTGAAGCTTGACAGACATGCCCTTGTGAAAAGAAGTGTGCTAAATTGTATTAAATGTGCACTTGTACTTCAAAGTATTTTACATGCCAATAAAGTGTACCTTGTAATAATCACAAATTAAAGGTTCTGGTTGAAAGTACTTTTTAAAATCATTTTAAAACATATTCAGTGTTGCATGATACTTAGTTAACATATTTTAAGCATAGTAAATTGCAACTACATCATAATAAATAAGTAATTACAATATAATTAAATACCAGTTGACATGAAATTAAAACATGTTTTGGTTTACTATAAATGCTGCCACAGTGTATTCGACAGTTACACTTTAACCATATTGCAAAGATAATAGAAATAATTGCATATAAAAACGTCCTTAAGTTTTACTTAAGTAACAAATTGTATTTAATATACAATTTAAGGTACATTATTACTTTATATATTCGTTTTTTAAAAGTAATATTTAAAATAAGTGTTTTCTATTTTAATGTATTTTAAAATGTTTTATTTTGTAAAATGTATTCCTGTGATTTCAATGCTGAATTTTTAGCATCATTACTCCAGGTTTCTTTGATGAATAGAAAGTTCAGAAGAACAGCATTTATCTGAAATAGAAATCTTTTGTAACATTATAGACAGTGTTGGGGAGTAACTAATTACATGTAACGGAATTACGTAATTTAATTACAAAATAAATGTAATTGTAATTAGTTACAGTTACTGAGAAAAAATGTGTAATTAAATTACAGTTACTTTTGAAAAATGCCAGTGATTACAAAGGGGATTACATCTGAATTGTCTGTATTGACTGCTCTAAAATGAGACACCAATGTTTCAGAAGTTTAGGACACAGTATAGGACACATGCTTATTTGATAACTGTTTTATTTCCTATTTGGTTTTATGCATAAACTTTATTTTTTAAGATTGTTTTTTCCAAGGCATTGTTAGATGCTAGTGTTTTCTGTCATAACTATGCAAACATTTGATTTCAAATCCAGTATCAAAGCTATTAAACTATTTCTTGTTATGATGTTATTTATGTTATGATCTTGTTATGACATATAGTGCAAATGCGCTCATGGTGACCCAAGTTTGATTCCCGTCTCGAGGTCCTTTGCCCCCAAACAATTAAGAAATAATTCTGTCATCCTGGTATCGTGGACATGCTCTATTGTTTCATACAAATGCAGCTGCTGCCATTTTTTTTTTGTTTTGTTTTGTACATTGTAATGGATTATAAGATCAACTATCAAACTAGTACTACTACTTAATTATTTATGTGGTGAAAAAGAAAACTGGTATGACTGCACTGTATCCCTAAAATGTCTAGTTTGAACTTGCCGTTTGCTAGCAACTGATTTCTTTGTGGAAGCTTTGCATTCAAATATTTCAACTCAGATCAGTGTTTCGTGTCTAATAATTAAAAATAATTTTTTAATCGAAATAATCTATCAAGCAGCTGTGTAATAAGTGAGATAATGTACATTTAGCCAGTTGTTATTGCAAAATAAAGATGTATGTTTTCCCTTACTTATTATAATCTTAATTCAAGTGATGAAGGATTTTCAAAGTCTGACAGTAATCAGTGTTGAGTGCTACTGTAAGGTTAACTCTGCCTGGTTTAAATGTTTCAAAATGATTAACAGTTGAAAATATTAGAAATTTAGAAAAGTAATCAAAAAGTAATTAAAAGTAATAAGTTATATTACTTTAATAAAGTAATTGAAAAGTTACACTACTTATTACATTTTAAATCAAGTAACTTGTAATCTGTAATCTATTACATTTCCAAAGTAACCTTCCCAACACTGATTATAGATGTCTTTATCATCACTTTTGATTAGTTTAAAGCATCCTTGCTAAATAATAATTTCTAGTATTCATTTCTATAATTTCTCTGTTTCTCGAACAGCAAATGAGCATATTAGAATGATTGAAGGATCATGTGACACTGAAGACTGGAGTAATAATGCTGAAAATGTAGCTTTGATCACAGGACTAAATTACATGTTAAAATGCATTAAAGTAGAAAGCAGTTATTTTAAATAAAATAAATATTTCACAGTATTACTGTTTTTGCTGTATTTTGGAATAAATAAATTCAGGCTTGGTGAGCAGAAGAGAATTCTTCGAAAAACATTAAAATGTTACTGTTCAAAAACTTTTGACTCGTTGTGTATGCTAAAGTGTACTTCTTATTTTACAAGGGACAGCATGAGGAGGAGTAAATGATGACAGTGTTTTTAACCTGGAATATTCCACGTGTTCACATATTTTACTTATTAATGTTGAATGTGTAAAGGTATAGCCAATATAACTCCTGTCACGACCATGTAAAGCCATTAAATCTATTGGCTTTCTTTTAATACACAGAAGGATTTCAGAAAGAGACTGTTTACACAGAAGACAATCCACCCACAGGAATTACATCAGTATCATATAACCAGGAGCTCATCCACCAAGAACAGTCAGCCCATCTTTAAAAGGACGACTTAAATGAAAACACATTTTTAGGTATGAATTATGTAATATAAGCACTTTATAAAAACACAAGCTGCACATTATTGCTTTTAAACCCCCTGGAATAACCTGTCCTGAACACTTCAGCTGTAATTGCATTACCATAAACACAAATCTTTGCATTTACAGAGCTTATTTTGAACAGAAAGCATGTATATCAGAGAAGCACAGCCACATGCAGACACTGGTATCCATCACGATGCTAAACAGCAGTATTTGGATGACATTTAGATCCCTGCTGGCTTTTTAATTAAAGAAACTGCCATTGTGAAGAAGGCAACACCGCAGTTATCAAGGCCCACTTTCTTTTTTTTAATAAAGAACTTGCGGCCCTTCATCTTGCAGTTAACCTTCACGTTTACCAGCTAATAATTATTTTTAATTATGCCTGTAGGTTTTGGGATACACATGTTTGATAAGTTAAGCGCAAAAGACTGTTGCGTAACAAACCACTGGCTGTGCGTTTATGTATTGCAGTGCATAAAATGGCATTATGAAATGTTTCCATGCTGCTCCAACAGTTACGGGTGGGATATTTGGAGACACTTGCAAGGAAAATGATAAAAAGTGATGAGCTCCATTATGACACTTCATCATATGTTATTTTGGAGAAGCTGCATGTGTAATCACCTCCTCTGCTTGTTCGGTGCCTCCACCGAGCACAACTGTCTCATCTCTCTGGGTTTCATCATGTTTAAGCACTGGAGTGTGTGAGACTCGGATGATGATGATGATGATGATGATGGAATTGCTATTTAGGTCTGTGATATTGCATAGAGAGTGGAAACTTGTTAGTAGGATAGAAAGTGTTGAACTAGAATTGAGAAAAACCGAACAATTACTCTATTGTGTGATTGGGTGGTGTTGTAGGATAATAGGGCCCTTCCATTGCTGATATGATGACAAATGGAATCAGTTTGAATAGTAATACACCAATATATCATCCAGGCTGATTAACTGGCCAATTTTCGGCTGTTATGGAATTAAACGCACTGGTTGATAACTGTAACCTGTTCTGCTTCCTACCACCAGCCTTGTGAATGGATAGTTTGTATTTTCAGTTTACATACAAAACATTTGATGTAACACGAAATCATTGAATATTAGGATATACAAAAGAATAATATGCTTAAAGGAGAAGTCCCTTCCAAAACAACCCCCTTGTTATCCAAGATGTTCTTTCTTCAGTTGTAAAGAAATTGTTTTTTGAGGAAAACATTTCAGGATTTTTCTCTATATAATGGACTGATATGGTGCTCTGATTTTGAACTTCCAAAATGCATTTTGCAATCCCAAATGCAGCTGTAAATGAGTCCAGCCAAGGAAGAAGTGTCTTATATAGCGAAACGATTGGTTATTTTCAGTGGTGGACGAAGTACACAAGTCAAGTACTTGAGTAAAAGTACAGATACATACAATAAAATATTACTCCAGTAAAATTAAAAGTGCTCCTCTTTCAATTTTACTCGAGTGAAAGTACAAAAGTACTCGATTTTTTTATGTACTTAAGTAAAAAAAGTACTGATAGATTTATTTTGCAATTTTATATAGGCTACTTAATTGAATTTTATATTAGCACATATTTTTTTATATTCCTACTGCTCAAAACACCTGGGATTTTCCCAAAATAACCACTATATGGAGTAAAAATACATTTTTGTTGCATTTTTGTTGTTGATATGGACTATACTGATGATAGTGATGTAGTAATATTCAGTGTGAAGCTCACACTGCAGTGTCCCTGAGAGAAAACAGATCTGACCATCTAATTTTCACCAATAAGAAAAAGTGTTTTAAAGCTTGTTGTTTTGCATAACGTCACAGTTATATATTACATGAGAATAAGGCCGGAAGTTAGCAAGAACATTTTAAGGAATATATAAATATATTTTCATAATGATTTTTTCCTTTCAAACATTGTCTGTGTAAAAACACCCCTGGCCAAATGCCCCCAGAGGGCATCACTTCCCGCTTTACTGTAGTCACCATGTTCTGAACATCACATCCTTTCTTTTTCCTGATGTAATCTATCTAGGTTGTTGAATAAAAATATTTGGACTTTATATCTAAAAATTACCTCAACTTAGCACCAGCTAGCTTGTTATAGCTAGACAGTTAGCATCAGCTAACAATATTTACTTATTTTCAGAATGGTTACGAATAAACATCAATCTGTCTATTCGGCTAGTTGATCCAAACAATATAAAAATTTGTACTGCTGCTAAACAATATAAAAACAGACACATGCGTAGCATTTTAATAAAACTGCTAACGTTACAGCAGCGGGGAATATGAACGTGCATGAGTTATTTTATTTAATCTGATATTTAAATTTTTCGTTTTTGACCTAAAGCAGAGACACTGATGTTGATTTGTCTGAATTCAAGCATTTCAGAAACAGATCACCCTTTACAGCAGATGTAATTCACAAACAACGCACAGCTTTGACGTAAATATGATTTTCAGTTACAATAATTAATCCTAAAATTCGACATTAGTAATTCACTTTTCGCAGCATCAGTCGCGCGCGCGCGCACAAGATCTCCCGATTCTTACTTGTGAATTCAGTTGACTGGAGACTCGCTGTAAACGGATCATTTGAATCAATGGGTTGTCGACTCGAGAACAGCTGCAATCGGATCATTCCAATTCGTGAATGAATCATTTGGTGCGATTGGTGAATCAATTTAACAGGTTCATTGAAAAGAATCAATTTGTTCATGAATCAGACACCGCTTGTGCGTCTCAGAGCATGTGATATATTATAAGGAGTAACGATATGTTTTATGACATGTAGTGAAGTAAAAAGTACGATCTTACGCTCTGGAATGTAGTGAAGTAAAAGTGAAAGTTACTCAAAATAAAAGTACTCTAGTAAAGTACAGATGCTTGAAAAATGTACTTAAGTACAGTAACGAAGTACAACTACTTCGTTACTGCCCACCACTGGTTATTTTCATTAAAAAAAAATTCAACTTAAATACTTTTTAATCTCAAACGCTCATCTTCTCTTGCTCTCCCTGAACTCTGTGTATTCTGGCTCAAGACAGTTAGGGTATGTCGAAAAACTCCAATCGTATTTTCTCCCTCAATGTGAGGGACCGAGGAGTCAAGGAAAGGAACATCAATTTTTAACAAAAAATACGGGTCTTTATTTAAACCCAAGTCACAAAAAAAAACTTGTTGCAACAAAATAGGAAAAGAAATAAATAAATAAATAAAAAAAAATTCAGAAAAGAAAAACTCAAACAGCAAACTGACAGACTACAACTGACTAATCAAATAAACAAAACAGACAACTTTACAAAGGAAAAGATGGGCCCATTACAACACAAAAAGGGGAAAACAAATATACATTACTTTAAACAGCTAACACTAAACTAATAAAAGAGAAATCAAACAATAACATTTTAAACTAACCTTAAAGAAAAATAAATCTAACCAAAAACCATAAATCACATAACTAAAGAAATCAAATTAATAAAAACCTTAAATTTCCCGGCTCCCCCGTGCCAGCTCAACAAATGGAACGCCTGAGCGGAACCAATAACGCTTAAATTCTTTGCTCCTGCCCGGACTCCAGTTTCCGTCGTCAAGGACACCATTTCCAACCGTCTCGTCCACAGCTAAATGCCACTCCTCACCGACAAACTTCAACTCAAATAGAAACAGGTATAAATAACAAATACAACGCAACCCATTTGTGTGCACTTCAAATGAACAGCGATGTAAATAAGAATGCTATAAAGATATGCAAACAAAATAAAAAAAAATAAAAAAAATACGAATTGTTTTGTGATTACTATAAACTATCATTACTCTTGGAAATGGTAGATTACCAGATTCATGTGTGTGGATATGGGTGGGCGTGTGCATACACAGGTGCGAACAAGAGACACGAGTGCGTTACCTCTACTGTACATTACCACTCCTGTGCGGCCACACATCGGGCCGTCACACTCAACTTCAAAAATCGTTTCAAAATCATCCTGCATTGCTGCAGAAGTACCGACCCAGTCTTTGGAAAGTAAACATGCAAAGAAGATCAAACACCCTTACTGAAAAAGGTAAAACAGTGATATAGGATAATTTTGAAGTTGAGGGACAAAATGAGATGGGAGTTTTTTAAATAAATGTATTATCGTTGCAATGAAGTTCCAAACGTAGGTTCGGGAGGAGCCTAATCATTCAGTCCTGTCAATCATCATTACGAGCCTATATAAGCAGCTCTCATTGCACCATCCCAGCCTCAGTTCTTCCGGCATCCCTCCACCTCCCCTTCTCCTCCTCTATTTCTGTTATTCTCCCTCTAGGTAATATCGCAATGGCGGGGTTGAACTCGGCGCTCAAGCCGAGCCTTGGGTTCGAGCCTCGAAGGACAGTAAGCCAAGTTTGTTTACCATTGCCCATCAGGACTGAATGGGCAGGCGAACTCGTGAAATATGGTTAAAGTGTACTGCTGAATGTATTTAATTTCTTTTGAAACATGTATGTATATAAATCTATTTGTAATTACACATTTGTAATGATAAAATTGCAATTTAAATGGCCTTTTATTTAATTAAAATATTTTACCTGTTTTATTTAATAAACTTTTAGGATTTGTAATACACTAGAAGTGCACATTTAGTATAATTTGAACAACAGTTCTTTCTGGTTCTTGAATCTGATTGGCTGAGAGCTGTGCTATATTCTAGTGATATCAGCACTCCGCCCATTTCACCGTTTGTATCACTCTGTTTGCGGTGTCATGGCGGACACACAAATCCATTATAATTTATAAATAATACAGTTTTTTTTGTCATGGAATGTAGTTTTAAGAGTTTTTTTAAGCAAGATCATACTTGTTTAGACTTCAAATATGTGGTTTGTTAGTAAAGATTACATCTATTTCAAAATTTGCTTTGATGTTTTCAGAGATGTGAGCTCCAGGACATCGACAGCCGTTCTGCTCTCATGAACCTGCCGAGAGCAGCCTTACCTCAGCCAAATCTTCTGGAATTTACAGCTGACTCTGATGTCTCTATAGTGGTTAAACGTGAGATATAATTTGTTGTGGGTGAATCTAACAGACAGTCTTTGGTCTCATATTTGTTCCAGAGCAAATAGTTTTGGTTGAGGACAAAAGCTCATCACTATATATTTTTTGTGACATTAATGCAAATATAATAGAGTGCTGCCTTTGTACTTTTGGCAATATTGCCCAGCAACTTTTATGATGGCTGTTGTTGTTTATTAAATAGTATTGTTCAATAAATAATATTTTATATAAATAATAGTAGTATTTAATAGCAGTATAGAGTATTGAAAAACAGAATGTGTGTTTGTGATTTTAGTAAAACATTTTATATTGAAAGAGACTGAATGTCACAATGTCTATTTGTTGTGCACTAGACTGTCAGTTTGGTGGCACTCTCCCCTTTCACTGTTACATGGTCATGAACTCAAATTCCCATAGTTCCTTGCCTAGTCTCTTCTGGACTGATTGTCATCAGCTGTATGTCATTTGTATTAGTTTGTGCTCCTATTCAATCTGTGTTTGTGTTTGCGTTTGTCATCAGGGTTTTGTGATGCGTCAAACTGCTATCTGTTCATGTTTTGTTGTTTTTGGATTTTGCCTGCTTTACGGATTTACTCTTTTGCCTTTCCCCCTTGATTTATCTTTGTATTTGGGTTTGCTGATTTTGACCCTTGCCTGTTTTTTGACTACGATTCTGGAATTCCCAATAAAATTACTGCACTTGAATCTTATTCTTGTCTCAGCGCAATACGTGACAAAAACCTTGATCCTCACAGATCCAGCAGCATGGGTTTTCGTATCGCCCCTCCTTTTACCAAGAAGGAATTAAAGGCAAGACATCAGGCATTGGCTGCTTTTTGTCAGAACAGAGTAGCAATTTGGGGATTCGATCAGACTTTCTGGACATTGGCTGTGGGACTACAGTATAAGGACTAATAAGCTAATATAAGCTAATTCAAGTGTTTAACAGCTGTTTGGACTACCCCGTATCTTCAGACGAGATGACTGAACTTAAAACTCTGGATTACTGGAGATTCATTGATTACCTCAGATATCATTTTCAAGTGGCTCAAGTGATAGTAAATTCAGAGTCCTCAGCCAAGATGGCTGCTAGGCAAGACTCTCCAGGCAGCGTGGGGCTTATGCCAGAGCCTTCAGCCTTCACGGACACCACTTCGGTGTTCCCGGTCGTTGTGAACGGAGCTACTGAGGTCAGTAAGGCAGCTCCAAGGTATTCGAGACTGGTCTCTAAATTAGCAGAGACACCACTGATGTCGATACGAACAGTTATAAGTGTCTATAAAGGTCGAACCCACTGTTCACTGCACTCAGCGCTATTACAGTGGCTAGTGTGTATGCTGGACAGTTCTTCAGCTCTTGGGTCTGTTTCAGTTTATAAGTCTGTTTCAGTTCAAGAATTTACATCAGAGCTTACTACTGCTAATAAGTTTGCTCTGGAATCCGTTCCAGAGCCCACTCCTGTCAATGAGTCTACTTCAGAATCTGCTTCAGCCCAAGACTCTACTTTAGAACTCACCAGTTCCAGTCCGGGAACCCTCAGAGTCCACTCCAGATCCCGCTTCAGTCCAGGACCCCTCCAAGGCCACTCAAGAGCCTGTTCCAGTCCGAGAACCCTCCAAGTCCACTCCGGAACCCACTCCAGTCCAGGAGCTCTCTGACTCCACTTCAGAGCCTGCTCCTCTCCAGAAGCCCTCCAAGCCACTCAAGAGCCTGTTCCAGTCCGAGAACCCTCCAAGTCCACTCCGGAACCCACTCCAGTCCAGGAGCTCTCTGACTCCACTTCAGAGCCTGCTCCTCTCCAGAAGCCCTCTGAGTCCACTCAAGAGCCTGCTCCAGTCAGAGAGCCCTCTGAGTCCACTCCAGAGCCTGTTCCAGGCAGGGAGCCCTTTTGAGTCCACTCAAGAGCCTGGTCCAGTCCGGGAGCTCTCAGAGTCCACTCAAGAGCCTGATCCTGTCCAGGAACCCTCAGAATCCTCTCCAGAGCCTGCTCCAGGCTGGGAATCTGCTCCAAGTTTATGAGTTCACTCCTGAGCTCGTTCCAGTTCGATTGTCTGCTCCTGAGTCCACTGCAGAACCTCCAGAGGTGGGGGCATCCGCTGCAGAACCTCCAGAGATGGCAGCAGTGATCGCTTCGGCTCCTCTTAGGCCATGGGCAACCACTTACGAGGAGACCATCTGTGACCTCTGTTGGTCCTGTCATGGCTATGGAGGCCATCTGTGAACTCTCTGCCTGTCCTGTTACGGTCAAGAAGGCCGTGTACAAACTCTGTTCCAGTTAAGCCTGACTGTGGGGATCTTTGGTCCCTTCAGCCTTACTGTGGTGGTCGTCTGCTCCACCGTGGGGATCTTCAGCTCCATCTGCTCTGTTAAAGTGGTCCTCAGCTCCATCAGCTCCACCGTGGGTATCTTTGATTCCGTCGGCCTTACTGTGGTGGTCATCGGCCCCGGCCTGGCCTCCTGACTGGCCAGGCCCTCCCTAGCCTCTTGTTCTGCTGACTCTGCCCTGGTTTCCTGGTTTACTTCTGGCCTCAAGCCATCTTACACCACATGGGCCTGGATCACCATCCCTCCCCCTCATCCGCCTCCTTTCCACTTCCCTCCTGAACTTTTGTGTTTTCTGGTGGGGTAATGTCACAATGTCTAGTTGCTGTGCCCTAGACTGTCCGTTTCTCCAGTAAAAATTTACTGTTACTTTTTTTTGTCAATATTTAAAAAATATATATATTTTTATAAAGAAAGAAAGAACATAAAGAGTCAACCTGAAAAGAAAAGAAAAGAAAAGAAAAGAAAAGAAAAGAAAAGAAAAGTAAAAGAAAATTTACTCTCCCCATGTTGTTCCAAACCCATATTTTTTAGCAGTGAAACAGAAAAAGAAATGAGATGATGTTGAATACAACTGTCAAGCTCCAAAAAGCACATTCAAAAAAATGTGTAAAGTTTGTGAGCTGTATCCACATTACCCAAATCTCTAGCTTTGCAAAATGAACAGACTGAAATGTTTTCACCTAAATTAGTTTAAAACATCTTGGGCATTTATATACAGTATGGAGTAATTCCAATGTAACAATTTCTATAGCAAAATTATATGCATAAATCCATATTTATATACATAAAATCTATAGCAGTGTTGCCAAGTCCATGGTTTTCCCATAGAATTGGGGTATTTTAATACTGTTGCATCAGGTTTTTTGATGTCCGCAGGTTGAAGCGACTTTAAAAACATTATATTTAGCCCCTGAAATACAAATTTACCAGACGTGTATTTTATCCCCCGGAACGCGGTTTTTAAAAGAGGACCTCCCTAGAAGGTTGGGAGGTCCTAGAAGGTCCTAGAATGCGTTTGGGCTAGTTTTAAGTAGCAATTTGGCGGGTTTTGTTGTGAAAACCTGACAACCCTGATCTATAGCAACACAATCTCAGACTGACAGATATAAGTAAAAATAAACATATTTTCTAAGTTCTGAGCAATTAGTTACTGTTTTGTACACCCAATATTGACCACAGTGTTATTGTTGATAATTGTTGAGAGAGGGCAGTGGGCTTGAGCTCCGAAAGCATCCCCCTCTGTATATGCCTGCTACCGAGCCAACATCCAGCTGAAGGTGAAACCCAAACTTTGATTTTGTACCACACCAAGCTTTGTCTTTTACTCTGTCTGCCAAAACACACTTGGTCTGCATCCTTCTCCCAATATGTGATTATGGAGATGCTGTGTACAGATGTCACCTCCAGAACTCTTCACTCTGACTTTTATTCTGTTATAAATTGCCTATCTTTGCATACTAGACAAGAGCTTTATTGGCTTGCCTTTATTAGCTGGACCTTGCTTTGGTCTGAGATCAGTTTATTTGAAAAATATGCTTCAATGTCACTCCTGCATCCTCCAGAATGAACTGAATGAACATGAACTGTTTTTATGATCATTTATTAAAAAATTAGGCAGGTTTTTAATTTATCTTTGTCAGTTTTTAGATTTTTTTTTCACCTACTGATGTAATTTAAACAGTATTAAGTAATTTTTTTTTCTTATAATACAAAATGTATCTATATAAATAATTCAAATATTTTTAAATATTTAAATTACCCTTTTTTAAAATAATTTTGTCAATTATTAAACATTGTCAGTCCTTTTGGCAAGAAATCATAAATAAGAATCTTGGTCCTGCATGACTAGATAAAAGAAGATAAAGTATTTCTTAAATATTTCATGTTACTACTTAAGTTTTTAAGTGATTGCGTGGACATGCATTTTTAGTTCCACTAAAGATTTTTAGTTGCACTTTTTATTACTTTTCAATTATATCATCTCAATTACATTGTGCAAGCTCTTCAGCACAATAGTAACCATAAAAACTTAAAATGAACAGAAACTATTTTAAATGTCAAACATGATTGAATGTTATGCCTTTCCCTTTATTCAAAAATCCATAAATAACACTTACTTTCAGCACTTATTCTCACAATTCAGTCCTATGGAAAGCATGCTGGGAACTAAAAATGCACTGCCTAGTTTCATTTAATGCAAAACAAATCAATTAAAGATAAATAAAAATAAAGTAAAATGAAACAACGCAAACATGAATAGATTAAGTAAACTCCAGTTATATTTATCATTTATTGCATGCAATGGAATTAAGTTTGACAAACAATGTTCAACAATCCTGTTGCTTTAGCTCATTTGAATGAATTAAACAGAACAAGCAGTGAAAATCATTATTCAGGTGATACTGTAGGTAAGGGAAGAGGTGTGTGTATTTGAGAGAGAGATAGAGTGAACTGACTGAAATGGGCCACGTGGGAAACTGTGTGGATGAAAGACTCTAGATGCTGAGCAAAAGAAAATGCTGAAGTTTCCAGCCTGCAGTTTTACTGAGATTGCCTGTAAATCTCTCTTCTCAGAATCTGTCATCTGCTCTAATCACTAATACCTGGAATCCAATGCGACTCGGAGCTGATAGATGGAGGTAATTTGAAACAGACCCATATGTGACCTCACCTTCATGAGGCTGTGTGTGCATTTACACAAGAGCACAATTACCAGCAGTCAGGATAAAAAGTTCGCCGAAATCGATGCACTACCGAAAGAAATGGCTTTTATTGGCTGAAATAAGTCATTTAACCACATCAAGCAGCATATATTGATGTTCCATTGATTTGTTGCCACAGGATTCAGCTTCATCATCAACAATTTAGCTCTTAATTACACTTTAAAACTGTTATCATGTTTCAAAGAGTTGTATTTTTATAACAAAGTCTTACAGCTTCTATTATTCCTACAAAGACCTAAAAGCGGCCTGCATAAAACTTGTGATGCATTAGCACAGCTATTGATTTCAACAGTCGCTGCCTCAAGAGGCAGATGTGACAGCAAACGTTCTTCTGTCAGATTCACAGGAGTCCCAGATCTGAGCTGTTTGTTCTGCATGATCTTCACAAAAAGAATTCATATTTTTGCATTGTCTGAAGTAAATGCGAGTGGTCTTTGTGCCCCAATGCTAGTTTCAGTTCAATTTCTATTTATCTGCATAGCGCTTTTCAAAATACACATTGTCCCAAAGCAGCTTTGCAAGGATACGGCCTTACAGCAGAAAATCCAAAATGGGTTTTTTTTTCCACGAGCTTAAACTGATAGTCCAATGAATCATTTACTCAACATCGTATTGTGCCAATATAAAAAAGGACACTTCTTTTCCCATGTGCTTTCAGTACATTTCTGTTGTCTCTCAACAACGCTCTGGTCAGGATCTGTGAGAGAGGACCCAAATGTAGAATGACCAAGGGTTTATTCATGCAACAGACAGAGCACAAGAGGGTAGGTGAGGCATGAAACACAGTCCAACAACAGTGGACACAAGAAACTAAAACCAGCCTTGGATGACAACAGGTTGGAGACCAGGCAGATGGTGGCGAGGCACAATCTGAACCGGTCTAGCTGCCAGGCAGAGAGAATCAGAGGGCAGGGAATCAAACTTGGCATGGCAGGACTGAAACAGGAAACACTCCTGGCACAATAGGTGTGTTTCCATTACAGATTTGTGCAAAATTTTTGCAATATTTTATAAATGTTGATGAAACAGTATTCCGTTTCCATTAACCGATGTTATGCAACTAAAACATTATTTTTTTCCTGTCACGCTCTCACGCTTTCGTCTCTCTTGTCATGACACCCGATGTTGGTAGGTTTGTGTATAGTAGTCAACATCTGAAGTGGTTCAAAACCTTTCATCAAAGTTGTCCTCAGACCAAAACAATACCTGTTCTTGTCTTAGAACAACTTTGATTCATTTTTTTGATCCACTTCAAATGTTGACTACTATATATAACAGCCATGGCACTAGCCATTATTTTTGCAAAAGTACACTTCCAAAAAAAAAAAAAATTACAGATAATGTTCTCCACCCTTGTCATCCAAGATGTTCATGTCTTTCTTTTCAGTTATAAAGCTTTTTTTTTGAAGAAAACATTCAAGGATTTTTTTCCATATAGTGGACTTTTATGGTGCCCCGATTTTGAATTTTCAAAATGCAGTTTAAATGCGGCTTCAAACGATCCCAAATGTGGTTGTAAACGATCCCAGCCGAGGTAGAAGGGTCTTATCTAGCAAAACAATCAGTTATTTTCATAAAAATAATAGAATTTATATACTTTTCAATGTCAAATGCTCATCTTGTCTTGTTCTGCCTGAACTGTTTTTGTTCCGGTTCATGACAGTTAGTGTATGTCGAAAAACTCCCATCTCATGTTCTCCCTCAACTTCAAAATTGTCCTCTATCACTGTTTTACTTTTTTTGTTAAGGGTGTTTGATCTTCTTTGCATGTTCACTTTAAGACGACTGGGAAAGAAGACTGGGTCGGTGCTTTTGCAGTGATGTAGGATGATTTTACAAATCGAGTTTTTGACTGTCTTGAGGCAGAATACAGTTCAGGGAGAGCAAGACAAGATGAGCGTTTGAGATTAAAAAGTATTTAAATTGTAATTTTTAATGAAAATAACTGATCATTACGTTAGATAAGACCCTACTTTCTCGGTTGGGGTCATTTACAACCGCATTTGGGATTGTTTGAAGCCACATTTTAACTGCACTTTGGAAGTTCAAACTTGGGGCATCATATCAGTCCATTATATGGAGAAAAATCCTGAAATGTTTTCTTAAAAAAAAAAACATAATTTCTTTACGGCTGAAGAAATAAAGACATGAATATCTTGGATGACAAGGGGGTGAGGTATATTATCTGTAAATTGTTGTTCTGAACGTGGGCTTCTCCTTTAATTGAAGATGTAGATGTGTATCTTTAGCAAAGCAGTGCAGAGAGCTGCTTCTGGGCCGCTTCTGAAACGTGCAGTGGCACAGCTGGTAAAAACACAAACATTCACTAGGGTGGCCACGATCAGCTCCGGTGGCTGTGTCAGAGTCGTAATGCGCTGCAGACATTGGACGCAAGGAAAGCCCCTTATATGTATGTGTGAGGTGTTTCTTGGAGGCTATAGTACATAAAGAATGATCATGCAACTTTTATGTACACCAACGGGGCTAAAGGTGCCCCGGGGAAAAACACGCCTTTGATATTATTTTCCTGTAAACCACTAGATGGCACAAAAACGTGGCTTAGCACTTTCTAAAACATTCACTTTTCAAGATGCACGTGCAAATTTGTCTGATCCTTGATGTGTCCGCGGGCAGCAGTGCAAAGTTGATTCTGTGCTTACTTGATCTAACATTTGATGTTTTTTAAAATGTTGCAGATTTAAGTAGCAAATGAGAATTGCTAAAATGGGTGCATATATTTTGAGACAAATGTCTTAATTATTTTCAGTTTTAAGATAATTTTTTAATTTTTAAATTATTTTGTTTCTGTATTTTAAAAATATTTTTATATTAACATTTTAATGACAAAATATCTATTTAACAAAAATTTATTATTTTATTTTTCAAAATAAGCAGAAAATAGTGCAGATTTTGCTAAAGTGATTGTTTTAAACAACTATTAACTTACACATTATTAAAAAGAACAACAACAACATTATTTTAGCTAAAGTATTTATGTCAATACTGTGAGCCTTTGACCCCAGGTGTGGGGTAAATCGTTTCAGGGTTGGCATCATTTGAAGTCCTCTGAGGGGTTGGCATCATCTCTTCTTAAGTGTTCTGGATCCAGACTGAAGCTTGTGTAATCCCTAGTTACCATGGGATGTCAATCCCATGGCAGAAACAGAGAACAAATAGGAACATAATAGGAACCAAGCAAAGAAGGATTTGTTCAACCAGAGCTGCAAAATTAATAATGTGCATTTGATCACATATAACCAGTGTTGGGGAGTAACTAGTTACATGTAACGGAATTACGTAATTTAATTACAAAATAAATGTAATTGTAATTAGTTACAGTTACTGAGAAAAAATATGTAATTAAATTACAGTTACTTTTGAAAAATGCCAGTGATTACAAAGGGGATTACATCTGAATTTTTCCACACACCCACCCCCACTTACAGATTTACTTGACTTCTTTTAAATTGCATAGACTGCTCTAAAATGGCAGGAGTTAAGACACATGCTTATTCGATAACTGATTTATTTCCTATTCAGTTTATGCATAAACTTTATTTTTTAAGATTGTTCTTCCAAGGCATTGTTAGATGCTAGTGTTTTCTGTCATAACTATGCAAACATTTGATTTCAAACCCAGTATCATAGCTATTAAACTATTTCTTGTTATGATGTTATTTATGTTATAATCTTGTTATGACATATAGCGCAACTGCGTTCACGGTGACCCAAGTTCAATTCCTGTCTCTAGGTCCTTTGCCGATCCCGCTCCCCTCTCTCCTCCCAGCTCTTTCCTGTCATCTCTCTACTGTCCTATCACAATAAAAGGCATAAAAAGCCCAAAAATATAAGAGTGGTGGCTGTGCTTTAAATTAAATTATTACACAGCTCAGACTATTTCGGGGCAACTTAATCAGTGCTATATGCTTGATAATTTTTCTTGGCGGAAGCTTTGCGTTTGGTTAGCTAATAAAATATTAAAGCTTAATTCAATATTATGTGGACAATTTCTTAATTCTGTCATCCTGGTATCGTGGACTTGCTCTATTATTTCATACAAACACAGCTGCTGCCATTTTTTTTTTTTTGGACATTGTAATGGATTATAAGAACTAACAAAAACTAGTACTACTACTTAATTATTTATGTGGTGAAATGTTGTGTAAGAAAATGGTATGACTGCACTGTATCCTTAAAATGTCTAGTTTGAACTTGCCATTTGCTAGCAACTGATTTCTTCATGGATGGCTTTGCGTTCAAATATTTTAACTCAGACAGTGTTTCTGGTCTAATAATTTTAACATGAAACATCTAAATAATCTATCAAGCAGCTGTGTAATAAGTAGATAATGTACATTCAGCCAGTTGTATATAAACAAAATAAAGATGTATATTATCGCTTACTTATTATAATTTTAATTCAAGACAAAGAACTGTAAGACTCTGCCTGGTTTAAATGTTTCAAAATGATTAACAGTTGAAAATATTAGAAATTTAGAAAAGTAATCAAAAAGTAATTAAAAGTAATAAGTTACATTACTTTAATAAAGTAATTGAAAAGTTACACTACTTATTACATTTTAAATCAAGTAACTTGTAATCTGTAACCTATTACATTTCCAAAGTAACCTTCCCAACACTGCATATAACTGCAGTAAAAGTTTATGAGATGCATTATTTGAATGCTTGGCTAAAAAGACAAGTTTTTATTCTAGATTTAAACAGAGAGAGTGTGTCCGAACGTTATCAGGAAGGCTATTCCAGAGTTTGGGAGCCAAATGCGAAAAAGCTCTACTTCCTTTAGTGGACTTTACTGTACTAGGAACTACCAAAAGTCCAGAGTTTTGTGACCTTAGGGAGCGTAATGGATTGTAGAGTGGTAGAAGACTAGTTAGGTATGCAGGAGCTAAACCGTTAAGGGTCTCATAGGTAAGAAGTAATATTTTGTAACTGATGTGGAACCTAATAAGTAGCCAGTGTAGAGACTTTAAAACTGGGGTAATATGGTCATATTTTCTTGACCTGGTAAGGACTCTAGCGCCTGCATTTTGGACTATCTGTAGCTTGTTTATTGAAGATGCAGGACAACCACCTAGTAGTGCATTACAATAGTCCAGTCTAGAGGTCATGAATGCATGAACTAGCTTTTTTGCATCAGAAACAGGTAACGTTTCGTAGCTTGGCAATGTTTCTAAAGTAAACAACTTATATGATTTATTGTCATACAAAATCTGTTGCTCCATAAATGTGCCTTTAGCCCCATTGTACTGTGTATTGCAGTTCTGTGAAATATTCCTTTTTTCTAATTGCCTGAAAAACCACCTGATGCAAGGGTAAAAAAAAAAAAAATTGTGATATATGGGAGTTGCATGTTTCCACTGGCCGTGTTTTCAATGTGCAATTTCTATTTGCACAATTTGAAGGGTAGCTAATGGAAATGCAGCTAGTAGGACAGAACAAGACAAGACTCATCAAGAATATGACAAGACACAAAGACAGTGAGATAAAATACCCAAAGCAGAAACTGATAAAGAACTGATAAAATTAATTTCATTAAAATTAAATTAATAAAATTAAAACAAAACAAATAATAAAAGGAAAATAATGTTAACAAAACTAAAGTAAATGACTAGATCATGGGTGCCCGAACCCGGTCCTGGAGGGCCGGTGTCCTGCAGAGTTTAGCTCTAACTTGCCTCAACACACCTGCCGGAAAGTTTCTAGCTTGATTAGCTGGTTCAGGTGTGTCTAATTGGGGTTGGAGCTAAACTCTGCAGGACACAAGCCCTCCAGGACTGACTTTCGGCTCCCCTGGACTCGAAAATGCAAACAAAATAAAAGACAGAAGTGCAAAGCCACTAGAAATTGCTAGAGAAGTTATGGAAAGCTATTAAATCAGAAGAAACAAGGAAAATACACTGACGTGGAGATGCAAGAAAATACTAAGACTAAATTAGAGTTAAACTAGCTGCGCGTGGTTCGAAACAACAAACCGGCAATGGCCTTGTCTCAAACAGCTTCGCTTCATGTGCACTTGTGGGCTTGTGCATTTACAGTTGTTGCCACATACACATATTCGTTAAGTAAACAAGACTATAGGGTGTTCCATTCATGATTTTAGCTTTCAGAAAGATGTCTGTGAGCGCCCCCTTTGCAGCCTCCATGCTCCCTTGATGTGCACTTCTGCCAAACCTGCACTGAGGCAAGCTTTACAGCAGACTTCTACCTGACAGTCGAAGCAGCATTACATCAAGAAAGTATGCATTCAAAGGCGGACCACAAGGGTTTAGGGTGTGATTGGTGCAGGGCCAATAAATAGGGAGTAAAGTACATGAGGTCCAGGAGAACACATAAAGGGCCAGTTTTACTAAACAGGGCAAATTAGCACAAGAACGCAATTCCAAAACAGTGCCGATGGGAGGGGAAATTTCTGCGGGTGATTTACCAACAAGTGATGTTTTATTAACAAATTTCAGGAGGAGCATGCACAGATAATTAACACGGCCAGTTCATCATGAGCAATCACACTCCCTATCCAGTCAGCACGAGAGAATCCCTACAAATAACCAAAGCAGTCTTACCGTCATTTTTCTCATCTCGCAGCACCCCTCCACCACCCCGACTCCTCACCTTCAGCCCATTCCTTCCCCGGGGGGGAGCGCTTTGGGTTCGGGCTAAATTCCTAGCTCGGACCCTTCTCCCCGGGCTGGGCAATGATTACCAATCTTGGAGCCCTCTCCCTCTCAGTTTATTATATGCAAGTGTGAACTCGTGTGAACTTAAAGAACACAGACGCAACATCTCATTTACATATCGACCAACGCAATATACAAAGCGCAGCCCAAATTAGCGTAGTCACAAATAAAGCATATAGAAATAAACAGTGTTGGGAAGGTTACTTTGGAAATGTAATAGGTTACAGATTACAAGTTACTTGATTTAAAAAGTAATAAGTAGTGTAACTTTTCAATTACTTTATTAAAGTAATGTAACATTACTTTTAATTACTTTTTGATTACTTTTCTAAATTTCTGATATTTTCAACTGTTAATCATTTTGAAACATTTAAACCAGGCAGAGTTAACCTTACAGTAGCACTCAACACTGATTACTGTCAGACTTTCAAAATCCTTTATCACTTGAATTAAGATTATAATAAGTAAGGCATAACATACATCTTTATTTTGCAATAACAACTGGCTGAATGTACATTATCTCACTTATTACACAGCTGCTTGATAGATTATTTAGATGTTTCGTGGCAAAATTATTGGACACAAAACACTGATCTGAGTTGAAATAATTGAACGCAAAGCTTCCACAAAGAAATCAGTTGCTAGCAAACGGCAAGTTCAAACTAGACATTTTAGGGATACAGTGCAGTCATACCAGTTTTCTTACACAAACATTCACCACATAAATAATTAAGTAGTAGTAGTAGTTTGATAGTTATCTTATAATATCAAGAATATGACAAGACACAAAGACAGTGAGATAAAATACCCAAAGCAGAAACTGATAAAGAACTGATAAAATTAATTTTATTAAAATTAAATTAATAAAGTTAAAACAAAACAAATAATAAAAGGAAAGTAATGTTAACAAAACTAAAGTAAATGACTAGATCATGGGTGCCCGAACCCGGTCCTGGAGGGCCGGTGTCCTGCAGAGTTTAGCTCTAACTTGCCTCAACACACCTGCCGGAAAGTTTCTAGCTTGATTAGCTGGTTCAGGTGTGTCTAATTGGGGTTGGAGCTAAACTCACAAAGAAATCAGTTGCTAGCAAATGGCAAGTTCAAACTACACATTTTAGGGATACAGTGCAGTCATACCAGTTTTCTTACACAAACATTCACCACATAAATAATTAAGTAGTAGTACTAGTTTGATAGTTATCTTATAATCCATTACAGTGTACAAAAAAAAAAAATGGCAGCAGTTGCATTTGTATAAAACAATAGAGCAAGTCCACAATACCAGGATGACAGAATTAACAAATTGTCCACATAATATTGAATTAAGCTTTAATATTTTATTAGCTAACCAAACGCAAAGCTTCCGCCAAGAAAAATTATCAAGCATATAGCACTGACTTAAGTTGCCCCGAATGAGTCTGAGCTGTGTAATAATTTAATTTAAAGCACAGCCACCACAAATTTAGACTTTTTTTTTTTACTTATTTTTTGGGGGGCTTTTTATGCCTTTTATTGTGATAGGACAGTAGAGAGATGACAGGAAAGAGCTGGGAGGAGAGAGGGGAGCGGGACCGGCAAAGACCTCGAGACAGGAATCGAACTCGGGTCACCATGAGCGTAGTTGCGCTATATGTCATAACAAGATCGTAACATAAATAACATCATAACAAGAAATAGTTTAATAGCTGTGATACTGGGTTATACAAATGTTTGCATAGTTATGACAGAAAACACTAGCATCTAACAATGGCTTGGAAAAAACTTAAAAAATAAAGTTTATGCATAACCCAAATAGGAAATAAAACAGTTATCAAATAAGCATGTGTCCTATTCTGTGTCCTAAACTCCTGAAACATTGGTGCCTCATTTTGGAGCAGTCAATGCAATTTATGAAAGAAGTCAATTAAATCTGTAAGTGGGGGTGGGCGTGTGAAAAAATTCTGATATAATTCCCTTTGTAATCACTGGCATTTTTCAAAAGTAACTGTAATTTAATTACACATTTTTTCTCAGTAACTGTAACTAATTACAATTACATTTATTTTGTAATTTAATTACGTAATTCCGTTACATGTAATTAGTTACTCCCCAACACTGGAAATAAAGAAGCCACAGTTCGTTGAAAACTGGAGGCCAAAAAATGAAGGTTTGCTAGAAGTTGTGATAGACCTGGTGCTGCGTGACTCTTTTATTTCCTGAAGCAAATTGAAAATAACATGGCTTGGCAAACAATATGTACGGATAATGTGTTCTTCTGGCATTCCAAATAAATTAATACATGTTGAAATAATCCTCTCCCTTCTACCACAGTGCTCTCTTTTCTCTGAAGGGCCTTCTCCTAGCAACAATAATTGCAGCCATTTCAAATGCGAAATAGTTTAAGACGTGCTTTTTTAGGGCGTTACATAATGGCGCAAATGCCAGTAACTGCATATAAAAAATGTTAGTTAAACACGTTGCATGATTCATTGGAATACTCTCCTCCCATAAATGTTTGCGCCTGAAATGGAAACTCCTTAAAATGCATATTCAATAAGGTCAAGCGCAAAAATAACTGTGTCCATGCCTTTTCAGTGCTAATTCATTACTGCACATTTTTAGTAAAACCTGACAGTACAATTTTAATGCCAAAAGATGGTTTACACTGGTGTAAGCTGTTAATGAGACTGGTCCTTAGTGAAATGAGCACTAGACAAGGAATAAACAAAGGGCTGTGACCAAGGGAAACAAGAAATATATGACATGCGTCCTGAAAAAGGGTTAATGCTAATAATAGTAGATACGCATTTGCTGAATAAATTCCTCCACAGGCAGCAAAAAAGTCACGTGACTTTGCGCTATGGGACAGGACATGACTAACCAGTGAACAATCTCATTGCATAGCTTCTGAAATATTGTTATGGCCATTCTGAAATGCCTGAGCAAAGTCTGTCGTCAAAGTATTTCTGTATAATTGCCTCCCAGAACTGTCTTACAAGACTGTGCTCCCAAACAGAAACAGTTCTGCTCTCTCTGAGGTGTGAGTAATTTATTATATATGAAAATTAGTATATTCAGTGGCTTCTCCTATACTTTTCTTAGTGATTAGTGCCAGTTTATCAGGAAGTGATGATTCTGTTCTCTTTGACTCGTTGGAGGGAAACGGTGCTTATTCGCAAATGTTTAATGCGATATTCAAATTTTGTGCATAAGTTTGGGTGGAAACCCAGCTAGTGACTCTTTTTTTTCTCTTTCCTTTCCTGCCACCTCTTTTTTCAGAAACGCAGGGGCCATGCCAAATTCGGTGCTAGTACTGCAGTGCCATGGACAAGTGTGTCCATCCTCTTCCTTCAGGAGATGCTCCCGTACATCATGGTGGAACTGGGCACATGTGAAACCTGACGCGCTACTCGGTGAGAGTTTGCATCGATCAAGGTGTGTCCAGCCCTACTACCGACAGCCCAACACGCTCGCAAAGGGAACCGAGGGGTGCAGATACCTCGAATTGGCCAGCAGAAGACATGGCAAACAAAGAAAGTCAAAGGCATGTGCACAATACAAACAGAGAAATGTGAAACAAAGACAACACTGACAAAGTTGTCTGGGCAGAAGCCTGACAGCTCTAACATCAATGGTGACACGATATTGCTAACCTGGATCCTACCTGCACCTTTTCTACCGCACGTCTCTCTTTTTCTGTGAGTCTGTGGAATTCTGTCGGTCACCGAAGCCATGCGGATTGCGAAAGCTGAATCAAAGTCGTCAGTTCTCATTCTGCTGGATTTATCTGCAGTCTTTGATACTGTGAATCATCAGATCCTCCTGTCTATCCTCTCATCACTGGGTATCACAGGAATTCCACTTCACCAGTTTGAATCTTATCTCACAGGTATAGGTCTTTCGGGGTTGCCTGGGAAGGGAAGTTATCGAAAGAACATCAAGTGGTTATGGGTGTTCCTCAGGGATTAGTTCTTGGACCCCTCCTCTTCTCCATATACACTATAGCACTGGGACCTGTCATACAGACACATGGTTTCTCCTACCATTGCTGTGCTGATGACACAGCTCTATCTTTCATTTCAACCAGATGACCTAACGGTAGCTGCACAGATCTCAGGCTTCCTTGTGGATATCTTGGCATGGATAAAAGAACATCACTTGAAGCTCAACCTGGTTAAAGACTGAGCTTCTCATCTTCCCTGCTACTCCGACTTTACAGCATAATTTCACCATCCAGCTTGGTTCGTCAGCAAATACCCTATCAAGTTCAGTCAAAAATCTTGCGAGTAATCTTTGATGACCAGCTGACCTTCAAGAACCACATTGCAGAGACAGCACAGTCATGCAGATCTGCGTTACACAATCATTTTTGGGTAAACTATCTCTTTAGAGGATGTGGCCTTAGATTGGTTAATGAGAGCTAATGACAGAATAGTAAAAACAATGTTGATAAAAGGATTTTCTGCTCTGGTGTTCTTACTGATACACATTGGTAAAGCACTCAGACCCTCCTAACCAGGATTTTCTTAAGTACTTAAGACTTATAAACACCCAGTAAGCAAATAAGCCATAGTCAATCAAGAAGAACTTACTAAGGTGTTTAAATAGAACGTTTTTCACTTAACATTTCGATTTTTTTCAGCTTTATTTCAATGAATTAAAATATTAAATCATTTTAAGTTAGCAATAACATTACTAGGTGATTCCAGGTTTCTCTGATATTCTTGTGTGTATGAGTGCCTCCTTTTATTCATGTCTATGGGCTTTTCTATGTTGTTTTATTGTCCAACAGGCAAAACTCATTTAGAAACGAAATACCACCTCTCTTGAGCAAGCAGTCTGAGGTATTATTCATATCCAGTGCAGGATGAGTTATGCATTGAGGGGTTTGTTCAATTCCCTTACCTTAGGTATGAGCAATGGTAATAGTAATGCTTGCCGTAGTAAACACCGCTAGTGAATAGCAAGAACAAGAGCATCAGCAGAGCTTAGGACACAAAATCAATGGGCAAGAAACATACAGTGCAAGCTTATTTCTGCTTCTGTGAATAAAACCAAGATCTTTGTATGCAATAATAAAATATATATAATAAAGTACATGTATACATCGCTATCTAATATGAAAATGGTAGAAATAGAAGTCTGTGAATAATGAATCCAAAATCAAAATAATTGTACTTCTAGAGCTAGAAGTACAATTATTTTGATTTTGGATTCATTATTCTACTCAGCCGTCATTGAATCTGTTCTTTGCACATCAATAACTGTCTGGTTTGGCTCAGCTACAAAATCAGACATCAGAAGATTACAGAGAATGGTTCGGACTGCCGAGAGGATTATTGGTGCTCCCCTGCCCACCCTTCAAGAACTGTATACATCCAGAGTGAAGAAAATCACTCTGGATCCCTCACATCCATGTCATCCCCTTTTCGAACTTTTGCCATCTGGTCGGCGCTACAGAGCCACAAATACCAGGACAGCCAGACATAAGAACAGTTTCTTGCCTCGGGCAATATACCTTATGAACAGTTAAATGTTCCAGACCACCCATTGTGCAATAAAAATATGTGCAATAACCTTATATTCATTTGATACCACCTACATCTCAGTACATCCCGGCATCTTGTTCTATTCTTTTCTACTCTATTCTATTCTTTTTATATCATCTGTGGCACAACTGTATATACAATTTATTTATTTTCTTAAATCTTATATTGCAATTTTTTATCTATTTATATTTACATATGTGTATTTCTTCATTCTCAACTTATTTTATTTTCTCTGTGTTGTTGTTGTCGTCTCTGTGCACTGGAAGCCTGTGACACCAAAACAAATTCCTTGTATGCGTAAGCATACTTGGCAATAAAGCTGTTTTGATTCTGATTCTGAATATAATAACTTATTGTATTTTAAAGTAAAGATTTGTGTCATTTTTTTTGCCATGGCCCCATTTCTAACATACTATTGCTGGTCTTTTTTCATGTTTTACGCTATAAATCAGTTTATATTTGAGAAAACTATTCTGAATTTAATTCGGTACAAACGTCATCCCACAATATACAGTAATATAAGCTGATTTCTGATTTTATCAGTATTTAATGTCGTGTTTAGTGAACATGAGGCAGAGGTTTAAAGATCAGTAATGAGGTTTGTTGTTGTCATGCAGGGTTTTATCAGCCCAATTACTGTGGATCTTCATTGTTTCATCCTGCAGCATCAAACATTTCTTTTCTGTAAATAAACAGAAGGCAAATATAGGATTGACATTTACTGGCATATTACTGATGTCAGTTGTCATAATGGGCGCTTCTCAAATCCCAGAAGAGCCTGCAGAACTGAAATAACTGCTACTCTCATATTCCCATTCTATCAGAAATGAGGTCAGAAACTGTCAGGATTTACTGTGACAAACACCAAACAAATGCCTGCTCAAATACACTTTTACAAAACACTGTCTATCTATCTATCTATTTGTCTATATGTCTTTATGTCTGTTTGCCTCTCTCTCTCTCTCTCTCTCTTTATGCAACTATCATCCATTGGTCCATCTGTCCATCCATCCATCATTATTTTTTTTCCATCCATCCATCCATCCATATATTCATCCACCGATCATCCATCCGTCTGTCTGTCCATGCTTTCGTGTATCTGTCCATCCATCATCTGTACTTCTGTCCATCTGTCCACATCTGTTTGTCCATCCATCCATCTGTCTGTCCATCCATCCATCCATCATCCATCCATCCATCCATCAACCAAACATCAACCATTTATCCATCCATCCCTCTATCATCGGTCTGTCTGTCCATGAATCAATCATCTATCACCAGCTGTCTTTCCATCCATCCATCCATCAATCCATCATCATCATCTGTCTATCCATTCATCATCCATCCATCCATCCATCCATCCATCACCTGTCTGTCTGTCCATTCATTCATCCATCCATCCATCCATCCATCCATCCATCACTCATCTGTATGTCCATTCATCCATCTGTCCATCCATCCATCCATCCATCACTCATCTGTATGTCCATTCATCCATCTGTCCATCCATCCATCCATCATCATCTGTATGTCAGTCCATTCATCCAGCCATTCATCCATCTGTCAAAGCCATCGCATCCATCCATCCAATCATCCATCTATCTGTCCGTCCATCCATCTGTCCATCCATCCATCTCATCTGTATGTCCATTCATCCATCTTTCAAACCATTCATCCATCTGTCCATCCATCCATCATCATCGTCTGTATGTCTCCATTCATCCAACCATTCATCCATCTGTCAAACCATCAAATCCATCCATCAATCATCCGTCTATCTGTCCATCCATCCATCCATCAAACCATTTGTCCATCTGCCCATCCATCCATCCATCCATCCATCAGTCTGTGCATCCATCTATCCCTCCACCCATCCATCTCTGTCCATCCATCCATTAGCCATTAAGCCATCCATCCATTCATCTGTCCATCATCCATTTGTCTGTCCATTTGTCCATCCATCATTCATCCATTCATCTGTCTATCCGTCCATCATACCAAGCATGTCAAAACAATAATGACTTTATGTTTTTGGCTCTGTTACTCATGTGATTTGATTCAGTCTGGATCTCACAGAAACATGTTGGCTCCACTATTAGGACTGATTGGCTTTGTGTGGAACAAACTTCTCTCAGTTTATCCAATATCATGAACAAGCAGCCAAGATAATAATTATCCATAATTACATTATTCTTGTGTGAAAATCAACATTAGTGTGAGCTGTTATCTTCTTATATTTACAGCCACTCTCCTCACGTTCTCTTCTGACACTGTCTGCTCTGCATATTCTATATAAATGCTATATTTAATAAACAACACTGCAGATTAAAATTGAATTAATATTACATGAGCACGAAACAGAACTGTTGCAAGTGTGACATGGGTTTTCTAGTGTGCTTAATGTACACTTTTTGTGTACTTCAAATTTTAAAGTATATATATTTTTTTAAAAATACGTATTTTTGTTTTATCCAACAGACAAATCTAAATAGCTGTCAACAGCACATGCTGCATGAGCGTTAAGTATTTCTCTGAGCACACATTCCCGTTTTTGTGTTGAGACTGCAATAAGTCACCAGTTTTCTGATGATGGGCAAAAAATAGCCTGGATGCCCACAGCCTTGACAGTGCTGACAGAGCGATTTTTGTTGTATTTGGATGTTTGCACAATTCCTCAGGGAAAGATCCGTGATACGGCGCGTCTCCCTCTGAGGGAGAAAAGCGCCACAGAACGAGCTCTGCTTTCTCTTTGATTTCTAATCTAATTTTAGCCACTAAATACTCCAGCACACATCGAGGAGAAGATGACCTTTTATGCTGGCATATCAAATGGCCGTTCTTCAGCATGATAACCAGCGCTGAGCTTTTACCTTTCTTTGCCTCGCGGGAAGTTGACAGGTCTCTGCGTGAAGTCCATCCGACTGCAGCCTCTGCCTTTCTTTGTAAGAAGTAACTCCAGTGTCCTGAGGCAAACTAAGCTATTACTGCATTCATTAGCTCTGTTTCAGCCTGCAGGCTTTCCGGACTCATGGACTACCCTCATTCTCAAAGTCATTTGTATTGTGAAGTGTTTTCGTTTGCGTCTGTAGTGCAATACCAGGATTGTCTCATTTATTACGCTAATTTGCCAGACGCTTGTATGGAGAATAATTTACAGTTCATTTCATGAGTCTGTTTGTTTCCTGGGAATTGAACCCATGACCTTGACTATGCTGTTAAGCTACAGCAAGGTAAATGAGAGAAAGAAATTATGCACTCCAAAATAAATTAACGTCTCTTTATGTTTACTGAGGGATAATGCAGGTGTTAGGCTGTTTTTAATGGACCTGCACTTGTACAGCACATTATCTTTCTACCTCACAGGTCCTCTTATAATGTTAGTCAAGGTGTTTTGTAGCAAAACATTTGAAATTTAGTTTTGCATGTCTTTAAACAGCCTATTTTTCTCTGCCATACCTTTAAAGTTGGCATGAAATGGAAGTTTAAGCTGTGGTATTGTGATGCATTTGCTTTTTCTAAAATGGATAATAAAATAAGGGGAAAAAGCATTAATGGGACAAAACACCCATATGATATTTAATATATTTTGCAAATAAATAAATACATAAATAAAATGCCATTATGCCACAGAAATTAAAAATGCATTTGTATACGTTAAATGCTTATTTTGTCTCTCCACACAGAATAAAATGTAGTATAAGAAAAACAAGGAAAATCTGAAAATTAACACACATCAGAAATAGAAATTAGTTTTATTTAAAAGAGCTTTACGAGCTGTTGTAAGATATTTGTAAGAGATTTTTGTAAGACTTTTAGAGTTCATTAAAGAATTCACATACATAACATCTTTCTTGAAAATAAAAAAAAAGATACGCATTTAACCTGCATTCAAGTTTCTAATGTATTGGTTAACAATTATGAATAATTTAAAAAGAAACTTAAGCTTTGGAATACATTTTTGTCAAAGAATCCAATATTTTTTTTCCCTTTCTGTCACTGAATGTATTATTCCAAAAGCGTATACAGGTGGGTAAAAAGATCTGAGAATCTGAATGAGCCAAATCTTGTTTCCATAAAAGTGACCTTGAAAAATGTTTTACATTCGTTGCAGTCTCCAAATAATGACAGTACTTTTTAATGGAGCACAATTCTGTAACTCATGTTTGCTGCATCAAAATAAATCAGTCTTTAGATTTAGACAGTATAAATAAGAAATGCATCTGAAATGTTACGTTTTAGCAGGATAAAACATCAGCGGCTGCCCCAGATCAGTCACATATGTATGTTATGAGAAAAAACAGCACCCTCTCTAAGTCAGCTTATCATAATTCACGACAGCTTCTCCACATATTTGCTTTGTTGCAATTACTTTTGCGTAACCGCCTCTGGAAAGTGATAGTGTGTAATTCAGATGTGATTAATTGCTGCTGTCTTTCCAGACGTGTCGGCGCATTACATTTACATGGATTGACACCCGTAGATGAGTTTTATAAGAAAACTTCTCCAGGTTAACCTGATATGGATACTCAAGTGCCGAATGAATATCATCTAATTTGCATGTTTAGTTTAATGATATGTTTCCTCTGAAAGGCAAGCAGTGCTGCCGTCCATGTAAACCCCTGAACGTCTGGCTCGGGTCTTTAGTGATCCAGGTCATCCACTACCCTCCCCTTCATTCATTTTCTTTAATTAGACCTACACCTTCTTAAATTCTACAATCTATTTATCAACAATATTACAAGGGGAAAAAAAAGTAATTGTAAAAAAAAATGTCTATGGAAGCCTGTTTCTGTCACTGAATAATAATAAAAAAAATTGTAATTGCATCTTTTTATCTCTTATCTGCCTTTATCAAATTGATGTCAGAATTGTAAGCTTTAAACCTGCAATTTTTCTAAAGTCCAATTCTGAAGAAAAATTACTTTTCTTAGAAATGTGATTTATATAACGCAATTCTGACTTTATAACTGGCAATTGCAACGTAATATCACAGTTTTGACATTAACTCGGAGTTGCAACTTTATATAACACAAATCTGACTTTATAACTCAAAGTTTGCGACTACAGTACACAATTCTGGCTTTATAACTAATATTTGCGAATTTGTATCATGTAATTTTGACTTTGTCACAATTCTGATTTTATACCAGAATTTTGGTATAAAAATTGGACTTTATATCACGTAATTCTGACTTTATCACTAAATTCTGACTTTATTTCAGGCAATTTTGAATTTATTTCACTCAATTATGACTTTGTATCACTCGATTTTGACTTCATATCACAATTCTGACTTTATATAACAATTCTGATTTTATATCACTCAATTCTGAATTTATATCACTCAGTTGACTTTATATCACTTAATTCTGACTTTGTCATGCAATTCTGACTTTACATAACTCAATTCTGACTTTATATCACTCAGTTATGACTTTGTATCACTCAGTTTTGACTTCATATCACAATTCTGACTTTATATCACAATTATGACTTTGTCATGCAATTCTGACTTTATATCACTTAATACTGAGTTTATATCACACAGCTCTGACTTTATATCACTCAATTCTGAATTTGTATTACTCAGTTGACTATATAATGGAATTCTGGCTTTATATCACTCAATTCTGACTTTATAAAATGCAATTCTGACTTTATGTCACTCAAATATTACTATTACTTATATATTACTATTACTTATTACTAAATTTTGACTTTGTATCACACAATTCTGACTTTATATCACAATTATGACTTTGTCACGCAATTTTGACTTTATATCACACAATTCTGAATTTGTATCACAATTCTGACTTTATATCACTGAATTCTAATTTTATATCACGCAATTCTGACTTTATATATATATATATATATATATATATATATATATTTATATTACTAAATTGACTTTATATAATGCAATTCTGACTTTATATCACCCAATTCTGACTTTATATCATTCATTTCTGAATTTATATTACTCAATTGAATTTATATAATGCAATTCTGATTTTATAACTCAAAATTGTGACTTTACAGTATATCATGCAGTTTTGACTTTACAAGTGACTTAAAACTCACAATTGCGATATCTCACAATTCTAACTCACAATTTGCGACAATATTACACAATTCTGATTTTACAACTGACAACTGCAACTTTATATCATGCAATTCTGACTTTATAAATCCCAATTTACAACTATATTATACAATTCTGACTTCCAATTGCAATTTTACAACACAGCTGGGTCTTTATATTATGCAATTGCAACTTTGACATAATAAAATGGAATTCTGACTTTATAAAATTACTTGCTCTATAACTTGCAATTGTGAGTTTATATCTTGCAATTTTAAGAAAATAAATCAGAATTGTGAGATAAACAGTCAAAATAATTATTTCCCCTTTTTTTAGTGGCAAAAACAATTTTTTGTAAAAAGTTTAAGGGGTCTCTGTAGTAATAGTGTAATAGTGTATGTTGTTCATCCCAACTAGTTTAACCCGTTAAGTTTTCTTTTTTTTTTAAATTCATCCTGGATTTTTTTATCCAGGATTGTAATGTTATTCAGCCTGATGGCATTACCATTCACAAGCCATTTAACTTTTGTAATGTTATTTTGGAGTGAAACAGATTCATATGTTCATATATAAGAAGTGAAAGTGTCTCTGGGTCTCTCACACCCCAAACAGAACATGTGGGCTAAAAAAGATGTTACTGTTTTCCTGCTTCACTAAAAGGGTAAGTCTAGTTTTTACTACACAATTTTCCTTTCTGCATTTGGATTTATTGCCTGTAGGCACTCAGCTGAAAGAAAATCAGCAAGCTGATAAAATTTGTGGCTTTGTAGAAACAAATTACTTGTTACTTTTTTCATTTCAGCACAGATAACTGCAGTTATCCAGTGTGACTATAACAGGAATAATGTGAGATCTGCACAATATTGAAAAATCCGTTCTATTGCTGCTTTCAATAAGGCGAAAGAGGAGAGCTTTTCCATTTAATTTTAATGATGTTCTGAACAGTGAATGGTACATCAACATGTATCACAAAAGTAAAATGGCAGGCAGGAGCTTAAAGGCATTTGTCAAGAAATGGCAAGTTATTTAAAATGATTCACACCGAACTCCCACACGTACAATTACTCTCTCTCTCACACACACACACACACACACACACACACGCTCAACAGGAAGGCTAAATGAGTTATATAGTTAAAATACACTTTTAGCACACTTGTAGACTATGAAAGAAACACACAGGTAGTGGAGATGTCACTGTGGACAGGACAGAGATTGACAGTGTTTTTTAGCCTATCCTGGTCATATTTCACCACCAAAAGAAAATTAAGCCTGACAATTTATCATGACAATTGAGCTCATTTCCCACCAAACTGCCATTACTGTAATGTGAAATTTTAATTGTAAAACATTTTCAGGGTGGGGTAGGGTGGTTTAAATTTAAGGTGATTTCCCCCCTGCATTATGGCAATGAGAATGATTTATTTATTTTTTTTATCCTGCATTACGGTAATGAGAATTTGATTTTCTTTCCGGCATTACAGTAATGACGATGAGATTTTTTCCCCTGCATTACGGTAATGAGAATGAGATTTTTTTTTCCTGCATTACAGTAGTAAGAATTAAATTTCTTCCCTGCACTACAGCAATGTGAATTAGATTTTTCTGTATTACGGTAATGAGAATGAGATTTTTCCCCTGAATTATGCTAATGAGAATGAGATTTGTTTATCGTGCATTACGGTGGTGAGAATTAATATTTTTTCATGCATTAAAGTAATGAGAATGAGATTTTCTCCTGCATTATGGTAATGAGAAGCAGTTTTTTTTTGAGAATTAGAATTTTTTTTTTATGCATTATAGTAATGAGAATTACATTTTGTCCTGCATTAATGTAATGAGAATTTGATTTTTTCATGCATTACAAGTAATGAGAATTAGGTATCGTTCTGCATTACAGTAGTGACAATGAGATTTTTTTTCCTGAATTATAGTATTGAAAATTAGATTTCTTTACTTGCATTAAGGTAACGAGAATAAGATTTTTCTTACATGAATGTAAATTCATTTTTTCTTGTATTATAGTAACAAGAGTAAGATTCCCCCCCACCCCCCAGCATTATAGTCATTTGTGTATTTTCCTGCATTGTGTCATTTTTTCCTCTGCATTATGGTAGTGAGAATTTTTTTCTGTTATTATGGTAATGACAATTAGATATTTTCCCTGGATGAAATTATGGTAATAAGATTTACCATTTTTTCTCGCATTACATAATGAGATTTTTGTTTCTTTTTTTTATTTTTTATTTTTTCCTAAATTAAAATTCTGGAATTCTGCAAATTGGGCTTAATTGTGAAGATAATTATATAATGGTGCGTTCACACCAAACGCGAAGCAAATACGCATATTAATCCTGCATTAATCTGTGTGTTACATTTTACTGCTGTATATACACTGACATTATTATTGTTATTATTATTTTTTTTGATAGCAGCATCTCTGTAGCCATGCTAATAAAATACAACAACCACTACAACTGATTTTCAGGGTTCCCACACCTTGGTTAACTTAAAATTTAAGGACCTTTCAAGGACTTTCCAGGTCCAATACCCTCAAGTTCAAGGACTTAATGTGGGGACACATTTTAAGTGAGAGCAAGGTTACATTGTGTTACCTTGTAAGATACATTGTTTCAGTTTTCACGTGTCAAACACAGCCATTTTTTTTTTTTTTGCATTTATTTTTGGCCATATGACAGAGATCTGCTATTCCATTTGTCGTATTTCTGTTTTGCATAAAACTGAAGAATATTCGGTATATCCTTGAGGCAAAAATCACGTTCACGGCAAACATGCCACAAATTTTGTGTCATTCGCATCGCCTTGTGTGAATTCGCCTCTAATAGTAATCTACTTGCGTAAATAATTAAATTTGTGTTAAAATTAGTGTGAATACACCATTACAGCGCAAAATCTAAATGTTCTTAGAAATAGGCCTAATTTCCTCTTTTCTTTTCATTTTAGTGTGAAATATGACCTGAATAAGTTATTGCCAGGAAATTCACCAAAATGCTATGGACTATTTAGGATCAGATCGCGGTGCATATTTCAGCTTCAGGAAACATACATCATGTAATTAGTGCTGAGATTGCAACGAGGCTCATTAAAATCCATCAGCCTCTGAAGCATTTCTACAGATCCTACTTCACTCAAGCAGCCTAATAACTAAACTGCTCAAACCTCTTGAAATTAAAAACACTTCTACATGCGCTCTGCGTCACACATATTCACTGGAATATTAAAAAAAAATGAGGCAGGACACAATTCAGCAGTATAAAGTTTGAGGTCAACAAGAAATGCATGCTTGTTACTTATCAGGTATTTTACAATGCATATAAATGTTTATGCTAATTTGATTAATTTTCCTTCAACAGCTTCTCTCTGTTTTTCTGGCATGTCTGTTTTTATGATTGATTGGTTGGTAGAGAAGCATAATGTGTCCCATCACAAGAAATACATTTAAAAATCTTTAACATTGTTTGCAATATAAACACCCACACACATAAATATTGGTTTTAGCAGGCAATACAACAACTACCAAATTCTCTACAGCTCCACTGGCCACTTTTGTGCTGGGTTTTAATTTTGCACATTTGTATTTGAAACTAAACTAAGTGCTCGTTCTTAGTGTTCAACGCTTCAAACAGCCAGTGTTTTCATATCTTTGTTCTTTCTCATTTGACCTTCTTTGACACAGGCGTACTCACTCTCACAATAAATATTCATACAAGCATAAATATTACATGGCAGTCAAGTCTCCGGCACATCCAAGCGTGGTTTGAAGTGTTTCAGAGCACAACCAAACACAATGGCTCTTTGTTCTGTGGCTCTTCACACTGCACTACCATTTATTTGCACCATGTCTAGACATCAGTCACGCGTTACATCATTAATTATTCTAAACGTAACATCAGAATTGAGTTTCATTTGTCTTTCTCATTCACATTATTAAATATGTTATCACTGCTTTTGTTTTTAGCCCATATTGGCTGTGATAACTTATACGTATCATACAACTATGCCAACATGCACAAATTTGGCCGAATTTAATAAAGGGGGTGGTTCGTTTCTTAAATTTACTGTAAACCCAGACACCACATTTATTACAGGATATTTACAGCGTATTAATGGAATCGTTCACTCAAATGTGTCAATTACTCATTGTCATGTCATTCCACATCTATATTCATTGAGTTTCAGTCTGTTCCTGACATAAAACTAATGAAAGAGTTGCATGGACTACTTTTAAGATGATTTATGGTGCATTTATAATGCTTTTTAGTCCATTTCAGAGCTTGAAAGCTTTTAACTGAATGGGAAAAAGGCAGCGTGAACATTTTTCATCTCCTGTATTTTATAGTATATAAAAATGTGGAATGATATGTGAGTAAATGATGAAAAAATAAAAATGTTTATTGTTGTGTGGTTCCTTATGTGAGCGTATGAGAGCTTGGGATGCTCTTAGTAGCGTTTGAGACATTACTTAATTCTTATAATGTTAAATGAGTATTCATATGGTCAAAAAACCATTACGAAATATTATGATGTTGTAGATTACCACACGGATTTGATATGTTCACTATATCTGAGCTACTGAGTACAAACACACACACACTCACACTTTTGACCTCTGTCAAACACACAGTTATGGAATCAGTGCATATACAGTAGAAATAAGTGGTATTTGGAAAACTGTACACATTTTGTTGAATGTTCATGCTGGCAGAGGCATTGAATTTCTTCAGATGGCGTATTTGAGTTATGTCGCACACTCACACATACAGTACGCACAAACATGTAAACACTTTCCTGGACAGAATGTTCATGAGAACGTTTGGCTACCAAAGATGAGTCTCCCGGATCTCTGAGATAATGTTACTGGCTTTCTTGAGCGCCTAAAGGAGAAGACAGAAAGAGTAGCATTAGTTACACAAAGCAAACCGCATAAAAAAACTGTTGGTTTTGAATCCTATATATAGAATAAAAATTATGAAATGATTATTGCTATTTCTGTGCCATTTCTACTGTTGCTCAGGAATTATGATTAATAATTATTAAATAACTAATGAAATAAAAGTACATTATTATCACAAAAAAAAAACTTTTGTAAAGTCACATAGTTTCCATTTCTAATACTATTTACACTACTTTTTTTTTTTTTTGTTAAAGATATCTCTTCTGTTCAACAAGCCTGCATTTACAGTCATGTGAAAAAGTTAGGACACCCTACTGAATTCCATGGTTTTCCGTATCAGAACATCATTAAAACAAAACTGGTCCTTGGCTGGTCTTAAAATTTCGAAAATAAAACCTCAGATGAACAACAACACATGACAAATTGCACCGTGTCGTTATTTACTGAACAAAAATAAAGCCAAAATGGAAAAGCCATGTGTGACAAAGTTAGGACATTCTTACTGTTAATATTGGAATTAAGAGGGTAAATAACAGTCAAGCACTGATAATCAAATACTTTTGATTAACTGATCATCAGCAAGTCTGAGCGCCTCTATAAAAGCATAAGCTTTGGCAGTTTGCTGGTCTGGAGCCTTCAGGTGTGTGTTAACACAATGCCAAGGAGGTAAGACATCAGCAATCATCTTAGAGAAGCAATTGTTGCTGCCATCAATCTGAGAAGAATAATACAGCCATTTCCAAATAATTTGAAGTTTATTCACAATTGGAAGACATTTAAAACAGACACCTCTCCTTCCAGGAGTGGACGTCCCAGAAAATTCACCCCAAGATCAGACCGTGTAAAGCTCAGAGAAATGGCAGACAACCCAAGAGCTACACCTCAGACTCTACAGGCCTCAGTTAACATGTTAAATGATAAAGTTCATGACAACAGCATTAGAAAAATATGGGACAAAAATGGTATGTTTGGAAGGCTTGGCAGAAGAAAGCCTCTTCTATCTAAAAAAAAAAAAACATTGCAGCACAGTTTAGGTCTGCAAAGTTGCATCTGAGTCTTCTAGAATAATGTCCTTTGAACAGACGAGACCGAAGTGGAGATGTTTGGCCATAATGCACAGCGCCAAGTTTGGTGAAAACCTAAAGAGCATATCAGCACAAACACCTCATACCAAAAGACAAGCATGATGGAGGAGGGCTGATCATTTTGGGCTTGTTTTGTAGCCACAGGACCTGGGCACCTCACAGTCATTGAGTTGGCCATGAACTCCTCTGTATATCAAAGTATTCTAGAGTCAAATGCAAAGGCATTTGTCCGACATCTAATGTTGTGCCAAAATTGGGTCTTGCAACAGGACAATGATCCCAAGCACACCAGCAAATCTACAACAGAATGGCTGAAAAGAAAAGAATCAAGGTGTAGCAATAGCCCAGTCAAAGTCCAGAGCTCATCCTGACTCAAATGCTGTGGTGAGAGCTGTGCATACGCAAATGCCCACAAACCTCAATAAACTGGAGCAACGTTGAAAAGAAGAGTGGTCCAAATTCCTCCAGAACAATGTGAGACTGATAAAGTCACACAGAAAATGAATGCTTCAAGTTATTGCTGCTACAGGCAGTTGACTCATAGGGTGTCCTAACTTTGTCACACATGGCCTTTCCCTCTTAGCTGTATTTTTCTTAAATAAATAATGACGCTGTGTGATATGTCATGTGATGATGTTTATCTGAGGATTTATTTTCCAAATTTTAAGACCTGCCAAGGACCAGATAATTTTTTATTATGTCCTGATACAGAAAACCATGAAATTCAATAGGGTGTCCGAACTTTTTCACATGACTGTATCCAATACACAGCAAAAACAGTAATATTGTGAAATATTTTTATTTCTCTACCCAATACTTTCCTGTCATCTCTCCACTGTCCTGTCAACTTAAAAACAAAAAAAAAAAAAAAGAAAGAAAGTCATACAAAACTGCTGATTTGCTGTTCAAACAATATTTATTATTATTATTATTAGCAGTATTTTAAACAGTTGAATACTTTTTTTTTCAGAATTCTTTGATGAATAAAAAGATACAGAGATCAGCCTTTACCGAAAATAAAAAAGCTTTTGTAACATTATACACTATGCCGTTCAAAAGCTTGGAGTCAGTATAATTTTTTGTTGTAATTATCGAAATTAATACTTTTATTTAGCAAGAATGTTTTAAATTGTTTAAAAATGATGATAAAGACATTTATAATGTTACAAAAGATTTCTATTTCAGATAAATGCTGTTCTTCTGAACGTTCTATTCATCAAAGAAACCTGAAAAAAATTCTCATCTACTCTACTTCTGTTTTCAACATAATAATAATAATAATAATAATAATAATAAATGTTTCAGCAAATCAGAAGATTAGAATGATTTCTGAAGGATCATGTGACCGAAGTAATGAAAAATCACAGAAATAAATTACATTTTTAAATATAATAAAATAGAAAACAGTTATTTTAAATAGTAAAATATTTAAGAATTTTACTGTTTTTTGCCGTATTTTGCATCAAATAAATGCAGGCTTCTGTTGAAAAAAGTGACTGTTCAAAAACCTTTGACTGGTAGTGTACTTAAAAAATAAATAAATAAATAAATAAATAAATAAATAAAAATAAATATAAAAATAAATATAAATATAAATATAACCAAAAAAAAAAAAAAACTGGCTCAACTTATTTCTAAGACCAGTGTAAATCTGATTTTGTGTAGATGTAATTTCAGTTGGTTATAAGAAAAAATTTAGGGAAACCTACTGATGAATCATGATTATTGTTTGAAGCCTTTCGGTCAAAATGTGTCACGGACAGAACATCACGGTGGCTCTGAATTGTCAAACATCTCTCAAAATGCTTGCTACGGATGCAAAAAATGCAGAAAATTGAACTCTGCCTGAATTTTTTATGATTGAAGAAAGTTTCAGAACGTTTGTTGAAGACACACACAGAACACATTATTCTGCTCAAAAACAGCCAGTCGTAGCATAAGAGAACAGTATGCGAGGCTCACATTAGACCATGATGCAACACTAGCAATAGCGCGTCAGAACCACCACACACCAGGTATCAAGTGCAATGGATTGGAAGAAGTGCCTCTTTTTGTGGCGGTGCTTTAGATGGGACGGATTTAAAGACAACTTTTATGAGGGTACAAACAGCCTGACAGCTAAAGCACAGCAGACTCTCAGCGTGTGAACTGAAACACTGCTGCTGAATATATAAAACCACACAAAGTAGTAATACATTCAAAATAAGCCTATGGTTTTCCATTTGGACCTAGTGAAATTTATGAAAGAGTCATAACTTAGGCAATATTGAATGAGATGCAATATGGTTATATCATTATTGAGCGAATGTGCAAACAACGTATCATTTTTACTGTTACCATGTTATTACCATTTTATTACTAGATTACTAGCTTTTTTTATTCAATTATTTGAAAATTCTTTAAAATTACTAATTATACATCAACTATAGCAAAAGTGTGATGTAAGAAAAAATATTCTAACAATATTTCTAAGAAATTTTATTTGAACATAATTTTATGAAATTTATAAGAACATCTGAAAATTACCACTATTAACTGAAATTAATGGATTGAACTAAATTTCTTTAAACTTTTAACTCATGACTGCTCAAAAACAGAATTTTTTGAAATCTACTTATTAATGGTCTAACAAAACAACATCAATATTTATCTAGAGTGTTTTCAAACAAAATACATACATATTACTCACATAAATTTTCACTCCGAGATGAAAAACTTCTTTTTCACACAGCAATGGTTTCTCAATAGGCATGCATATTCATTTTTAATTCAACAAAATTAAGTGTTAAAAGTGTTTGTGAAGTAAGGGGAAAAAGAGAATGAAACTCGTAGAACTCAAACAAAAAACACAAAAAAAGGTGTAAAGCCTCAGCTGGTATGCAAGTGAAAATGGCTAAGGTGTAACTTTTTAAAAATGGTTATATGAAATCACTCTTGAATTATTTGAGAATTCTTTAAAAGCACAAATTATACATTAACTATAGCAAAAGTGTGATGTAAGAAAAAATATTTTAATACACTGCCCTCCAAAAGTTTGGAAACGCCCTAGAAAAGTGGGGTTTTGGACAACATTGGCATGAATCCTTTTTAATTTGTGATAATTTTGCACTGATAAGGGACAACACAAACTACGAAAACATATTTTATTACATAAACAGTTTATACATAGCAAAAACTTAAATTTTCGATTCATCAAAATATCCACCATTAGCAGCTATTACAGCTCTGCATAATCTGAGCCATAATTGATTGTATTCTAAACTTAATTGGCAATTAATTGTTGAAGCTATTAAGGTGTGCTGACCCAAAAATCTTTTAAAAACCTGGGCCAAGTTTAAACCAGTAACCAGGCGTCACAGCTGGCAAAGGGGCATGTCTGACTTTGACATGTATATATTGCCATTATTATGCAATCAAAATGAAAATTATTATTGTTGGTCTTCAATGATAATGTCAAGTTACCTTAATGTATTTGCACCAAAAATGATAAGGATGATATTAGGTGTAAAGCCTCAGTTGATATGCAAGCCAAAATAGCTTGGGTGTAACTTTTTAAAATATGGTTATATGTCTGAAATAACTCTTACATATCTAAAAATAAATAAAATAAATAAACAAATTAAAAAAATGTGTATTTATTATATATAATATATGTTTATAAATGTTTATTTATCTCTTCCAGGTCAAAACTTACCCCAATGCATTAAGAGGTTTAAATGTAGTTCAAAAGACACACAGACGTACCTCCAGCATCTGTGCAACTTCGGTGCGCTGCTGAGCAGTTTCCTGAGACTCGATGAGCAGCTCCTGCAGCAGAGGCTGTTTGTAGAGCTGACCGACCAGCTCACTCTGCAAATGCTCTTTCACGTGATTCACCAGGAAATGCATGACCGTCTTTGGCACACTACAGAAAGCAGAAAAAAAAGATCAGATGCAAAGTGACTCCTGATCATCCAGTTATTTGGCTCCTACACAGACAGGCACTATGAATCTGACCTGTCCTGGATACTCTTGCGCACGATCAGGAAGTAGCACTTAATGAGCCGCTGGATGACCTCACAGTCCCTCTGCTCTCGAGTGCTCAGCTTGCGGGATACTGGCACGGCCTACAGAAGCATTTTCAGAAGCTGTTAGTCTTTCACGGTATTCTTTGAACAAGCAGGTATTGTAGTTATGAGATAGTACCGTGTCCAACAGGTTGACAGCTTTAGTGGGACTCCCAAACCCCGGCACGGGGCCTTTCTCCTCTGACGGCATCTTCTCATTCTTCCACCGCTTACCTCCATCCCCAGACTCCGCCTGTGAAAGAGACGATAAAACAAAAACTAATCCTATTTGGAATTGGAGAAAGAGAGATAGAGGCGGAGAGTTTCAGTACCTGCTGGCTGTTGACAGATGCAGACACTTGGGCAGCGTCTGTGAAATCAGGATGTTTGGTGTTTATGTAGGCCAGCTCGATTGCAACTAGATTATGAACCTGAAAAGAAGTAAACATCAGTTAACATCCTGACACATTTTCAGAATTAACCAAAACTGTGCTGTGAATGTGTCACATGCTCAGGATTTTTGATGGATGATATATATTGTGTGTGTCTGGGGTAAGAATGTATTTATTTATAAGTAAGGCTGAAGTTTGATATCGTTAATTATTTCAGTGTTACCAACAATATCCAATAAATAGCCAATATTAACACTATACAGTAAAAACAAACAAACAAACAAAAAAAAAACCCAATTAAATCCCATTCACTTTTCTACAGTTTTCTTGCAGATTTTTGGTGACTTTGCAAGTTCAAGTTAACCAGGCATTATTGGCTGCACTGGTTTGAAAGTGACTTTAGTGTGAGATGTGCTTCATACATCTATATTACTGACAACAGACAATGGACTTTTTGCCTGTGAAATTTTGCCAAAATAACAGCACCGTAAAATAGGTGTTAATTTTATTATGACTTAATAAAGATTACAATTAATGGTGCTGTTAGTGTTTTTAAAGGGGTCATCGGATGCCCATTTTCCACAAGTTGATATGACTCTTTAGGGTCTTAATGAAAAGTCTCTAATATACTTTGATTAAAAATTCTCAACAGTTTTGTAAAACAACACCCTTTTTACCTTGTCAAAATGAGCTCTGCAAAAATCATCTCTTTCTAAAGAGGTTGTTCCTTTAAATGCAAATGAGCTCTGTTCACCCCGGCCCTCTCTTCTCTCTGTGGAATGACGAGCTTGTTTACATTAGCCGCGTTTAGCCGCTAAACATCCTAACTACCACGTTATTAGGAAAGGCGATCGCAAAGATTCATAAAAAAACGCTTATACTCACTTCTGCTGTAAGTGAAGCTGGATCACGAATGATTCGCGTGAACATAGACGGATATATGTAGATCGGGAGGTGCATTCCATTCACAAACAAACATAATCCACTGCATCTTCAGCGGCTCAGATGTCAGAAGTAAATGACGACCACTATGTTCATTATTACGTCCAGCAACACAACACCTCAATCGCTCAATCAGAGATATTCTTGTCTAACTTACATCCCTGCTCCGGCATCGAAACAAGGAAAGTTACTGGACTGTGACAGCTGATCTGAGGTAAGACGCTCATGTCAATCAACTATTGTGGGAGCGGCCTCTGTGGGTGTGACGGCACAATGACAGACATCTGAGAACGGCTCGATTTGAAAAAGGGGATATTATTTTTAAAGATTAATTAAAAACCACTGCATGGATTTTTATCATTATAGGGTAGATTTGTACATACACTGCCAACACACATTAATGTTCAAACAACATGAAAAAGTGAAGTTTGCATCTGATGACCCCTTTAAGACTACCTGTAATTGAGTGTTGGATGATGGCAAAATGAAATGAAATGTAACAATAGGGGAAATAAGCATTCACAATTACATATCCAATATTAACTGATACCAATAAATTAGAAAAATAATAATAATACTGTGTGATATCAATATCAATAATTATTTTAATGTTTCCACTGATAACTGATAATGGGCTAATATTAACATTAAAAACTATTTTATCTTAATAAATTTAGAATTCAAGGTAACACTTTATTTTGATAGTCCACTTTAGACATTCTACTAACAGTAAGTAACTTTGATACTGCATGTCAACTAGTCATTAGAGTATTAGTAGACTGTCTGCTTAATATCGTCTAACACTCTTCTAAACTTTGCAAGTGTATGTCAACTTATTCTACTAACCCTAAACCTAACCTAACAGTCTGCTCTAAGATATGTAGTTGCAAATTAATGAGAATTAGTTGACATGCAGTTGCAAAGTTACTTATAGTTAGTAGAATGTCAAAATAAAGTGTAACTGAATACAACACCCAACTGATAAACGATAACCTCTGAATGACCACTGATAAATAAATGGCCAATATTAACATTATATATTATTTTATCTGAATAAATGTATAATACAACACACCACTAATAACTGATAAATGCCATATATTAACATTATACATTCATTTATCTTAATAAATTTGTATGATACACCACTGATAACCAATAACCGATAAATGGCCAATATTAATATTATACATTATTTAATCTGAATAAATTTAGAATATGGCACATTACTGATAACCGATAACCGATAAATGACCCATATTAACATTACACATTAATTAATCTGAATAAATTTATAATACAACACCCCACTGATAACCGATAAATGGCCAATATTAACATTATACATTAATTTATCTTAATACATTTTAGAATACGATACACCACTGATAACCAATAAATGGCCAATATTAATATTATACATTATTTTATCTGAATAAGTTTAGAACACAACACACTACTGATAACCAATAAATGGCCGATATTAACATTTTACATTCATTTATCTTAATGAATATAGAATATGATTTGCCACTGATAACAATAACCGATAAATGGCCGATATTAATATTATACATTATTTAATCTGAATACATTTAGAATATTACACACCACTGATAAATGATAACCGATAACTGATAAATTACCCATATTAACATTATACATTATTTTATCTTAATAAATTTAGAATACGATTTGCCACTGATAACCAATAACCAATAAATGGCCAATGTTAATACTATACGTTACTTTATCTGAATAAATTTAGAAAACAACACACCACTGATATCAGATAAATGGCCAATACTAACATTATACATTAATCTGAATAAATTTAGAATGCAACACCACTGATAACCGATAAATGGCTGATAATTACATTATACATAATTTTATCCTAAAAAAAAAAATAGAATACAACCCTAAAAATTAAAATCAGTTAGGACGTGGTCACATTTACCATTGTTTGGTGAATTTTTAAATTGTGGAGTTTTGATGAAATCCAGTTATTTCAATAGGAATCCATGCAATCAGGAATTTTGTTGAATGGTGATGGTGAATTATTTCTCCACACAGATTTGACAAATTTAGTTTCACCTTAATTCTAACTTGCATTGTAAATTTAGGCATCACAACATTATAATATTGTAAAGTTATGAGATTGTAAAGATGTAAAAATAAGGGTAAAGTAGATTTTCAGACTATATATAACATGAATGATTCACAGAGCATCATTTTCAGCTTTATATTCGGTATATAGTACAGTCATCTGTAAATATTTTTATTTTCCTCAGGGTTTTTTCATTGATTTTCTTGAAACGACAACATACAAAGCCCTAAAATACAAAAAATAGAGATTTTTACATGCACACAAAAAACTTCTTTATGCCCTCTAGAAACTATTCACGTGAGCATGGGAATTTTTTGCATGCTTACACATTACAATTTCTTGATTTATATAACCTATTTCCTTTGTGCATCACTGCCATCTTAGTATAAATAAAAAGAGAGCATGGATGCACATGAATTAACAGATGTACTTGCACAAAATTTGGCTTTTCTTATGGTAGTACCTCTAATAAAAGTACCTCAAGGCCTAATGTTCATTTTAACACAAAATGGGCTGATGGCATAGAATTTCAAAGTTCAAGAGTCTATGAAAAGAAAAAAAAAAAAAAAAGAGTTTAAAATTTGTCTTTCTTTAGGGCAGCATGCCATTTTTCAAGGCCTTAGGTCTCTTTAACGCATAGTCTGTGGCAGCCAAGAAAATACACCGTGAAATGGGCTGATGGCACAATAGGTGGATCAGTGTGCATTGCCCTACATGCTAAGTTTAATGGTTTTTTTTTTTTGGGTGCACAAAGTCTCTATATCTTTTATTTTTGCAAAGGTCCTTAACACTATGTAATCTGGTGCTAAGAATATAGTGAAAAGAAACCCAATAATGAAAAAGTGCACCTTGAATGCATTCACTCATATGTAACAATCAATAAAGACTCACTAAACAGCTGCCATGAAACCCCACTTCTTGTACAATAAATTTTCATTAAATTCTTAATTTTCTATTATAAAAAAAACTAAATAGAGGCAAAAGTCAGGAAACAACTATTTTTCCATACTCTGCTTTTTTTCCCCATACTTTTCCAGACTTGCAAAAAACTTAAATCAAATTCCATACTTTTTCATACTTTTATAAACCCTGCAGGAACCCTGGAGCATACACAATTATGTATCCAATACTTACCAATATTATAACATGTAATAAATATGAATGTAAAGAGAGGGACAAAAATTATTTAGATAAATCTATAAATACAGATCTGTGCATTAGCGATTGCATTGACTTGCTCATCATCTTGACACTTGTCGTGTTTAAAAAGGATCTAATGACCAATATTCTTTTTTTAAGAAATTAAAAGCAATATATTTTTAACAAACTTAATGACACTTGGACATAATTTGATTGCATTATGATTGAAAAAAGTGTCAATGAGCATACAATTTTTTTTAATTAAAAAAATAACATTTGCCTTGAACCCAGAAACTGTTGAAACACTGATTGTTCAACTTCAAACTGGACAAAAACAAAAAATTGACCTCTCATTTCATATTATAATTAATAAATGTAATTATATATAATTTATACATTTTGTTTTTTTTATTAATTGATGATTTTACGGTTTTAAAAAGATTGCATTACATCTAAAAACAGCCCTTAACCATGATTAAATAACCGTAACATACAGCCTTGAGGTAAGTATAAGTGGTAGGTGTGATTGTGCATGTGTTCCTACCATCTCATTGGTAATGGGCAGGCGTTTCCTGAGTAAGCTGGTAACCACCTCCACAATAGAGTCATGCAGTTTGGGAAACCGCAGGAGCTCCTTCGGACATAAACAAGCACACATACATACGGCAGGTTAGCTGTCAATAATTTAAAGCATTTTTACACTTCCTGTGTGAAAGCATAATATTCACCGAACACATTTCCAAATATTATGAGCATCAAAACTGTTCTCCACTATCCCGCCAGCACTCTCTCTAACACTAAATTTATGTATATAACAGAGGAAAGTGAAAAAAAATGTTTAATGTAAAACAAATGTACACAGTGAAGGCAGCAGGACGGAGAAGATAAGAGCAGAATGAGGAGCAGAATCCTAATGCAAGCTTGTTCTGAGTCTGTGAGTGCGTCAATCTGTTGTGCCTGGAAAAAGCTTTCACTCTTCGCTTCACATTTCATTTTGTAGAAATGGGAAACAGAATTTTTCTTGCTTGTTTGAAATAACAGAGTTTGATGTACTATGCAGAAAACATTCCAACATTCATGCCACAATGCTTTCTCCCTAGTTCATCCAAAATATGTATGAAAATTGAGTCAAAAAATGCACTACTCAAAAATGGATCTGGTGTTGACGGCACAAACACATGAAAGGAATAGTTCGCCCAGAAATAAAAATTTGCTGATGTACTCATCATCAGGCCATCCAAGATGTTAATGAGTTTGTTTCTTAATCAGAACAGATGGATCCTCTGCAGTGAATGGGTGCCGTCAAATGAGAGTCCAAACAGGTGATCAAAACATCACAAAAATCCACAATTAAAGGAGAAGCCCACTCCAAACAACAATTTACAAATAATTTACTCACCCCCTTGTCATCCAAGATGTTCATGTCTTTCTGTCTTTAGTCGTGAAGAAATGTTTTTTGAGGAAAACATTTCAGCATTTTTCTTCATATAATGGACTTCACTGGTGCCCTGTTTTTGAACTTCCAAAATGTAGTTTATATGCAGCTTCAAAAGGCTCTAAACAATCCCAGCCGAGGAAGAAGGGCCTTATCTAGCAAAACAATCTGTCATTTTTTTCGGAAAATGAAAATTTCTATGCTTTAAGCACAAATGCTCGTGTAGCACAGGCTCTGGGATGCGCGTCCACGACGCTACGTACTACTGAATCACGTCGAAAGGTCACATGGAACTACAGACCCAGTGTTTACAAAGCGAACACGCCAAAACCATGGAAGTGCAAGTAAGTCAAACACTCTTTACAAACATAAAGGTGTAACAATTTTTTTCGCCATATCCTACCTTTTTGAGCCAGAGTACACAGACGATGAACTTAGACATGATTCGTAGTGTTGTGGACATACATCCCAGAGCCTGTGCTACACAAGCTTTTTTGCTTAAAAGGTATACAAATTTTTATTTTTGGATAAGATAAGACCCTTCTTCCTTGGCTGGGATCGATTAGAGAGAGCCCTTTGAAGCTGCATTTAAACTACATTTTGGAAGTTCAACATCGGGGCACCAATCTTCGATGGACTGAGGGGGAATAAATCTTCAAGAATTTTTCCATTTTTTTTAGTGAACTATTCCTTTAAAATCTAACTACATGTTATAATATAAGCGAGGATGTTCTACATCAAATATTAATAGTCAACAAAGCACCTGTGTGCTGTAGGCAGAGCAGTGCTGGATGATTCTCTGAAGTTCCTCGTGTACGAGCTCCACACAGCGCAGGCTGGGCTCCTCCAATCTCTTGATCTGTTTCTTCACCAGCAGCTCAAAACTGACCTCAGGAACAAACAGTGCCGGTCGAGGACCCTATATCCAAAACAACAACCAAACACAATCAACCCAGATCTAGTCTGTATCTGTTGTATAAGTGTAATAGTGCATCCACAAATTCTGATTTAATACAACAGTTAACTAAACAAGAAGTTCATTTTAAAAGTATCTTTCAGTTATTTAAATCATGTAATATTTCTATATTCAAGATTTTATATTTAGAACATTAATCTCAACATAGATTTATGAATTTGATTGCTCTCATGCCACCTCTGAGCTTTATTAAACATATGAAAATACACCTACAAGACACTTTTGTGTTCTTCTGTGCCGCCTCTGTAGTACATTTAATTTTGTACACTGATTTCATTTGATTGGTAACTTAATTTTTATTCTTCTTGTCCTTATTCTGCTGTTTTAATTAGAAATTTAAAAAAACCTTATATATATATTTAAAAAAAAATATATAGATATATATAGATATATAGATATATATATAGAAAAATGCCATTACAAAGGTAAAAACAAAATTCCCTTGTAAATCACTTTAAGGAGTCAAATAACAACTTGTAATGGGAAGGCTAATTTTTAATCAGTATTTTTATTATTGATTAGAAGGTGCTCCTGAAATTTTGACTGTGCTCCAAAAATTATGTGCACAAATGCTCCTACAAAGAAAAGTAAGCGTAGAGTCCTGACTTTACTCAGTCAGGGTTTGTACAGATACTGCAAAATGAAATTCCAGGACTTTCAAGGACTTTTCAAGCACTACTTTTTTAATTTTTAAGGACTTCAATCAGAGATTTCACTTATCAAGCAATGTATTTTTTTTTTCAAATTCTAAAAAGAAAAATATTACAAGCAATGTCATTACAAGCAATGTCAAAATTCAAAAATGAATGGCTCTTTTAGGGTGTTTACACTTCGTTTGGTTCATTTGGTCAGTTTGGCCCGGACCAAAAAGGAAAATGACTCATTTGGTCCTGGTCCGCTTAGCGTTCACAATGGCATTTTTGACAGCAAACCTAAAGATACCAAACCTAAAGGTATAGTGATACGTTCACAACCTGATTGATCGGGTTTGACTTAAAGCAGCGCTGCGGGTGTATGACATCAAAATACCCATTCACTGATGGCTCTGCTCAACGCCGCTTTAAGCCGCATTCACCTAATGCTGTCTACTGGACTAAATGCGCTCATTGTTGCGTGTATATGATTTTATTTTCACCACCTGCAAACTCATAAAGTGCTCATAAATGGCACTTTACCTCCTCGTTGCTCCACGTTTGCCCTCTGTTCATTTTGTTTTGGATACACCGCTTGTTCCCTTTGTGAAATCATGTCGCATAGTGTCGCATCTTGTCATTACTTCCTGTTTTTGATCCGTTTAGACGTATTTGGTCCATGTTGCGTTCATACTTCATTTGAACTGCACCAGAGTTCGTTTGGAAGCGGACCGAGACCCATCTTTTTAGCGGTCTCAGTCCGCTTGTTTGGTGCGCACCAGGGTTCACACTTACTCAAACGAACCGAACCAGAGTTCGTTTAATCAAACCAAACATGACAAGTGTGAACACACCCTTAATTTGACCTAGTTTTGCTAGTGAATCGCTTGAAGTGAGTGATTGCAGTCAAGAGTTTAAAAAATGACAATTGATTTGGTTCATATGTTCCTCTTTTCGTGCCTTCAGCCATGTTTACACAAAATTGTCAGTACTACTACTGGCCTAGCTCACTAGACATTAACGGAAATATGTGAATAAAGACGTTTTTGAAAAAATGTAATTCGATTCATAAGATACATTGTCTTTCAATAATTCAAGCACTTTTCAAATACCTTTCAAATAAGGAATTTTGCTATTTCCAAGGGTTTTCCAGGCCTTAAATTAAAAAAAAAATCTAATTCAGGCACTTTAAGCACCTTGTTTGAACCCTGCTCAGTTGAATGTATTTCGTTTTCTTTCTTTCTTTCTTTCTTTCTTAACCCAAACTTTTGTTGAAAATGTATTAATAATCAGAAATGTTTCTGGAGCAATAAATCAGCATATTAGAGTGATTTCTGAAGGATCATGTGACACTGAAGACTGATGCTTAAATTCAGCTTTGATCACAGGAAAAAATATGTTTAAAAAAATATTAAAACACAAAACAGCTTTATTAAATTGTAATAATATTTTATAATATTACTTTACTATTATTATTTTACTGTGTTTATTAATTTACTGTATTTTTATCATATAAATGCTGTCTAGATGAGCATAAGAGACCAACACCAAACTTTTGAGTGGTAGTGTGTATATACGCTAATTAATTTTTTATGAATTTCAATTAATTTAAAGATTTTATTTACTTTATTTATTTTCAATTGAATTGAATTAAATTAATTTGAATTAATTATTTTTAATTGAATTGAATTTTATTTATTTTAATAAATTATTTTAAGAAACTCTTTCATTTTAGGAGGCCTGGAAATCACAATTTAAAAAAAAAAAACTAGGAACCACAGTCTGAACCATCACTTATTTTTCAAAAACTCTTCAAGTTGAGGACATGAATACAGTGGATTATACCATAACACTGTGTCTCAGAAAAAACCTTTTTAAAAAATAATTGTCAATATTTGTGCAATTTGATTTGGTGACGCTTATGACACAGAAATTACACACTTTACTTTTAAGAAAGTGAGAAAAGGAAGTTAAGAAGATACACAAAGGTTTTCAAAAAGCGCTGTATATGCTTATCTGTACACACACACACACACACGTCAATATTTTACCGTAGCGTTTCGAATAGCTGTGAGAACGTCCAGCTCGGTGAGTCCTCCAAGTGGGTCAATAGACTGCAGGGTCCTTCCAAACGTCTCGTGGAATATATAACAGATACGAGCTCCTCCACACCTACAATTAACAAATGCACACACAGTGAGTCAGTCCACGAAAATTAAAAATCATGCAGCACTATTGGGATTCACAGGCACGTTGGCACATTCACACAGGCCTGGAGTCACAGCCAACCATCCAGCCAGAAAATGTCAATACGAGGCACTTAATTAATCGATAGCTGGTGTGGACTTAGCCAGATATGAGAGATGAACAGCATTTTATCCAACAGTGAAGGGTTGTAAATAAGGAGCTGGACAGACTCGCGGATTATCTGCCTGTCAGATTTAGCCATGCAGACAAAGTAAACATGGTGTGCTTGATATCTGTCACGAGTTTCGGTGTGAAAATGACAGACTGAGACGCTGCTGAAGTCACAGAAAAAAGATTTAGCAGGAATGTAGCCTCGGTAATGACAGTATGTCACACTCAATAGCATGGTGTAAGAAGGCAACCTTTAGTAAGTGGCTCCACAAATAACAGTTATGAGCTGTTCTTTGACTGTCTGATGATTACTGCGCTCATAAATGGCTTTTTCATATCACAAACTCAAACTGGCTGGCTTTACTAAACTTTTAATTGGGATTCCTGTTTTTCTGTCTCAAAGTTTAGCAAAAAATTCTGTCCTCATTTACTTATCCTTCACTTGTTCCAAACCTGTATGAGTTTTTCTTTTGCTGAACACAAAAGAAGATATATTCGTGATCAGTTGGCTGACGGTAGCCATTGACTTCCATAGTATGGAAAAAAAATACTATAGAAATGACTACCATCAATTGCCTCTACCATATTTGGTAGAGGGCGAATAATGGATGATAATTTTAAATTTTGTGTGAACATACCTTTAAGACCTCTTAAAATGATAATTAAGACTTGTGTTATACTATAGACCAATTATTTGTTTATAAACATTCAGGATGTGCGCGCATCATGGTTGCAGAAAAGCCGGGAGAGATAGCCCTTATGGCTAGAGAATTACACGGATACGGTACAAAATAGTTAGATTTAAAAAGAGTATACATTATATTGATCAGATGTCATTTTCAATGATGCTTTTTTTCCCCCTAAGAATTAACAAACTCACTAGTTTTGAGTTAAATTGAGTTATAAAGTCTGAATTATGAGATAGTCAGAATTCAAGTCAGAATTGTGAGATAAAATAGATAAATGTTGTGTAAAATGTTAATAGTAATAAATAATATTTCCTGCTGTAACTGTAGGGCTAATACAATATGTCCTCTATGAACAGCATATGTGAATATTATGTAGATTTATTGTGTAAATCAAATTTATGCTTTAAAAGTAGAGTAATCATAGCAGTTTTCATCCATTGTCTGTCCGTTTAAACGTCTGCATTTAGCTTCAAATGGCGTCTTCGACGACAGTATTCTATACAAATTATTTGCATTACGATTTTGATATCAAAAGGTACAAAAATATTTTTTTCCTCTTATTCCATGGATTTTGCCCATTTACCTCCACTTGTTACCAGTGTTTTTCTCCACTATGCACATGCAGCTGCAAGTGACGTCACTGTGACGTCTACTCAAAATTGGTATATTAAAACTTTTTTAACCTTAAATTTGGATAAACTGAACTTAAAACATTATACAGCCCTGCAAGAGCTCTGAACAATTAAGAGGTTAAAACATTTTTTAAACATTTAAACACAAAGATAAATTGTTCACAATGAGATTAAAAAAAAAAAAAATCTATTTAAAAATAGAACTGATTGAACTATAATGTCAGAAAACACCAAATCATTCATCTATTTTGGTAGCAAAATAATTCAATGCTTTTGGAAAACGCATGGCTTAAGTCAAAATATTTTTTGTAAAGTAATATTTTATCTTAAAGGGACAATTCACCCAAAAATGAAAATTGTTTAATCACCCTCAAGTTGTTCCAAACCTGTATGAGTTTATTTTTGCTGTTGAGCATAAAAGCAAATATTTTGAAGAACAGTTGATGGTAGCCGTTTACACTATCAGTCAAAAGTTTTTTTTAATCTCAACTGCTCCACCAAGCCTGCATTTATTTGATCAAAAGTACAGCAAAACAGTAAAGTTTAGAAATATTTTTTAATATTCAAAATAACTGTTTTCTATTTGATTATATTTTAAAATCTGATGTATTCCTGTGATTTCGATGCTGTATTTTAGCTTCATTACTCCAGTCTTCAGTGTCACATGATCCTTCAGAAATCATTCTAGTATTCTTATTTGCTGCTCAAAAACATTTATTATTATTATTATTAAGCTGAAAACAGCCAAGTAGAATTTTTACAGGTTTCTTTGATGAACAGAAAGTTCAGAAGAACAGCACTTACCTGAAACAGAAATCATTTGTAATATAAATGGCTTTATTATCACTTTTGATCAATTTAAAACATCCTTGCTAAATAAGGATTTATTTACTTATTTATTTAGCAAAAAAAATATACTTACTCCCTTTAAATGGTATAGTGTATAATGTTACACAAGCTTTTTATTTCAGATAAATGCTGATCTTTAGATCTTTCTATTCACCAAAGAATCCTGAAAAAAATGTACACAACTGTTTTAAATATTGATAATAATAATAAAAGTTATTGAACAGCAAATCCAATTGATAATAGTGAGAACTGTTGATAAACACTGATAACAGTAAGAACTGTTAACTATATATATTTAAATACCAATAATAACTGATACAAGAATGATTTCTGAAGGATCACGTGACACTGAAGACTGGAGTAATGACGCTGAAAATTCAGCTTTGATCACAGGAATAAATTACATTTTAAAATACTTTCAAATAGAAAGCAGTTCTTTTAAATAGTAAACAACTTTTGACTGGTATGCTTACATAGTATTATCAGTACTATGGAAGTCAGTGGCTACCGTCAATTGTTTGGTCAAATTAAATGATTATAGAGCGAACTATCCCTTTGATGTGAAAAGACATTTAGAGGCAATTTAAATCCTAAAGCATGTTAGTTCAGGTACTCACAATTCAGAGGTCTGAATGTGTCTGGCAGTGCCTTCGATGGTGTTGCAGTAGTCGGTGGCAAACTTCGTAACGATCTGCAATAAGGTAGCGCTGTGGTCTTCTACAGGCTGGCCGTAGCTGTTGAGTCGGGACTGGTACTGGGCGGTGAGCACCGTGACTCGCGTCTTGAGCTCCGGGAGACAGTCTCTGATGTGATGCATGAGCAGTCGGCTCAGGGTGCGCGCCAGGTAACGCGAGCCGCAGCGGGAGGCTAATGACGGGTAATGCCGCTGCAGGAACGCCTGCTCGTCTCTGCAGCAGTCGGCGAGACTCTTTTGGGTGTTCAAGTCATGTTGGCTCCTGGTGAAGAAAAAAAAAAAAGATTATCCACCTTATTTTTCCAATGTGGAAGTAAGCCTTTTTCTGTAAATGCGCTAGACTTCCAGTTCATTAGCTGCTGTAATGAGAAGAATAACAAAGTGTAGTAAATGGTAAAACAGATTGCACTACAAACCACTGTTTTCATAATTAAGATAATACATTGAAATAATATGGTAAGACACTAGGGGTGCTCCGATTGATTGGCTACCAATCACTATCGGCCGATAATCGCTTTTGGATGTTTGATCGGCGGTCTCTAAAAAGGCCGATCTCATAAACCAATCTAAAACTGATGACGCACGTGCCATGAGAGGTTCAACACGACATGCAGCGGCACCGTCTCGGTCTCTGTCCGGCGAGGGTAAAACAATCATAATGCTGAAGGTGAGGTACAATTCATATTTAATTAAATAACTTAAAAAGTACGTAGGCAGATGTAGTATACCAATGGTATTTTGTGTGTTAATTAGAGAAGAGGCTAAATGTTTTTTAGACCATTGTTTACTTTGTAAAGTTGCACACCTTTATGAGAGATGCCATTAAAGGATAACATATGCTTTTCGAATTGGTGTTCCCACATCATTAGCAAGTTTGGATCGCTAAATCTTGAATGACTGTCAACTAGTGAAATGACATGAGAACCGAGACATCAGAGCTTGTGTTAAAGGGCATGCCAGATGAAGCCTCGATTCGAGGTTTGTAACGGAGAAATCCCTTTTACAGAAACCCCACTTTCTGTCCAGTCATGTGCGAGATTCACTTTGCGTGTCCTAATCTTACTTTGCAAGTACATTTTCATTGACACCCATTTAATGAATATATTTTTAAATACCCAGTCATACAAGTATTATAAAGAACACTAATTATTTCAGAAAAATTAAATATATGCCATATGCAATTAATATATGTGTACATGATTCTTCTATTACATCATATTGATATTCGTACTGGCATTTAATGACACTGTTCAATGGGTAAATTAATTTATCAGAGTCAGAAATTCAACAAACAAACACACACGATTAGGCTTTTATTAGTGCACATAACATGGATCGATCTATGGAAATTGTGGCGAACGCTTCTTCCGACGGAGCTTCAAAGGCTTTTGGCTGCTTTATTTTTTACTAACCACCAGATCAAGCTGTTTTCGACACTCTTGAAGCTTTGAATCTTTTTCTGAAACAGTCAGAGGAAAGTCTCGGTGCTTCAAGAGGCTTCATTTGCCCGTCACTCCTGTCAACTGTTGAATGAATGAGTGTCACGTCCTGCTTTTTTACTTTGAACCGGAACATGCTCCTGCTTTTGATGCAAGGCCTCATGGGGCGTAGGAAATGTGTGGATAAGACACACCAATTTGCAATATCAAGCAGCAAAACAAGCTGTTTTGTACAGCTAAAAATAGCTGGATGCGAATGACACTGGAAGCCAGACCCATTAAATTAAAAAAAACTATGGGAAAAATAAGGTGGATTGGATTGGACAATAAAAAGTGGATCGAAGCCTGAAAAAAATGTAAAAGAAGTAAGAAAGCCCCAGAGCGCATCCAAATTCAAGTTTGCTCACCAGCCTTTCTGATAAGATGCTCTCATCATGTAGGTTTTAGGCAATATCTATTGCTTCTTATAATATCCCATAATCCTGTGTGTGATTCGCTGGTAGGGTCGTTTGAATTTATTCTAGATCATTAAACATGATGTTATGTAGCAGCCTTGGTCTCTTCCTTTCAGGAACCACAACCCTTTCAAAGAAAAAAAAAAAAAAGTATAAATAAAATCAAAAATTCACAGTGACTGTGAAATTATTGACTGGGCAGCACAGCAGCAAAAACAGTTTTTGGAGGTCTCCTATGCTCATCAGGGCTGCACTTATTTCATCAGATTTACATTTAAAAGTAACACTGTGAAAATAATTGTTTTCTATTTTAATATATTTTAAAATGTAATTTATTGCTGTGATGTTACAGATGAATTTTCACAGTCACCTAATCCTTCAGAAATCATTTTAATATGCTTATTTTATGCTTCAGAAACTTTTATTATCAATGTTGAAAACATTTTTGTGCATTTTTTGGAATTGTTTTGATGAATAAAAAGGTTCGAAGCAATAATTTGAAATATAAATCATTCAGAACATTCTGAATATGTTTAATGTCACTTTTGATCAATTTCATGTTGAATAAAAGTATTAAATTCTTTTAAAAACAAACCTTATTGACCTCAAAGTTTTAAACGGCAGTGTATATGAAAGTGGTTGGAGGGGTTGAAAAGAGGTAATTCCAGAGAGTACAGAGTCATTCATAATAAGACCAAGAAGGGTCAGTGAGACAGAAAATCGAGTTACTATTGATTTCATGCTGACTTTGAATATAGTGATTGCTGGCATCATTAGGCATGAATTGTTCTTTGACAAAAGAGTTTCAGTTTGACAAAAGTGTCTTCAGCTCTTTCATTACAGTCAAAGAGAATTTCTAAGTCAATCTGCAATGCATTCTTAAAGGATAGAGCTTAACTGAAAATTGTTAGTATACTGCCCACTACTGGAAAACAGAAGCTTTTATATTTGCTTCTGTCAACAAAGCACCAAGTACAGCGCAGGAATGAGAAACACATTTTTTTTACATGTTCTAAATGAAATGTGTTGTGAATGGTTGCTAGTGCATTGGTGGTGTTTCAAGTGGGTTTGGTTTATTTGCATATTGCAGGGCTCCTAGATGTTTCCCATTTCAAAAAAGAAACTCCAAACCCAGACAAGTTCAATGCAGAGCATTTTATTAAAACTGCATTGCTTAACTATTACTTACTACATATATTTAAAATATTGTCACCCCAGAATGTTTGTTATCCTACATATTTACTAATGAAATCATTTATTATCAGCCATTATCCTCACTCATAAAGTATTCGCCCATATAAAAATATTTGATGTTATGTTCAGCAGTATATAGTACAGTCATCTGTAATCAGAAGTGTAGTCTGCTGTAGTGCAGATCCACTCTCATGTTCACTGAATGCATTAGCTTTCTCAAAGTGATAATGTGCTTAGGAAGAGAGAAACACTTCATAAGCTGCATATATTCACTTCTAACACATCAGTTTGATACTGTAATCGTGGTTTGATGTTGCACAATCAAGCACCAAAAGAACAGACTGATTTAAAAAAAGATCACACACTTGCTTTATCTGTTGCTGGTTTGAGATTTGCATGCTCATTCATTTAGTAAAGTTGAAGAAAAACTGTTTTGAGTTATGAAAATACGTGCCTTGAACTTATTCAGGAATGCTGTATGTTATGGAATAGTTCACCCAGAAGTGAAAATTTGATGAATGTTTGCTCACCCTCAGTCCATCCAAGATGTAGATGAGTTTGTTTCTTCACCAGATTTGGAGAAATTTAGCATTGTCACTTGCTCACCAACGGCGCCTTTGTAGTGAATGGGTGCCGTCAGAATGAGAGTCCAAACAGCTGATAAAAACATTCAAAATAATCCACCAGTAATCCACAGCACTCCAGTCCATCAATAATTGTCTTGTAAAGCCAAAAGCTCCTTGTTTGTAATAAACAAATTCATAATGAAGTAGTTTCTAACTTCAAATCACTGCTTCCAGCTAAAATATGAGTAAATAATCCATAATAACACTTCCCCCAGTGAAAAAGTCAATCTCCTGTTGTCCTCTCACATCAAAATCAACCCACATCTTTGTTTAGGTCTGTTTTGAACTCTTTTGGCTTGGAACAAATAGTTTGAAGTTTAAAAACTTAAATCTTAACTTATTATCTTAATAATGGATTTGTTTCTTACCAGCACGCAGCTTTATAAGATGTTAACTGATGGACTGGAGTCATGTGGATTATGTGTGGACTGTTGTGATGTTTTTATCAGCTGTTTCCTTTTGGTTGAACGATAGCAAAATCTTATGAAACGATAATATTGCGATATGAAGTTCACAATATATTTATTGCGATATTTAAAAAAAAACAAAAAAACAAATGACGAATTTTGGGGGAAGGAAGAAATTTTGGTACATTTTAAAGTTAAATTATTCTATCTAATGCACTTTGAGAGCTCCAACCCATGGTCTTAACTAAGAAAACTTAAGTCAGAATTGACTTGTACCTGAACTTTAAAGGGGACTCAACCCTTTTTTTATGTGTGATATACTATCTCAATCTAAATTACCTTCACACTGCTGGGAAGCCAAACAAATTAGAATATACAGTAATAATAATAATAACAGTAATATCCATATATTGTGAAACAATTGCACTTTAAAATAAATGAAAATGTCATAAGTATATATGTCTTTGCTTAACACTACGGTAGGAAAATTACAATACTTCTTTCCTAATTTCTACACTTAAAGGAGATATTTTGAATTTGGACTGGAGTAACATTACTCATTTAAACAATTAACTGTCAGCGATTCGTACTGCACTTTTAAAGGGGTCCTATTATGCTCTTTTACAAAGTCTTGATTTTGTTTTGGGGGTGTAGAACATGCTCTCATGCTTGGTGAATTGAAAAACGCATTATTTTTCACATAATTTACATGATTACAATACCATTCTCCCCAGCCTGGCACAAATAGCTCGATTAGTTACGGGTTTTTTGATGACCCGCTTCCGAAAAACGAAATGTGTTGTGATTGGTTAGCTCTTCCAGTGAGTTGCGATTGGCGAACAGCTTAGATGTGTTTCCGTCCTGCTAAGGCCCTTGTCAAAGCAGTTAGCACAATCTAGATTAAAGTGATTCTTATGTTTTAAATATGGATATTTTTTCTTACAAAAACGCATCGATTTGCTACAGGAGGCCTTTATTGACCCCCCGGAGCAGTGTGAGGCACTTTTTATTATGGATGGATGCACTTAATTGACTTGTTTTGGACCAATAAAGAGAAACAAAGCTTGGGAGTACCAGGATAATTTGTAATTTAACTCCAAATGCATTTGTCTGAAAAAAGAAAGTCATATACACCTTGGATGCATGGAGGGTGAGTAAATAATATGCTACAGTAGTGTTGGGTCCTATCGTCAGCCTGTATCATGCTAATTTAATTAATTATTTTACATACTTAGTTTCATTGCACTGTATGATTAATAAATCTCTTACCAAAACTAAATATCTCCCTTTGGAGTGGGCTTTGAGATTTGTAACTTTGTAGATCTTTGTTATACACAAATATACACACCACACACTGACTAAAATTCAAAAAGTGAAAAAGCACAATAGGACCCCTTTAAGCTTTTATTTTGAAGGAAAACTCCAGCTTCAGTGAAAACAGGCTTACAAAAACACGTCTCACTACAAATCTAGTGAAGCGTTGTAATCATCTGCTGCAAAAATAAAGGATAACTGCTGGCCTTTGCATTCCCAAAACGTGTGCTAAACTCACAGCACATGCAATAAATGAGTTCACTGCATTTATTCACTATGAATGGAGATTTTCTGAGGTGTGGAAAACATTAGATCACGAGCTGATCACCTGAACGAAGTGAGCGTGCAGCGAAAACTTGATGAAGGGATTAAGTCTAATTATGCTTTCGGTTTGAATTCATTTGACAGATACTGTGCCAAAAGCATAACGGCCCAAAACACAATTTCAGAGACATTTTATGTAGTAAGAAGTTTAAATATATTTTAAAAACTACACTTTTTGCCTGGAAGACCTATCGTTTCATATCGTCATGCGAACACGATCATATTGAGATCGCGATATCACGCGATATCACAATATTGATAATATCGGGGTTTTTTTTTATATTTTAGAAAACTGGAAATTTATTTCTCCATATCCAAGCATATCCATACTTTTTCATATGGCACTGAACCCTGTAACTGGCCCAAGTATTTATGATATTCTGGTCTCTAGATACGGCACAGGTTCTTCCTTCAGTCCGAGTTATGACTTGTGTAGCCAGTAAGTCAGATCTCGCTTCAATAACACATGATTTAAGGAATCATTTATGTCCGTTGCACAAATAGAACTGGACTAGATGCATGCTTAAATTTAATATTTAAGATCAGGGATTAGTCTGAACCTCCGACCTCAAAAATGAGCAACAGTATCACTGATACCTTAGCAAACACCACTGATAAACCAAAAACGACTGACCGATATATTGCACCGAACACATTTTTTATTTGTTGCCTTTGCTTGCTTTCCATAAACACTCTCCCAGGAAATCTTCAAGTGCCTTTTCTGTCTGACGGCTCGCCGTTGAATCCTCAAAGAGAGTGTAGGTTAATACCGAAGAGACGATGGCCCGCAGCTACGTCTGATTAACTTAACGAGAGTCGAGAAATGAAAAGTGTCACTGCAGTTCTTCTCCCCAACTAAATTGCCTCCTGTATTCGCGCAGGCCCTAAAGGACATGCTAAAGCCAAAGCTGAATAAACCAATGATTTATCTCAAACACGGCTCTCCGTTTGCTGATAGCGGGAAGACACGGTACCCTTGGGTGCTAGTGCATGAATACGCAGTGCGGGAGAGGAGAGGATAACAGCGTAGGGAATATTACAGTCACTGCTGCTCAGGGTTATGATAGAGGAACACGAAATGTAAGAAAATTACACTGTTAAAACGTTGCAATGCTTTTTTACATGGTTGATTAAGTTTCAACTCCAGTCAAAAGGGCTGTGTGCTGCACTTCAGTAGCACTTTATTTTTTCCCTGAGGTCCACTTAAAATGTTATTCAAGGTTTCATGCGCATGTTGTGATGTAGTTTTACATGGTCATGTTCCACCCTTTCCCTGACCCTTCTGCTTAAACAGACTGTTTTTGCTGCCGTGCCTGTAGGACTCCATATGTAAATGCGTTCTGTAATGATCTACTTCGTCTCATGAGAAAAAACAGACTCTGCACTTTTGCAAAATATGAAATACGTTGCTGCAGGTCCAAATTGGTGAAGTTTTATGGGGAAATGTTGCTTCAAGTACTGGAGGGTTCTGTTTTTGCTTTACGAGCACTTGTACTATCAAGTTGCACAGAAAACAACAAAAGCAGTACAAAGTTCAGAGCTACTGTTAAAGGAGAAGTCCACTTCCAAAACAAAGATTCAGGTGAGAATTTTCACATATCATCCAAGATGTTCATGTCTTTCTTTCTTCAGCATTTTTCTTCATATAATAGACTGGTATGGTGCCCCGATTTTGAACTTTCAAAACGCGGCTTCAAACAAATGCATTTTGGAAGTTCAAAATCAGACACCATATCAGTCCATTACATGGAGAAAAATGCTGAAATGTTTTCCTCAAAAAACATAATTTCTTTATGACTGAAGAAAGAAAGACATGAACATCTTGGATGACAAGGGGGTGAGTACATTATATGTAAATCTTTGTTTTGGAAGTGGACTTGAACAAGGTCAATAAACAATAACTGTGGCTATGTCAACATGCAATATCATTGGCGGTTAAAAAGACGAGACTAAAATGTATTTTACAAAATACATTTTTTTTTACACACATCTACCAGTGCAAGATTTTCATGTTGCCAGATATCAAGAGTTCAAATCCCCAAATCAGAGCCCATATTCACAAAACATCTTAAGGATAAAAATAGAAGAAAAGGAAGAAAACAGGCATGTTCATTGCAGTTATTTTTCCTAACCGACAGCTGACACTCGTTAACCGATTATTAACCATTAACCAACAAGATTATATTAAATTAGAATTTAATTATTTTTTGAAAGGATAGGTGTCTGTGACCCTTTAAAAATACCTAAATTTGTTTTCTAGGGATTAATTTTACAGAGGTGTTTGAGTCCACATTCTATTGATTAGTGTTTATTAGTGAAAATGCAGTTCCTAAAATGTAAACATACATTTCTCAAACCATGATACACCATGACAAAAATGTGACTAAGTTGACTAAAACTTGACTAAACACAAACAGGACAAGGTTGACTAAATATGATAACTGAAAATTACATTTGACCAGGACTAAGACCAAGACTTAATGGTTTAAAATACTACGACTACTTAAGAAATGGCTGACAAAATTAACACTATTCAGAGGTTTTACGCTTTTATTTAGAATCAATGTTTTTTTTCCCCCTTTAGGTAGGATTTGTTTTTTTAAAGAATATTTTAAGCAAGGACATTAAATGGAAATCGACATTGAAAAGAGAAAGTAAAAAAAAAAAACATTGTTACATAAGACTTTTAATTTGTCTATTTCAAATAAATGCTGTTCTTTTGAACTTTTTATTACCTATATACTGTATTTTTAAGTAAATTACAGCTTTGGTGAGACTTTCAAAAATATTTAGTAAATATTAAATAAATATGAAATCTTAGAAAATATTAATAAATATTATTACAGTAAATAATAACGACCGCAAACGTTTGAACAGTAGTGTTTCGGTATCTGAATTCTCTATACATATTATTAACAGTAATAATTTAATAATACATTAAATTCATATTAACAGCTTGCATGTATTAAAATACAGTGGACTGAAAATATCAGAACTCACATTTCTTGAGGATATTTAAATCACAATTAGAAGTAGACTACACATGCATGAACTATGGAGTGCTTGTACACAATTAACATTAAATTTCTGATCTATGTAGTCACAGTGAAATCACTTGAAAAAAGTACACGGAGTGTGAATTTGTAGGTTTACCATAGAAAAGCTAAAATGTGTTTAAAATTACGACTGACCAAATCGACTGGCTTGGTTTGACTCTCTCACACCCATGTTACAATGGAGGATTTTCAGTGAATAACAACTTAGATATCAGTCTGGTGCTTTGGAAATAAAATTTTGGATGTAAAATTGGATTTTAAATGTTCAATCCAGATAGGGTAAGAGGTAATATGGTGACTGACCTGTTAACCACACCGATAATGCCCAGTCTGATGGGTATGACCCGGCCCAGCAGCACCTCCAGAGCGTCTGTCCCCGCGTCCATCAAATCCAGCTTACTCACCACAAGCAGCGTCCTGCGACCTGAGCGCACACAGGTAATGAATACACTCCCTTCCCACAGTGCCGTTCGGTGTGTAATAATGATATTTGGAATTCTGTGCATGTCGCTCACCATCGGGATCCACCTCTCGTGCCAGTTTAAGGGCATCCGATGTGGCGAGGTCAGAGTTTGCAGGAGAAACACACAGGATGAGGGAGTTGGGGTTGGAGATGTATGACAGAATCATCTCTTGGACTTGAGTCTCGATATCTTCAGGCTGGTCACCGACTGGGACCTACTCAAAAAATAAAAAATAAAAAGAAAGAAATCACATCATATGACAAAGATTGAGCGAATGAAGCAATTAGGACTGCAACTAATGATTATTTTGATTAATTAAGAATAAAAAATCCAAACAATATTACTTATTAAATGAATTATATTAATTATTAAAAATGAAATTTAATAAAATAAATAAATAATTTTAATACATTATTAAAAAACGTAATTCCACATCCTGCCCTCAAAACAATGTGCACTTTGAAGGCTATGAAAACAAATGAATATATCTGTGTATACTATACATTATGTGCAAATAAAATCATGCTTCTATTTCAATTTTTCACAAGGCTAGTTCTGAAAAAAAAAAAAAAGTAAAACGTCAGAATGATTGCACTCCTATATTTTTAGTATTTTTATATATAATATATTTAATATATTTTTGTTTCTAAAATATACATATATTATATTTTTATTAATATATTAATATTTTCATACTGTACTTTTTTTGGTACACTGTAAAATATGTGATATAGACAAGAAATAAATTTTCTTCAAATGTGACATGTTAATGTTTTTTTTGTATTTATTGAAATATATAGGGCAAAACAAAAAAAAAAAGATATTTATATTTCTTAAATCATATTTTCCAAACAAAATGGCTAAAACATACATTGCTAAAAATTATATTTACATAAATATATTTTTAAAACATTTTTTTGGACATTTGTGTATATTTTGAAACTAAAAATATATTTGCAAATATATTTTCTTTGCTGCATGAGGTCCTCTGTCTGTTTGAAGTGCATGCACATCTATGCACTTATTCAGTGAAGTCTGTGAAGTTTTTACGAATGATTCACTAGCTTTCAGGACTAGCCTTTATGCAAAATGGAAATAATAGCGTGACTTTCTAATCTTTAACCGATGAGGACACAACTGTGAAATGTAAGTTATGTACTGAGGAATGCACATCTCAAATGCTTTAAACAGCATACATATCTGTCAAGGCTGCTATAGAGCATTCTTATATACAAGGCAACTTGGGTTGTGCACTTTTCCTGCAGCAGCTCAATTTTGCACCATTTGGTTTTGTCCAGAGAATCGCATTATTCACTACTGTAAAGTGACATAACTGGTGGATGCACAGATGAGATCAATAATTTGCCACTGATTATTTTCATTGCCAATTCAATATAATCATTTTAAAATTGTGGACATGTTTATCATTGTTCAGAAAATTGTAGTTGGTAAAATCCAGTTATTTCAATAGGAATATGTGCGATCAGGAATTTTGCACCACACATAGGGCCGATTATGACGATTACAAAAATAAATGCATCAATAGAATGCATCAATGCATTGCACTATTTATGTCAATCACTAAACCTCTGACAAGTTTCACACAAAAGATTCTTCAGAGCAGATGCTAATGGGCGGTGTGCTGTAGGCAGGAGCTGCCAAGCTCACACAAACTGTCTATACTTGTGGTTACAAAGTTTTTGAAAGTCATTGCTGTTAACAAGAAGAATGGCACATTTCTGCCAAATGCTGGATTGGAATGTGAAGTCCTGGATGGAGAACATAGCTACAATTGCTTAAATATCAGGTTGTTTTTCACCAAAACGAACTGGAAAATGGTCAGTGAGCCACTTTTTTTTTTTTTCCAGACACTGCTGGACGCTTTATTAATTGTTAATCATGCTGAACTGTTTGTATATAACAGTTTCTACATAAAAGCTAATGGCTGCTTCGAGTGCAGACGTTAGGAGTGTTTTCTTCTGCACTGAAAAATGTTTTCATTCATCCAATTAAAAAAAAGTTTGGGTAATGGTTCACATTTATATTTTATAACTTGAGCCAATGAAAAATAAATAACTTGCCCTAAACAATATTTCTATGAAAACTATTTTATAGAAGCTGGCATAAAAGTATATACTTTTTGATGAGTCTATACATTTAAATTCTATTTTTGATCTAAATAAAAAGATACAGATTTAATCAAAACAAAAATTCTCATTGGAGAAATAATATTGCAAATTATTTATAATTACTACAACTGACTTCCAGTCACAGCCTTAGATGAAATCAACTGAACTAAAAGACATTAAATGTCTGAAGATCTCAGCTGAGGAGGATTAAACAACTCCACAAACAGCATCACCAGCCTCACTTATTACTAATTTCCCCAAAGCAAATTGTTACCAACAGAGTTTAATGGAATTTGCGACCATAGTTGGCTAATGATGCTTTTGGGAAACGCACCCCAGTTTGACTTTATTTGTCATACAGAAGTTTTTACTGAGAATTAACAGAGGTTTATTTAGGAAAGGAAAGGAAGGAAAGGACGTGACGTGTGGCCAAGTATGGTGACCCATACTCGGAATTTGTGCTCTGCATTTAACCCATCCAAGTGCACACACACAGTAGTGAGAAGTGATCAAACACGCACACACACACCGTGAACACACACCCGGAGCAGTGGGCAGCCATATTGCTATTGCTGCGGCGCCCAGGGAGCAGTTGGGGGATCGGTGCCTTGCTCAAGGGACTCACCTCAGTCGTGGCACTGAGGGTGGAGAGAGTGCTGGATATTCACTCCCACCACCTTCAATCACCACCTTTACATAGTTTTAGTGAATTCCATTTGACGTACGGCTGGGCGATATGGACAAAAAAATTATCATGATAATTTTCATATCAGTCGATATCGATAATTATCACGATAAATGTCAAGTCTTTATTTCTTTCAAGTTTAAAGTCCGATTTTCTGCTCCAAAGTGAAAGTTGTAGAAGCCAGACCATTAATTTTCCTTCGCAAAATAAATATCTAAACAGAAAAATTCATTTCTGCATGTGCTAATGAGATATATAGTTTCAAATCAAGAAACAGGTTTGGGTTGTCTGATAATAATAAAAATAATAATAATAATAATATCACTTTTTTTTTTTGTCTCTTAGAAATGCACATTTGATAGTAGCTTGAGGATGCAGAGGGGATTTTTTGTTCATTATCAGTCAGTAACATCTGTAAAAATTGTAGCAACCTCAGTTTTATATGGTTAAATTTATTCTGACCTAGTTTTTTTTTTTTTAATTAAGCATTGGTCTCCCATAGTAGCAAGCATACATTTAAAACATGATAAACACAGTTAAAACCACACATAATGGTACCTGAATATCATGGTAAAATATAACTATATGGTTTTATAGGTAGCCTATTTGTATGAGAAACGGTAGTCTAAAAACATTCAGTATAAATGCACACATGCTACAGCTTAATCACAAATACATACAGACTATAATTATATACCATTACTCCTGTAATAAAATTCAATGTGAATATCCCACACTGCTGCCACAATACCATGGTGCAGTAAGTGTTACTACAGTAAATCCATGGTAAATGATGGCAATGTGTAGATTGAAAAGCCTTCTGGCTGTCTCGTTCAGGGGCGCAGATGGGATTTTTGGGCTAATGTTTTGCACTAAAAAGCCATTGGGGGATTCTTATTTGAAATAATGGATAACCAACAATGAACAAAGGTAAACAAAGGCCTGTCTGATCAACACTAGCTATGCATGATCAAACTGTTAATTGTCTAGTATGCCAATCACCCACCAAAACTTCATGCCTTCCGCAAAATGTTTTATTTAGCTAAAATGTGTGGTCACATTTGTGCGAGTGCATGGTCTGCGCTGCTCCAAAGCTTCTGCTCTATAAAGCACGCATTGCAGCAGGAGTCAGAATTCACTGATCACGTAAAGAGAGGCGCATTCAGTGCGATCACTTCGGATGTAGAGCCTGGTTTATACCACTAGCCGCAGCAGCATGAGCACGAAGGTGCCTTGCTGCTGCGTAAAAAAGTAAAAAAAAAAAAAAAAATCTTACTGCCAACACACATTAATGTTCAAACAACATGTAAAAGTGAACTTTGCATCCGATGACCCCTTTAAGATCTTAGTCTATATGATATGTTCTGTTAATGCGTAAACGTCATATTAGCCTATTTGTAGCACACTTGCTGTAGTAATCGCAATAAGCTTTGTGCTTTGTTACTTTTTAATAAACAAAGTATCAGCTTTAAAATCATGCCAAATTCATAACGCTCTTTAACGTGACAGGCCTCAGTTCAAGCAGCAAGTGAACGCATTATATCTTTCTTTTCGCTACTATAATACCAAATGAACATGAATTCACATCAAAAGTTAAGCTATTTTACAAGAGCCTACAGTACAACTTATTGAAATGTCTCATGTAATTGCTCGTTCAGTGTCAAACTGCAGAAAATGTGTAAAGGTGTACACTACTGTGTAAACATTGTCACATAACAATAGATTTACCTCAGAATAACCATTCAGCGTCCATAAGCTCTCAGTCAGTTAGGAAAAATAACAATAAAGAGGAGCATTTTGCTCTATTAATGCACTATTGCATATTAATATTCTACATGATAAAAATGCAAGAATGCAAGCTAAAGATAAAATTCAACACCACCCACAAAATTGCTTGTTACTAATGAAGAAAAACCAACTGGATGCGTGAAAGACATATGACCAATCAATTACAAGCGGCTATTGTAAATATTATTACGTACAAATACTTAAAATAATTGTGTAAGTATTAAAACAATATAAATGCAAAAAAAAAAGTTCAGAAATGTTTTGAGTCCACCCTCCCTTGCCTAACAGTGGTTTGGTCCAAAGCCTGCTTTCTGATACACACACAAGTCCAGTAGGAGAGAGCAAAGTTTCTCAGTAGTTTTGTGCAGTGGTGGACGAAGTACACAAATCAAGTACTTGAGTAAAAGTACAGATACATATAATAAAATATTACTCCAGTAAAAGTAAAAGTGCTTCTTTTTCACTCGAGTGAAAGTACAAAAGTACCCGATTTTTTTATGTACTTAGGTAAAAAAAAAAAGTACTAATAGATTTATTTTACAATTTTATATAGGCTAGTTCTGAACATCAGACCCTTTCTTTTTCCCTCAGAGGTAACCTATCTAGGTGGCCAAACAATATAAAAATATATACTGTTGATAAACAATATAAAAACAGACGTCACATTAGGCTAAATGCGTAGCATTTTAATACAACTGCTAACGTTACAACAGCAGGGAATATAAACGTGAATGAGTTATTTTATTTAATCCGTGTTATTTTAATTTTTCAGGTTTTTTTTTTTTTTTTTTACCTAAAACATAGAGACACAGATGTTGCGTCTGAATTCAAGCATTTCAGTGGGCTTAAACATATCGGCCTATACAGCAGATTTAATACACAAAAAACGGACAGTTTTGACCTAAATATGATTTTCAGTTACAATAATTAATACTAAAATTCGACATTAGTAACTTAATTTTCGCATCAATGAGTTGTCGACTCGAGAACAGCTGCAATCGGATCATTCCAATTCGTGAATGAATCGTTTGGTGCGATTTGCGAATCGATTTAACAGGTTCACTGTAAAAAACCCTTCTTCCTCAGCTGGGATCATTTAGAGCCCTTTGAAGCTGCATTTATACTGCATTTTGAAAGTTCAAAATCAGGGCACCAATGAAGTCCATTATATGGAGAAGAATCCTTATACGTGACCCTGGACCACAAAACCAGTCATAAGTGTCAATTTTTCAAAATTGAGCTTTATACATCATCTGAAAGCTGAATAAATAAGCTTTTCATTTGTGTATGGTTTGTTAGGATAGAACAATATTTGGCCGAGATGCAACTATTTCAGTACGTGGAATCTGAGGGTGCAGAAAAATCAAAATATTGAGAAAATCGCCTTTAAAGTTTTCCAAATTAAGTTCTTTGCAAAGCATATTACTAATCAAAAATTAAGTTTTGATATATTTACAGTAGGAAATTTACAAAACATCTTCATGGAACATGATCTTTACTTTTGGCATAAAAGAAAAATCTATCATTTTAACCTACACAATGTATTTTTGGCTATTGCTACAAATATACCCCAGCGACTTAAGACTGGTTTTGAGGTCCAGGGTCACAAATGTTTTCCTCAAAAACTATAATTTCTTCACGACTGAAGACTGTACATTTTTTGTAAATTGTTGTTCTAAAAGTGGAGTTCTCCTTTAAGAAACATGCTTGAAAGCACTTAATTTCAAGAGATAAAACAGAATACAATAATTATGCTTTTTATCCTCAAGCAAATGAGTTTGTTTGCATTGCACGGTAAAAGAAAACATCTAGTCATTGTGGGTACCTTAGTGATGCCAGGCAAGTCAACTAACGTCAGACTGAGTACGTTAGGGGAATAGATCTTCAGGTAAATGGGCTCTGGACTGATGCCCTGGAGAGGAAAAGGAGAACAACTAAATGAGTTCAATTAAAACAGAGCCTTAAAAAGGAATTACAAGAGTATGTCAAACTATCTGAAGTGCCATGCTTCTGCTGCACCTTATTATCGGTACTGCGATCCGTTTCGTCCTCGATCTCTTTCCGGATTGCACTGAAGTCTGTGAAAATCTGAGCAAAGAGAAAACAGCATCTCATGGCGTGTTCTGCATGCTATGGCGTGTTCTGCATGACCTATTTTTTCAACAACTCCAAGTCTTTAATTACCTGGTTTTTGCAGTGAAGGAAGGTGCCCCATTCCTCTGCTTTGACACCTTTAGAAGAACAAGAGAGAAGAACGCAAACACACAAGACAATGCAAATCAATATTTATGACCCTGAGCCCAGCAGAAATTCCAGCAGAAACCCTATTCCCATAAAAGACCTCAATGGAAATAAAAGCTTTTTACAGGCTTTGACTGCAAGGAGAACTGACGTGAACAAAATGTGAAATCAATATTCGACCAGAAATGTTACTGTGGCCAGATACATTAGTACACAACCAAAGGAGAGTAAAGCCCAAACATGCATTTGCTCTAGTCTTAAAGTGCAGGAAAAATACCAGAAGGACTTACAAATGAAAACACAGCAGATGGAAAAACAATCTAAGTTTTAAAGAACAACATTTAGAAAACAGAAGACGGAGCAAGGGCTGTGGGATGAGAAGCACACTACGAGAATGAAGTGGACAGATGAACGTTCATGCAGACAAACATTTGTTGAAAAGCAGAGACCTGGATAATTGTTTTGGGTGTTTTGTTTAGCTCCATTTCCTGAGAAAGCAAAGAGAGGACAGCAGAGAGAGCGTTAGGAAGAAACACTACTGTAAGTGGATTAGAAACAAATTCACAGAAAGGTCAGAATACTTCAACATTGTCAGAGAGCGGATGTTAAAAGGAACATTCCGGGTTCAATATGAGCTCTATGTGTGGAAAAATAAAGCAATAATTGCATTTACAGTAATGCACTTACAGCAGAAGTCTATGGGACAAGACATCCCAGAAGGTTTAAATATGAAACCCATTGAAATATGAAGAAATATGATGCACATGCATACTAAATTCTCACTTTTGTTGGTGCTATCTATCTATCTATCTATCTATCTATCTATCTATCTATCTATCTATCTATCTATCTATCTGTGTCCCTGGACCACAAAAACAAAAAAGTCTTAAGTAGCACAAGTATATTTGTAGCAATAGGGCTGTCAAACGATTAATCACGATTAATCGCATTCAAAATAAAAGTTTATGTTTACATACTATATATGTGTTTACTCTGTATATTTATTATGTGTATATAAATACACAAACATACATGTATGTATTTTTAAAAATATATATTTATATGTATAAATATTTTTACCTGTATATAATTTAGATTATAAATAAACTTTACATATAAATCTAAAATATATACATGTATGTGTGTGTATTTATATATGCGTAATAAATATACACAGTACACGCACATATAGTATGTAACCAGAAACTTTTATTTTGGATGTAATTAATCATGATGAATCATTTGACAGCCCTACCAACAATACATTGTATGAGTCAAAATTATGAAGTTTTGTTTTGATATTAGGTAAAGATTATGTTCCATGAAGATATTTAGCAAATTTCCTACCGTAAATATATAGAAACATTATTTTTGATTAGTAATATGCATTGCTAAGAACTTCATTTGGACAACTTTAAAGGCGATTTTCTCAATATTTAGATTTTTTTTTGCACCCTCAGATTCCAGATATTCAAATAGTTGTATATCGGCCAAATATTGTCCTACAATATAGATATATATATATATATATAAAACTCATTTTTGTTAAGGTGCCATATATTTCTTTCTATCTATCTATATTGTCTTGAAAATGCATAACTAAAAATATATATTTAAATGTATATTTATTAATACATTTATTGAGCAATAAAACATAACATTAACAAAATTTTATTTAATGCTATGTTAAGTTTTTTTTATTTCAAATAAATGCTGTTCTTTTGAACTTTCTATTCATCAAAAAATCTGGAAAAAATGTATTATGCTTTCCACAAAAATATTAAAATGTATTATGCTTTTCACAACTGTTTTCAACATTGATAATAATAATAAATGTTATTTTTTAGCATTATTTCTGAAGGATCGCGTAACACTGAAGACTGGAGTAATGATGCTGAAAATTCAAATTGATCACAGGAATAAATTATTCATTTATTTATTTTTTAATATTAAAATAGAAAAAAAAAGGTTAGGATTGGATCTAAACTCTGCAGGACAGCAGCACTCCAGGACCGACGTTGCTTATCCCTGGTTTAAACAGTCAGCTTTTTAAACAATGTTTAACATTTCTTAAAAGATTTTTTTTTTTTACTTTAAGAACAAAAAAAACTGACCTACTTCTATTTCACGGCATGCAAAGCAAGCACTTGTGCCCTAGACATGTTCTCATGCAAAAAAACTCTTGGAGCTTTTTTTTTCTCAATAACTTTCTGGCTGTGTCAAACAAAACAACCTAGCTACCTAGAAAGCATTTCTAGGCATCCTAGTCATGTCTATGAAGGCCAAAAATACTGTTTAGGTTGGAACATCACTATTTTTTTGAGACACAATATCTGTGTTTGCAGTCGATAGAGTACAGATATGATAAACAGAGTCAAAATCTGTTACCATTGTCTTGTTTACGCCTCTCCTCCAGCGGAGGCACGTTCACCAGCTGTAACACTAGAGGGCGCCGAGTCACTATTCCTGAACCTCGGGGCAGAAAGTCTCGTCCAACCAAACTCTCCAGTACTGAACTCTTTCCACTGCTCTGTGGATTCATTTGAAGATGGCAACAGATCACATGCTTGACCTCATAAGGGAAATACTGGCAATGTGTTTACATGTAGGCCTACTTGATGATGTGCATGATGTATTATCACAAACAAACATCACACCTTAAGTAGTGATGGTTTACATTATAATGGACTGCATAAAGTCTCAAACTGAAACCTTGCATGTTTTTCACGACTCACCTGTGATCCCACGACCACGATCTGAGGAAGCTGGATGATCTCCGCTCCAACTGTGAGGAAAACCTCCTGCAGTCTGTTAATGATGGGAATCAGAGTTTCCATCTATGAAAGAGAAAACATAAATCGATGCAGTGAGTCTAAAGCTGCTATACACAACAACAGAATACAGCTTAATCAATAAATATGCAGAAGCAAAAGATATATATATATATGTGTTTGTGTGTATGTAAATATGTATGTATATATATATATATATATATATATATATGTGTGTGTGTGTGTGTGTGTGTGTGTATGTAAATATGTATATATTTACATACACACACACACACACACACACACACACACACATATTTTACCTACTTTTTCACAAAGGCATTTTAATCATTTAAAATATAATTACATTTTGCATGATTTTTTGTTTTATATATTTTAATAAGTACAGATCTGAATAAGTATGATGTTTCTTTTTTAAACATTTCTGTTACTCTGAATGACAATTTCACCCATATTTTGACATTTTATTTTTTACAAAAGTTGAAACATTAATGCATACACTTTCTATGTATATTACATCACTATATATGATACTGTACATTTAAGGGCTTAATTTGCCCTTACATCTGAGCAGTCTTAAAGTCTTAAATTCATAATATCATGGCTATATATACAATATATATCTGCCAGTGTGGTATCATTTTTCCCCCCTTTGAATTAAGTTTATTTTTCTCAGCCCACTGGCAAAATTGCTATTGTTTTATCATAAACTCATATACATCTTACATATATATCTTACGCTTCACATGTAAAAAAGCACAAGTCTGAACAAATGACACTAATTTGATTTGATTAATGTGCAGTGCACACACATATACATACACACACGTATACATACATATGCATAGCCATAGCCAGTAAAAACACATATCTGCACAAATGACCCATTTATGCAATAAAATGAGACTAATCTGATATTTAATTTGCCGTTATACTGTATATTTCACGACAGACATCAGCCCTGCAGGGTGTGATGCTGTCAGCAGAACAAGGTTACATGGTAGGATAAACGATATAAACATTAGCAAAACAGGCTACATACCTTACCGTTATGCGATGCGTCGAGCCTTCTTCAGAATTACACAATCAGAGCGTTATAACGCTCACTTGTCATGCTGGAAATAAGGAAAACACAGCGTACAGTCAAGGGAAGACCGACATGTTTTGAGGTTTCGCTTTTCTGCGCCCTTACAGCAGACTGTCAAAGACGGATCCGGCGTCAGCTACATGAAATCTGATTGGCTAATGTATTGATGACGTTAGAGCTTATTTTCAGTTCATTGGATAAAACACATTTCAATCATAACGTGTCATGGCCGCTTCTCCACGCCCCTTTCCAACATCAGGACCCCTACAATATTTCATCCGTGGGCTTCAGTATTACAGTAGCATTAGGATTTCGCTAATTCATATGTAATTATGAGGAAAAACAAGTTTTATGATATTTAAAAAGCCTCGAAATGCGTCGAGTCTATTGGGATATTTGTGCAAAATCATATGACAGATCAAAAAGATACGAGTTAGGGAAGTAGGCTTGCGTGAGGTATTGAGGAAGTGAGAATGAGTCAGAATTTGGGCACAAATGAGCAAAATGTGCAAATCACATGACAGAGGGAGGGACGATGACCCTAAGGCAAACACCAGCACAGGAAGAGCCTCTCCCTGTCCTGTTTTTTTTTTTTTTTTTCACCCCGATTAAACTTATCATAAATGCACTTTCAGATAAGTTTCAAGTTTTATAATTTATTATTAGTTTACTCGTTTAATTCTTTAAATTAAAATTGTGCATATGGGCTCTGCATCATGAACGCAATTGAATGTGAATAGAAAGTTGTTTTATATATAATTATTTACTTTCGTTAATGGCTTGTCCGTTTTATCCAAAAAAGCGAAATTATAAATAAAATGCAAAATACTGCATAAACTAACTGCTATAAAGCAGAGGATTCGTTTAATTCATTTCCTACTCCTCGCCATCTTGCAGTCATTAGAAAACGAGGGAGGGCTTTTCCAGCTGAACTAGTAATGGGAAGTCTATGACTCATTTTAGCGAATCGGTTCGTCCGAACGGTTCATTTAAATTCTAAACAATTCGAAACTGATTCGTTTGAGACATATCGCTCTAAAAAGGTTTTAAAGACTTTACTTGGCATTTTGGAGTATGTTTTAGTCAAACATTTTTGTTTATAACCACGTTTGTTGTTCTGTTAAACGCTCTGTCATGTCACCTACCTGTTTTTTCTTGTCTTTCATCCTGTACAGCGATTTGAATCTCCTTGCGAATCGGTTCGAATGAATCACCCAATTGAACCGATTGAAACACAATGCGCTCGTGATTCGAACATCAATATTTTGCGTCAGTCCCTTGTGACTCTACAGTCATGTCCTGTTCTGCTAGGAAGAAACACATAATACTCTACAACAGCTGATGTGCATCTGGATCATAAGAAACACTGGCTGATTTTTGTGGAAGATTCGGACGCGCAGCGAATATCAAAACAGCCCTGACGGTAAACGCGAAGAGGTGAAGGTAAATTGTCTGACAGTTTGTTTTTCTCACACAGTCTGTCAAACTGATTGGTGCAGAGAATGTTATATAATTTCAGACCCATCTGCTCTTTTGTGTTTTTGCACTTATTCATTTCATAATGTGGATTATATGTGTTGTTCTAATGATTGGTTCTGTGTCATCGTGGCATAAAACATCTGTCCTTGCCAGGACAAAGTACTTGGCCACACAGAACAAAGACTTTGTGGGTTTTTAGCGCAGTGTAGCTTTCGCTTCTGTAATACTGTCTGAAATTCGTTTCAGTAATGTGTTTGTTACAATGTAACTGCAGGGTTTCACGACAGTGACGTCACATGACTCAATGAATCACATGAATTCATTCTTTGTACTTGTGCCACTGCATGAACACTGAAGATGTACAGTTTGTTTACTGCAGTTTTCTCCTTCGTTTTAGAATATGGTTAATTGGAAACCATAATACTAGTTGTGCAACAACCAAACCAGTGACCAATTAATGTGATTATTTTGTAATATTACAATAATTGTAATTGTAATAATAATCTGCTTACCAAGTGTGCGTTTATTTGATCCAAAGTACAGCAAAAATATTTTTACTATTTAAAATAACTGTTTTTTATCTGAATATATTTAAAAATGTAATTTATTCCTGTGATTTCAAAGCTGAATTTTTAGCATCATTACTCCAGTCACTTGATCCTTCAGAAATCTTTCTAATATTCTAAGATTTGCTGCTCAAAAACATTATTATTTTTATTATGTTGAAAACAGCTAAGTAGATTTTTTCCAGGTTTCTTTGAAAAAGGGATATAATATTACAAAAGCTTTTTATTTCAGATAAATGCTGATCTGTGGATATTTGTATCAAAGAATCCTGAAAAAAATGTACTCTTAACTGTTTTAAATATTGATAATAATAATAATAATAATAATAAATGTTTCTTGAACAGCATATCAGCATATTATAATGATTTCTGAAGGATCATGTGACACTGAAACCTGGAGCAGTGATGCTGAAAATTTAGCTTTGATCACAGAAATAAATTACTTTTTAAAATATATTAACATTTATTATTTTAAATAGTAAAAACATTTCAACATTTTTTTTCTGTTTTTGCTTTTGCTTGCTTAAATAAATACAGGCTTGGTGAACAGAAGAGACTTTAAAAAACATTAAAAACCTTATCTATATCTTATGTTCTTGAGCTTATCAAAATATCAAATTTTAACTTTTATTTCTTAATTCTGAACTTGTTCTGTACTCTGATTTCATAAATACAACAATATAAAACATTAAAACTTATTATTTTAGATACATTTGACATTTACACGGTTTGACTTGCTGTACTAAAGTAACTAAACCTAAAATAACTAACAATAAAAGATAACTAATAAAAATGATGAAGCATCACAATTAAAAGTATAAAACTTAAATGATATAAAACTAAAATTACAAAATTTCCCAGACTCAAAATTTCCCATAAAATCAACACTATTTCTTAATATTGATAATGAAAAACTATAATAGTGTCTCAGTTATACTGCAATATCAGTGCTTAATGTACATATTATAGAAATGTATTTTTTACTTATAAAATTGTCGTAAACAGTTACAGGCCTGTATTTTGCTAAAAAAAATAATATTAAGGCAGCTGTTTAGATTATAAACATCAGGCTTTGTGAAAGACAATATATCAGTGACCTCATCACTGTTCATACTATATATTAATCTAATTTAATAATTTAATTTTATGTCATTTAGAATAGTAATTTAACAATAAAACGTGTAACACTGACATTACACATTCATTATAGTTCATTTAAAGTAAATATCACATATAATATGCCTGAAATAATGCATAAGGAAACCATTGTGCAGTTTGCACAGTGTAAGTTTACCTGTCTGTTTCAAATAAAGCGTCTTGTCCTGCTCTCTAATATCCGTCTCTTTTCACAGCTTTCTTCAACACATCATGGCCTCTCGTAAGAAGGTGCTGCTCAAAGTGATCATCCTAGGGGATTCTGGGTAAGTGTCTGCGCAACATCTTTGTGGTATCAGTGACATTTAGAGTGTTATAATCAGTCGGTGCAGCTCAAATGCTCTTATCAGCAGTGACACTTCGTCCTCTGTAATGTTTGCTTAAAGCAGCTGTACATGTGTAAACATCACTGGGTTAACATGACTCAAGGAATTCCCCTGACTTCCCATCATCCACAGCCTCAGAATAGGTGCAGCAGGAATTTGCTCAGTTCTGATGGCCAATCACACTATCTGTAAAACTCTGCGGGATGAGTGCAGTCATGCAGGACTATATCTTGTTGAAGAATGTTATCAAGACTATGCAACTCAGAGATGATGATATCAGCTGAGACATTGCTCACTATGTGGCCAATTGAATCCATTTGTCCTGTTTGTCTTTGACAGAGTTGGAAAGACCTCTTTGATGAACCAGTATGTGAATAATAAGTTCAGTAACCAGTATAAGGCCACAATTGGAGCCGACTTTCTGACTAAGGAGGTGATGGTGGACGACAGACTGGTCACCATGCAGGTTTGCATTTAATTAGAGTACATTTTACATTACCGTTCAAAAGTTTGGGGTCAGTATGATATATTTTTTGAGAAATTAATACTTTTATTCAGCAAGGATGCGTTAAATTGATCAAAAGTGACAGTAAATACATTTATAATGTTACAGAAGATTACTATTTTAAATAAATGCTGTTCTTGAACTTGTTCTTGAACTTTTCTGAACTTTTTATTCATCAAAGAATCCTGAAAGGTAAAATGTACACTGTAAAAAAAAAAAGACAATTTGTTGAGTCAACTTAAAATAATTTATTACCCTGCTGCCTTAATTTGAAGTTCAGTCAACTCAAATAAGTTTAGTCACAAGTTAGATATTTGAGTTGACTAAACTAATTTTTTTTTTTAAAAAATGTAAAAATTTAAACATTTAAACATTTAAAAAAAATAATATAAAAAACCCTAAAAAAAAATTAAAACATTTAAAAATTTAAAAATTTAAAAAAATTGGTTTGTTAAACTTAAAAGCTGAGCTTGTTACCTAGCTGCCTTAAAATTTTATGTTGAATCAACTCAAATATATATGTTGTCACTTAGTACAGCTTAACATTTCAAATTGATTAAACTTTTTGGAGTTTACTGAACTTCAAATTTTAAAGGCAGCCAGGTAACAAATTATTTTAAGTTGACTCAACAAATTGTTTTTACAGTATATCATGGTTTACACAAAAATATGAAGCAGCACAACTGTTTTTAACATTTATACTAAAAAGTATACTAAAATGTTTCTTGAGCAGCAAATCAACATATAGAATGATTTCTAAAGGATCATGTGACACTAAAGACTAGAGTAATGATGCTGAAAATTCAGCTTTGATCACAGAAATAAATTATATTTTAATAGATGTTCACATAAAAATAATATTATACAATATTACTGTTTGTACTGTATCTGTGATCAAATAAATGCAGTCTTGGTGAGCAGACAAATGTTTCAAAAACATTAAAAAATAAATAAATAAATTAAAAACCCAAACTTTTGAATGAAAGTGCAGTTCATGTATGGGTCATAATTCACCTTAAAAAAGTTTATTTAAAAATATTTTTACAAAATAATAATAAATTAATAAAGATGTTTCGCCTAATGTTTATTATTATTTTCCATGTAATTTGTGTAGTTTAATGTGTATGGTTTAAAGCTCTACAGAAAATATGTAAAATAAGAGATAAATGAAAATTCAAAGAATGAAAAACGTGCATGCCAAAAGTGACATTATTGTATTATTTATGAACATTTTTATGCCAAACGTAATCTTTAAATGAATAGGTAGCACTTTACAATAAGGTTTATTAGTTAACATTAGTTAACTACTTTTGTTAACATGAACTAAGAATGATCAACACTTCTACAGCATTTATTAGTCTTATTATAAATTTCAGCATTTACTAATGCTCTATTAAAATAAAAACTTTTTTGTTAACATTAGTTAATGCACTGTGAACTAACGTACAAACAATGAACGACTGTATTTTTATTAACTAACATTAACAAAGATGAATAAATACTGTAATAAATGTATTGTTCATTGTTCGTTCTTGTTAGTTAATACATTAACTAATGTCAACAAATGACACCTTAAAGTGTTACAATGAATAATTCTTCCTTTAATTTTGGAGTAAAAAGGCTCAATATTTCTTCATGTTAGATTCACTTTTATATGCTTATAGTAACAGTGAGTTATCAATTAAATGAATTGTTTGGAAACTGCTCAGAAATAAATAAGAGGCCAGTGTGCTCTGAGGATGACGCTGTCATTTCCTTAACAACCATTATTTTGTGAACAATCCCTCACAGCAGTAATCATCTCTAGTCATGTGACATGGTGAAAGACTCTGCATAATAAGCAACACAGTCATGTCACAAATGTGAAGTCTGTTATTACTCATAGCTAATGGGTAGGATCCCAGTGTTTGACACTCATTCTGAGGTCAAAGTTCTTGTGATGCAATTTGCTGATCATGTGAAATAAATAAGTCACATTTAGTATGATGTCTGGTTATCCCCTTCTATTTTTCCAGTCAGCATAGATTTATGTTGTGTTTACTTGTCAGCCATGTTGTAACCTGTATGACTGGTCATATGATGTAGGTCATGCCCAAACAAGCAGTGATTGGGAAGTTATTCCTGGAAAGTAATTTGTTAGAAAATAATAATTATTTCTATATTGAAATACTGTTATATGTTTATGATTCCCGTATTAGACTTTGCCAAATGGACAATACAATGATCAATACCAAAGTTTCAGTTTATTAGTGTTATAATGAATCAGTAAGATACAAGAGGCTGCTCGACATTGTTAAAGGGTGAGTTCACCCTAAAATGAAACTTTCGTCATCTTTTACTTGCCCTCAAGGTGCTCCAAACCTGTATGAGTTTCTTTCTTCTGTTGAACACAAAAGAAGATACCAAATAATTGATGGTAGCCATTGACTACCATAGTGTATAAACAAATAAATACTATGGAAGTCAATGGGGACCAGAAACTGTTTGGTTACTTACAGGGTGACCTTTTAATTTTTGAGTGAACTATCCCTTTAAAGGAGAAATTCACTTCCAGAACAGAAATTTACAGAAAATTTACTCACGCCTTGTCATCCAAGATGTTCATGTCTTTCTTTCTTCAGCTGTAAAGAAATTATGTTTTTTGAGGAAAACATTTCAGGATTTCTCTCCATATAGCGGACTTCAATGGTGCCCGTGAGTTTGAACGTCCAAAATGTAGTTTAAATGCAGCTTCAATGGGCTCTAAATGATCCCAGCTGAGGAAGAAGGGTCTTATCTAGTAAAGCGACCGGTCATTTTCTAAAAAAATCACAATTTATATACTTTTTTAACCTCAAATGCTTGACTTGTCTAGCTCTGTGTGTGCTCTGAGTAATCCAGGTAAATACATTTAGGGTGTGTCGAAAAACTTCCATCTCAACTTCAAAATCACCCTACATTGCTGTTTTATCTTTTTTTGTAAAGGGCGTTGATCGTCTTTGCACGTTCACTTTGTAAACACTGAGTTGGTATTTCTGCAGCGATGTAGGACAATTTCGAAGTTGGAGGAGAAAATGAGATGGGAGTTTTTCAACATACCCTAACTGTCTTAAACCAGAATACACAGAGTTTATGCAGAGCTAGACAAGATGCGCATTTGAGGTTAAAAACTATATAAATTGTCAACTTTTTAGAAGATAACCAAACCAAACTTTTCCTTTAATAAAAGCAGATAATATAGTGGTAAAAATGAAAGCATGGTTAAGCAACTTGTTATTTACTATAAATAATTGATTTTCTTCTTTAAGATTTGGGACACGGCGGGTCAGGAGCGCTTTCAGTCTCTGGGCGTGGCTTTCTACAGAGGGGCGGACTGTTGCGTGCTGGTGTATGATGTCACGGCGCCAACTACATTCAAGACTCTGGACAGCTGGAGGGACGAGTTTCTTATTCAGGCCAGTCCACGCGACCCGGAGAACTTCCCCTTTGTTGTGCTGGGCAACAAAATCGACTTGGAGAACCGGCAGGTCAGTGTGCAGAGCGAATGGAGCTAGGATGGTTAAAGGGATCATCGAATGCCCATTTTCCACAAGTTGATATGATTCTTTAGGGTCCTAATGAAAGGTCTATAATATACTTTGGTTAAAATTCTCAATGGTTGTGTAAAACAACATCCTTTTTACCTTGCCAAAATCAGCTCTGGAAAAATCATCCTGTTCTGGTCGAGGCTGCTTTAAATGTTAATGAGTTCTGCTCGCCCCGCCCCTCTCTTCTCTCTGTGGAGTGATGAGTCTGTTTACTTTAGCCACGTTTAGCCGCATTTAGCCACTAAACTTGCAAACTAGCATGTTATTAGGAAAGGCGATCGCAAAGATTCATAAAAAAAACTTGCACTCACTTCTGCTGTAAGTGAAGCAGGATCACGAATGATTTGCGCGCACATAGACGATATATGTAGATCAGGAGGTGCATTCCCTTCACAAACAAACGTAATCCACTGCATCTTCAGCGGCTCAGATGTCGGGAGTAAATGACGACCACTATGTTCATTATTACGTCCAGCAACACAACACTACAATCGCTTAGTCAGAGATATTCTTGTCTAACTTACATCCCTGCTCCGGCATCAAAACAATGGAGGTCGGACTGTTACAGCTGATCACGGCTCATGTCAAGACACTCATGTCAATCAACTATTGTGGGAGCGGCCTCTGTCGGTGTGACCCGTCAGGCCGTCAGGCATCTGAGAACGGCTCGATTTGAAAAAGGCAATTTTATCTTTGCAGATTAATTAAAAACCACTGCATGGATAGGGTAGATTTGTACATACACTGCCAACACACATTAATGTTTAAACGACATGTAAAAGTCAATTTTTTTAATATTAGAATGATTTCTGAAAGATTATGTATCACTGAAGACTGGAGTAATGATGCTTAAAATTTAGCTTTACATCACAGGAATAAATTATATTTGACAATAGGAAACAGTTCTTTTAAACTGTAATAATATTTCACAATATTGCTGAATTTACTGCAGCCTTGGTGAACATAAAAGACTTCTTTCGAAAACATTAAAAATTTTACCAACCAAAAAACTTAAGAGCAGCAGTGTACATAAAATTGCTTAAATGAACATTTTACCTGATAATGTTTGAGGAGGAAAAAAGAGAAATTGTAGCAGACAAGGTTAAAATTCTTTCCCATTAATCACACTGAGGTTTCAACGCCACATTGACCTCCACATGAAAAGCGCTGTATATAGCATCACAGCAAAGCAATTGTATAAGGTTGCTAGGTAGCAAGCAAACTGGACGTGCACATGGTAACAGGTATTTGAGCTTAGATCAGATAGAAATCCTGCCATTTGCTTTGCTACTTCTCAGAACGCACATTCAATTTTCTCCGAATGTCAGGATCTGCCTTTGCCGTTCTGTCACACCATCTTGTTTTGATCTTCGTGTCATGCAGATTGTGCAGTAATCATCGGCAGCGCTTAGAAAGGTCAGCTGTAAATGAGGGCAAAGCGGAAACTGTTTGAACCTCTTTTGCGTTACTATGCTTGACCTATGTGCAGTGCTCTTTTGCTCTCCAAGTCTGTATTTAATTAGTCAAAAATGTGGTAATACAGTAATAAAGTGAAATATTATTACAATTTAAAATAACTGTTTTCAATGTGAATATGTTATAAAATGTTATTTATTCCTGTGATCAAAGCTGAACTTTTAGCATCTAGTCTTCAGTGTCACATGATTCTTCAGAAATCATTTTAATATGCTGATTTAGAATCATCTTATCACTAATATGTTATTAGTAACATGTTATTAGAGGTTCAAGTATGTAGCGCTGAAACCCTATTGTAATTGTTAGAATGGTCACGGATCAGCGATCTCCATGTAAATCTGATTGAGGAGACCAAACCGTAAGTCGTAGAGACTCGAAACTTAGAGGAATGGTAGTACTCACACTGCCGTCAACGTGACCAAAGCTCGCCCTAATCAGCCTGACAGGGGCACTACAGCAATAAAAAGTACAAAATGGCTCATAACTCCTAAACTGTCAGTATCTTATGTCGTTGGAATCCTTGGCCCACGCCAGACAAAACGCCCACCTCAGATTCGATTGTAAGCCTGGCAAAATTTTCGGGTATTTCACATTTTTTGTAAAACCTACTTTTGTGAACTAATCCTAGGTTTTTCACCACATCCAAACCAAACCAGGACAGAAAGATTCTATGGAAAGTGAATATGAACATATATATATTTTGATTGACTGTCCCAAAGGGGTGCCAAAACTTTTGAAAGGGGCAGGGCCACTTTTAGTAAAATGCCTATAACTCCTGAACAGAATGAAATATCTCTGCCAAACTCAGAACAACTTATTTAAGAGATCATTCTAAGGTCGCAGGAAAAAAACATGGATTTTGGCCAATTGCTCAAAAATATAAAAATGGCTGTAACCGTGCAAACATTTGTCCTATCTACATGAAAATCGGTGTGCACAGTCTTGGCCTGAAGTGCCACAAGTGTCTGTAAGGACATCTATGTATCTTAAAAAAATATGTCCGCCATTGGCCGATGAAATTTGAGCACGTTAGACAAGGTTAACGCAGACCAATTGGAATGAAAGTCGGTGGGGCTGTTCGACTCACAGCGGCAAAGGTCTGAGAGAGATTTTAAAGAAACCGGCCCCTGGGGGCCCGGGGGGCGATATCACATTTTTCAAGGGCGTAAAAGATTGTACATTGTGCGTTTTTTTTGCACATATGCGAAACAAACTGTTTGTTAAATGATTGAGACGATTTATAAAACCTACGTTTGCAAAACTAGTCCTAGTTTTTTCGCTCAATCTAAAAAAAAAACACTCAGTACAATTCTCTGGATTCTCTAGCCTAATAATTATCAAAAAATGTTGAAATTTACCCTTTGGGAAGCTATAACGGGGGTCGTTTAGAAAAGGGGCCTGTCCAAATTTACCTAAAATCCTATAAAGCCTAAAGGAAAATACAAAACTTCATGAAACCTGGTGAGCACATGCAACATTAAGGGGATCGGACCACAGCTGGCACAATAACAGTCACAAAAAAAAAAAAACGTAATATTTCTATGGTAAATTACCTGGATTTGCCTAAAATGCTTTTTTAAATCATTGATTTGGTGGTAACAGGCTTGCTAAATAATGTCTTTTTTTATATGTGCGCTTGAACCCTGGTAATCGCTGTTGTTGTTGAAAGCAGCTGTGCTGCGTAATATTTTTGTGGAAACTGTGATACTTATTTTTCAGTATTGTGTGATGAATATTAAGTGACTTAATAAAGTAATATAAAAGCAGTTTTTTTTGATTGTCAGTCTTATAGATGTAATTCATCATTTCATCCCCAAACCCTTTGTATTTTGCACAGGTAACAACAAAGCGAGCTCAAGCGTGGTGCCAGAGTAAGAACAACATCCCCTACTTCGAGACCAGTGCCAAAGAAGCCATTAACGTGGACCAGGCATTCCAAACCATCGCTCGCAATGCACTTAAACAGGTACAGGAATTTGAGAATACCTATCTTCAGATCGATTTCTGAAATACAATTCAACAAAATCTTATTGTTTTACTTTCAATAAGCTTACTCACCAGCCAAAAACCAGGTGGTCTTTAGATCCTGTTTGATATCATATGAAAAAGATTAATAATCAGCAGTTTATCACTTTCTTTTTTCTTCTTCAGAACTTTTTTCTGTAGAACACAAAAGGAGATGTTTAGTAAAATGTTCATGCTGCTCTTTAAATACATAAATCTCCATAAAAGTAGTTTGTACAACTTGTGCTATATTGTCCAATATGATCCAATAAGTCATAAGGTGTGGTCACATGAGTGAAATTTGTCAGTTTCACCAAATTTCATGATCACGTGGACTCCTATTGAAATAACTGGATTCCACCTGCGTAAATTCGCCAAATAACAGTATGTTACTGCAGTTGTATGACAGGTTAAGTTTTTCACTAATTATTGCCCTTTACCTTCAAAATAGCATTTGTGAATATTCAGATATGTTGAATGAGACGGATTCAACATCTGTGATGTTAAACATTCAGAAAAGCAAATGAGATTTTAATATTACATTTCAATATTGGTGTTTTTGCAACACAAAGCTATTTAATGACTCAGGAAGAAATGGAATAAACAGTCAAACCAAATTTTATTCAGACACATTCAACATTTTTCACATTATCACAGTTTATTCACTATATTTTAGAAAATTATAGTAAAATATGACAAGAACAAATTCATCTTGATAATGTCAGATAACTTTGATAGAAAGGTATGTAATGGACTACAATCAACCAAAAATTATTCAGACAACTGTTAGTATGGCAATATTTACACAACTATCAATACTTTGTTGACCAATTACCAAGCAATGCCTAATTTAGTTTAGTCTGTGGTTTAAAAAACATTGGTTTAAAAAGAAAAAAAACACCTAAGCAAAACATGATCAGGTCAAAGTGTCTGAATAATTTTTGGTACCAAATTTGTATCAATTTTACAATTTGACTGTAGTGAAGTATTTAGTAGTAATATGAAAATAAGTCATATGAACTATTTTTCTGGCACTTGTCCTTTCTTGGATCATTCAAGCCGCTGTTTTCATTGTATGGAAAAGTGTAGCATGAAAATTAAAAATAAATAAATAAATAAATAAAAAAAATTCAAATAAACTTTTCCACCATTAAGAACCTTTTATGGAATGAAAAGATTCTACACTTTTAAAAATAAAGGTTCCAAAAAGGATTTTTCAAAGTGATGCCACTGAAGAACCAATTTAGAACCTTTCAGTGAAAAATTCTTAAAAGAACCGTTTTTTCTTAGTTTGAAGAAAATTTTAAAAATTCAAATAAACTATTTCACTATTAGAAATATTTCGTGAAATGACGAGATTCTACACTTGTAAAATTAAAGGTTCCAAAAAAGGTTTTTTGATTGGCGCCATTGAAGAACTAATTTGGACCACAAAACCAGTCATAAGGGTCAATATATTTTAAAAATTGAGATTTATACATCATCTGAAAGCTAAATAATAAGCTTTCCATTGATGTATGGTTTGTTAGGATAGGACAATATTTGGCCGAGATACAACTATTTGAAAATCTGGAATCTGAGGGTGCAAAAAAATCTAATTATTGAAAAAAATTGCCTTTAAAGTTGTCCAAATGAAGCTTTTGGCAATGCATATTACTAATCAAAAATTCAGTTTTGATATATTTACAGTAGGAAATTTATATGATCTTTACTTAATATCCTAATGATTTTTGGCATAAAAGCAATAATTTTGACCCATACAATGCATTGTTGGCTATTGCTACAAATATACCTGTGCAACTTACAACTGGTTTTGTGGTCCAGGGTCACATTTAGAACCTTTCAATGAACAATTCTTACATAACCCTTTTTTTTTCTTAGTTTGAAGAACATTTTAAGAATTTAAGGAAACTTTGGTTCAATGTTAAGGTTTCATGGCTGTTATAGGTTCTTTATGGAACCATCAATGGCAATAAAGAACCTTGGCTTTTAAGAATGTATTTAACTGACTGGGCTTTGTCGTTAAATAAACACTAAATCTGGGATGAATTGAACTTTCAGGAGACAGTGGATACGTATGATTTCCCCGACCAGATTAAACTAAGAGATGACAGACCTGTGTCCAGCAGTGATGGCTGCAGCTGCTGAAGGAAAGACGAAACTGGGGAAGGGAAGAGAAAGAGCCAACATGGGAAAGGGAGAGGGGGAGTGAGAAAGATGGAAAAGATCCAGGCCTGTTATTCTAGCGCCCATCCTCCCCTTTTCCTCCTTTGAAACCTCCAGGGTATCAAATGCCACATGTGAAAGCTGAACATCCATTTTCTTGCTGAACTCCAAGTAAACGTGTGGTATGATGAACTATCGAGGAACAGGAAGATTTGTTGCATATCCTCTGACACTGCATTTATTACAAGTCCTGCTATCACTACAGCTGTCCAACAGTTTCCATGTGGCTACTCCTGCTGTCTGTGCAATCTGATTTTCTTTTCTCAGAAATGATTCTTTGGTCAGCTAGTTCATTGTGCCTTTTTAATTCGTACTATTGGTTATTGTTATCAATGCCTGTTTCGCTCCTATGCTGAATGAATATTCATTAAAAAACATTTATTACATATGTAACGGGGCTGGGAAATGTAATTATGTTATTAACATATGTTGTCTAACATTTACATTTATTTTTACACCATAGGTTCTCAGTAAAAAACAAAACAAAAACATGCACAAATCAGTTAAAGCTTTTCAAATCAGTTAAATTAATGTAATTCATCACTCAAATATGCTCACGGATGTCCCAGTTTCACATAACTTCAAATGTTTTAAAAGGAAAAAGTAGGTAATTATTTAATTCGTTTTTTTTTTTTTTAATTAGCATGCACACAAAATCATTAAATATGATATTTACCTATGTCTATGTAGGGAAAAAGGTTTGGAAAAAATGCCTTTTTCATGATTTTTACTGTATTTGACTTTTTACTTCAGATATTTAAAATGATACCTCCTCTAAATAAAAACAAATAAGCAGGGCAAATGACTGTTGTCAAAAGACAAAAATATCAAATTGATTTCTTCACTCATCTCCCAGCCCTACTAGACAACATGTCATGAAATAAGTGAATAAGGATGTATTACATTGAACATAAGGGTACTGCGATTTTGTAGCTTGACTTCAACATCAAACCCGAGAACGTTTTAGTCTTAGTTGGATTGTAAGTACTTCTGAAAGTGTTTTAAACCACTTGATTGTTTCTGTAACATATTTCACCCATGCCAGTTATAATGGTTTACAAAACATGTACATTTTTGCACATATAGCTGTTGAGTATGTAAACGTGTTTCATCAAGAGGTCATGTATTAAATAATCAGGTTAGAAGCACACTAATGAGGTTACGTCATGCTTAACTTAGCGTTTTGATTTGCCTTTGGACATTTACATGTTACGCTTGTATACATATATATCCATACTCAACCCAGGAGCTCCTCAATTTTCTATGCCAAAATGCAACAAGAAGAAAAAAAAAATAGGCATCATTTTTATTTTGGCCAAATGTAAGAATGACACCAAAACCAAAAAAATAAAGATGCATTTACAACCAAGCTGGCTGTCAATTCTGCATTTTTTTTTTTTATAATAATTAAAAATGATCAAGCTGATCAAGAACACTTTTTATTGTCTCTTAATAATTTGCACACAATATTTACAAAGTTGCACTAAAAGCATCACTGTTTCCTCTGATGGGAAAGCAATGGTAAGCCTCCTGAAAATCAGAGAAGCTCTTGTAAGTCCATATGAAACACATCCCGCTCCCCGAACGTGTCTCGTCCGTTGGAGCCGGAGTGTTTCCATCAGTCTAGTGTGTTTTAGTCCATGTATGAGGTATCCATGCCCTCTGTCTCCGGATGCAGCAGACGGCTAGCCATACGCTCAATGTCATCCAGACTTAGCTGTCTGAGCGAGCGTTCATAATCCTGAGAAAAGAAGAGAAGAAGACATCAACCTTGCTTCTGTAAACTATGTATTACATACAAAAAAAGATGTTCTACTATTCTCATCATGACCAATGATTGTATAATACTTTTATGGTGCTCATTTCTTACACGTCACAAAACCAGTCATAAGGGTAAATTTTTTGGAATTGGGGTTTATACACCTAAAAGCTAAATAAATAAGCTTGATTTCACTGATGTACGGTTTGTTAGAAGAGGACAATATTTGGCTGAGATACAACTATTTGGAAATCTGGAATCTGAAGGTGCAAATAACCTTTAAAGTTGTCCAAATGAAGTTCTTAATGTATATTACTAATCGAAAATGAAGTTTTGCTATTTTTACGGTAGGAAATTTACAAAATATCTTCATGGAACATGATCTTTACTTAACATCTTAATGATTTTTGGCATAAAAGAAAAATCGATCATTTTGACCCATACAATGTATTGTTGGCTATTGCTATAAATATAACCGTTCTGCATAACTGTACACAACTGTTATTTGATTCTGCTTTCTAAAGACTGAGAAAATCATAAGCAGTGTTGTTATTGTTCACAAAAACTATTAAAAACCCTTCTTGTTCAATGAAATGTAGATGAAAATACAAAAATTAAGAAAAATTAGAATTGTTGGAAACTGAAATAAAATGCGTTCAAGCTTAAATACTAAAAATACTAAAACTACAACTGAAAATAAACAAAAAGAAATATAAAAAAAAAAAATACTCTCAGTATATAAAAATATCACTGATTTATATATATATATATATATATATATACACATACATATAATGCTGTTAACTTAATATGCAAGTAAATATAAGCTAATATTATATTATTTATATTTATATATATCAAAAAATTTGTACAAATAATTACTCTCTAAGTATATAAAAGTATCAATGATTTAATAAATCTGTTTTATTCAGTAAATATTGTAAAAGTAAAGTAAATAATGTCCAGATATTAATAATATTTCTGTTGTAGTTTTTAGCATTAATATAAAATAAATCTTTTTTCCCAAACATTTTCTTTCCCAGATATTTTATTGTTTCTTTAGAATTACAATAAAATAAGTATGCAAATGTTTGTCTTTATGATTTTATTTTACACACTGGTCTTTGTGCTGTTAATAATATATATATATATATATATATATATATATATATATATATGTATAAAAAACAATAAAAGAACTTATTTATTAATCACAACTTATTCTAAAATTAATTGTGATTAATCCCATCTAACATTAAAGTTTTTAATATACTTTTATATTGCAATAATTTTTACATTCAATCTTCAAATTAATGTAGAAGCAACATAAATAAAACATAAATACCAAAAAGGTACAGTTCTGTCACTGGGGCGGTACAAGTGAAAAGGCACAAATATGTCCTTTCAAAGTACTAATATGTACCGTTTAGGGATAGGTACAAAGATGTACCCTTTCACTTTTGTACCTTAGGGTACTGCCAACCGACAGAACTGTACCTCTTTTCTGAGAGTGTACAGGATATTTTTAATATTTGTTAAATATTTCTTTTTTTTTTTTACATCTATCACTGATACCAATATTACTGATGAGGAAATCTTTTTTTCTAATATTTAACCATTGACTATAGCCATTCAACATTACAGTATAACTGAAAGCTATCAACTTTGATTAATAGACATCAAGGCAGCTGGGTTATTAGGTTTTTGGCTGCTATTACTTTAAAAGCTGCCACTGCTAAGCTTGACGCGTATCTGACACACATGCTCATGATTTCAGTCACACTTTAATATAAAATGATACAGGCCACAGTGTGCACCACTTTATTTGTGCGTACAATAGAAGAGCACACACTACAAGCACAGTATAACAGCTGACAGCACAGGTAAATTGGTATTTACTGACATATGGCCTGACAACATCTCATCTGATGTGAACTGTTGTTCTACTTAAGCGCCCTCATCACCTGCACTTTTCCCACACTCACTTGACTAGTGCCTGGCACTGAGGCAAAGTGAAGCGCATATCTGAAAAGTCTCCCTTATGATGTGGTCATAAAGACATTCTGTGACTAAATAAACGCACTTCTTGTCAAGAAAAAAAAAAAAAGAGTGGGGTGGCCAACACTATAGCTCCGCCCTGCGTTTAAATATTTTTAATGCCATTAAACTGGAAAAATTAATTTGCCTGTGTTAACACGCAAATTTTTTTAAAACACTAGTCTTCATACATAAAATTATCGCCTTAATATATTATGATCCCTTTCATATTTTAAGTCCTCTGCATTCAAATGAGAACAAAAAGTAAATAAAAAAATTTAATTATATTGCAATAGAATTTATTGTTGTCTCAAACATACCTTAATAAGTTGCTCCTGGACTTTTGCTGCGTCGGCTGGGCTGAAATGTTTGGCCAGGACAGTTGACAGTAACTGCCACACACCACTGCCTGCTTTATCATTACTACTACTGCTGGTTCCCACCGCGCCACCACCGCTCCTCTCACCCGCCGGGCGCACCACTAGATTCAGTTTGGCCTCCGGTCCGATAGAGTAATCGCTCAACCTGTGTTCATCTGAAAACAAATCAAGCGTCATAGTGACGTACACAACACAGCTCACGCAATGACTGGAATGCTGCCAGTCAAAGTCTCAAAAAAACACTGCAGGAGGAAATAAAAATAGCGCTACCCTAAATGATAAATACATGTTTACTGGTCACATGACCAAAAAAAACACATAAATGCTTTTACCTGCAAGTGCTTTTCCTTTATACAGCAGTCTCTGCTGACTGGGAGGGATGTTTAAACGCTCTGATACCAACTCTTTTACTGTTGATACCTTTTCATTTTCTGTCACCTGTGCATGAAAAGAACAAAGCTGCTGAAAAAAAGCACTGGATATTTAAATTCACTGGCACAGTTCATTCAAATATCTATTTATATGGGATTATGGGCCATGGGCAGAATTGGTGCAAACTTCTGTCCCACAATTAAAAAACACATTTAAAAATGCAAACCTTAGATGTTTACTAAGATACTTTTATTATCTATTGAAACACACAATAATATTTAAAATGTCAGTTAGCTTAATATATAGATGATATATATATATATATATATATATATATAATCATCATTTATTGGGTACTTTCAGTTAGGAGGTGGCTGTCCCAAACCCTAACCCCTGAATTTCAACTTATAATATTTTTTATGTTGTTTTTAAAAGTATATTTTAGAGTGAAGTTCAAAAAAAGATTTATTTTATATTTTCCTTGTAAATTAGGAAACTTTATGTAAAAAAAAAAAAAAAGTCCTGCATTTTCATGTCTACCGAAACAGTGTATGTATTAGTGCATTGTGATAAGTGATTTTAACTACTCCCCTACATTTACGATTAGGAAAATGAATGTCACTCTCCCTCATAGCTACAAGGTGTGAGTGGATAGGCCTTATCATTTTGAGTTAAATGTGTTCAAAAGTATTAAAAATCTGTGTGTAACTTTAAAGAATGTCACTACCAAACACCATTTTTCTATAATTAAACACTTTTTCTACACAGTTATTCCATGACACTTAGTTTTTTATATGTGTACAACTGTTCAGAACTGTGCTAGCAAATCATGTGCTAATTAGCATCTTTGAGCTAGCTTCAAAAGTATCTAAAATGGTCACTATCCAAAGGGTCACAACCGGAACGTCATAATTGTTTCGGTAGTGACAAAAGGAAACATATAACCTCGTATTTGGGGGAAATAAACAAAATTTTAGAACAGTTATGCAATTTTTTTTCAGTATTTTAGTACGTTTTTTGTAGTGTTTTAGTACGTGGGTTAAAATTCTGTAAAGTCATGTAGTCGCTACTAAAACATTACTGTCACTACTGAAAATGTAACCACCAAAACATGGGATGTTTTGTTAAAAAATAAAGTATACTGAATTATCAACTAAGATGTTAGGATAGTTTCTGGTTCAGTGTGTATTCAAACTAATGAATCCTTAAGTTTAAAATCAGTCCTTTTACAAAGAAAAACTGGATCCAAAATACAACAAATCTCATAAATAACACTTGAAATATTAAAACTGTAATTGTTATTGAACGCAGATGTAAGCAACATCTTAATAGGTCAATAATAAATAGCAAAAAATATATATTTAAGACGTAGATGTAAGCAAAATCTTAATAGGTCAATATAAGCCTTCTAATTAAATTATTATTACTGTGTTTCGGTAGTGACAAATTTGGAGAGAGGACAAATATTCCAAAAATACAATATGAGAATTAACTGCACAATTACTAGAAATGTGTACCTTGGATGTTATACAATTGCATACATTCAGTTTTTTTTTTTTTTTTTTTTTTCTGGAAAAAGACACATTCCAACATCTTTCAAGACATTTCCAACTCCAACTTTGGACCAATTCTGTAGAATGGCCCATATTTGTATGTATATTGTATTTGTATATGAACTAATAAAAATGACAAAACCACCTTAAAAAAAAAAAAAAAAATGGACATATCTAACCCATTCTGATTTCTCACGTTTACTCATTGGCAGTAAATTAACTCACTAGTAAGCAACTCACTAGGTTTGGTGACACAGCTAGTTTATCGTGGACAAAATAACTGTCTGGAGAGTGTAAATCATGTCTAATGAGCTACAGTAGAAATGTGTGGTTGTATCATTATCTATAAATAATTCGCCAGGAAAAAAATAATCATAGCATACACCAGAGTGATGAAAAGAAAGCCGCAGCACAGCGCTATGCTAAAGCAGCTAGCAGCCACATTACCGCCTCAAAACACCACACTACACTCACGCTTACCTGAACATTACACTCTTTCCCTTGAAGCGGCTTTACTGTGAGAATCATCTTCACATTTATAAAATTAAATACTAAATAAAGAATAGATAAATATCTCGCTGAACATTCGTGGACTACCAGCCGACGTTTCCCACGGACATGACGTCGATTGCACTGAATCTGCGCATGCGCGGGGAATGCTGCGCCTCACCCAGACCAATAGCCATGCTGTGCCTTTTAATGACTTAAATTAAGTCAAACCATATAAACAATATAATATGCATGTAAAGAAACCTAACATTTTGTATTGTCAATAAATGTTAATATGGTAAACTCAACCAACATTTTTAAAAATACAGAAAACCAGAAAGTCTCTCACATACATTTAGCACCTCTAAGGTACGCAGACAATGTGGGTAGTTAAAAAAATAAACCATTACCAGATAGACTTGAACTAGAATTTTGGATTAGAATTTAATTTGAGATCTAGACCAAGACACATTTACAGATATGAGGTTCACAATTAATTCCTTTTAAAAGTTGTGTTGAATGAAGACACGCAATTAAGAAAAAAAAATTTATTGTTCTTATTTAATATTTAATTACAAGACATTGTAATTAAATGACATTGACCATTGACATTGTCACTGATTTTTACAATTAACCTCTGATTTATTTATGGGGACATTTCCAAAACTTTGTCCTCTGGAAGCTATTAAACTTATGAATTATGCCACTTAAATCAAAAAGTCACCTCTCCTGAATCTTCAAATACATTTTAAATACATTTTAAAACAAAAGACATTAATATGTGCAAGTGCTCGTGTTGTAAAGACTAAATTATAGCAAGAACTTCCACACCCAAGGGTTAAGAAAATTGCTTATATATACTGCAGGCATACAGTTAAAAGTTTTTCATCAATTACACTACTTACTATGTCAAATTACACACTAACAGAAATTAAAGTAGAAAGTTATCTGAATTTATTATGTATGAGAAAACATATTGCAGTCTAAGCAACACAGGCAGCATATCCTAAAGCAGGGGTGTCCGATTCACTCCGGTTCAGAGTGTTTCATTAGTGCTGGAGATCCAAATGCAGGATCAGACACCCCCCTGTCCTAAACATGAGGGGTGGATCTACTGCTGTGACTGTCCTGCAGAGTTTAGCTCCAATTAAACACATCTGAACCTGCTAAAATGCTAAAATCAAGGTCTTCGGAAGAACTACAAACTGGTGTGTTGGAGCAGGTTGGAGCTAAACTCTGCAGGACTGGACACCCCAAAATTACATCATGAAATCAAAGCAGGTGTGGAGTTTAGGAGAGGAGTTGTTTTCAGGAACCTGCAAAAAACAAAATGCATTTAACATACTGTGACTAATAAATGATTCTGCTAACAAAAACTGAATACACGAACCAACATATTTTGAATATGCTAAATTACATACAGCATGATAAATCAACAATTTCTATTAATAAATGTCCAAGCCTTAAAAAACAATAATTTTATTAGAACTTACTGTTGTGTGTTCACATGTCAGGTTCTACAAGAGAGAAAAACAAAAATTTGTTTTATTAGTTTGTTAATTTGGTTTTTTAAAAAAGTAATAATTTCATAGTATATGAAATAAAAATAAAAAATAAAAGCAATTTAAAATGATGTAATTTTTATTGGTTTATTAATCTCTGTTTTAAAACATGAATTAAATAAAGTTTTAAATTTGTATGTATACATTTAAAATGATTTTTTAATTAATTGTTTTATTAAACTACATTTAAAAACACAAATTAAATAAACAATTTTAAATATGTATATTAATTTGTCTATTTAAAAAGTGATTTATTTATTTACATTTTATGTATATAAACTGATAAATTAATTCTTAATTTTTTTTAAGTGGCACTCCTGGTCCTCCATACAATAAAGCCATGAATCAAATGACATTCAAATAAAATGTCTACTCTAATATTACAAATAACTATAGTGAAATTAAAATGCCAAAATATGGGTGAAATAATGTCCCATCTTAATTCAGTGTAACAGATATATTTATTTTGACCTACATATTTTATTCTGACCTGTATTTATTAAAATATATAAAATAAAATTGACCATACTAAATTTGATTATACTTTAAACAATTAAATTAAAAACTTCTTCTGACAAATGGGTAAAACCTAATGATTTGAAGATTAGTGGCAAAGACTGGTAAAGAATTGAAACGACTATTAATTATGCTGTAATTATTGGTTCTGTGTGGTTCCGAGTAATATTACTATTCCTTTCAAATATTTGCAAATTTGCTTTTTTATGATAATTAAAATGTGTTAGGTGACAACTTAATGAGTCCTAAAACTATAATTAACATGAAAGAGAGAAACTGAACTCCACAATCTTAGACAAAAATGTCTAAGAAGGTAAGAAATACTCAAAGAGATCTGTTCTCACCCCATGTGTAGGACTTTGTGGTGGTCATGTGACGGACTTTGCAGGTGTACACCTCTCCAACCTGGGGGTTGAAACTGACATACTTTGTCAGGTGGAACTGCCAGCCCTGCTCGAACGCCAGATCGGTCTGGTGGCTGTCTGGGATCTCCTGCCCGTTCCTCAGGAGCTCAATGGTGATGTCTGGGGGGTGGAAGCCACTCACATAGCAGATCAGCACGTTTGGTTTCCCATACTCTCCAGGGTTACGGCTATACACCTGCACTTTGGGGTCCGCTAGAAACAATACAAGAGAAAACATTGATATTTTGACATCTAAATACTGTTCATTCTTATACGTACTGCATTTGGAAATGTGTTTATTGTCTTTGTCCTTATGTTTTATTTATCTCATTTATTCATCCAAGCATGCAGGTCAAAGACAAAAAGGGATTTTAAAGCATCAAAACAATAAAAGTTTAATACAGCTTTACATTTTCCCCCGTACATTAGAATATGTCCTGTTTAATTTTTTTTCTGAGCAAAAAATAATGACTATTATACATTTTTACCATGATTTACAGAAGACACACACTAAATTGTCATTTAGCGTAACAATAGTTTATATAACAAAAAACTGCTAGGCATATTTAGAACTAGAATCATTAGATAACATTAAAAACACTAATAAAGGATCACAGTGCAAACAACGAAAACTAATTCATTGTCATCTGAAATCTTTACCAATCTTTGTCCCTATCCTTCAAACCGCATTTGTCAACAAGAAGTTATTATTTATTAAAAATCTAATAAGGTTTAGTATCATTTCGTATAATTATTTTAATAAGTACAGGTCAGAATAGGTCAATTTCATTTTTACATAAATATATCTGTTACACTTAATGACGCCGGAATGATAATTCATCCATATTTTGACATTTTATTTTCACAAAAGTTATTAGAAACATTAAAGCAGCCACTGTACTTGCATTTGATGTTTTCTATGTATATATAAAATCACTTTTGTACATTTAATCTGATGCAGGCACTAAAATGGGACGTCTCGACTTTGACCTATGACCACATTGTCGGCTATTTAGGCCTAGTTGTTTACGTTCGCCGTTATTATAAATGTCATTTTAACTAGAATCATTTCTTAAGGAAATAAAAAACTTGATTAAATAACATGTTATCGTGTGTTAGCAAAATTAACGTAACTTTATAACCCTCAACCAGATGGTTACATATGCAGAAAAACTGGTTTTTCTATAGAGGATTTTCCCCCCGCCGAAGTGAAAGTGAAAGTAAACTATTCCGGGGATTTTAGACAAACAAACATGTCTTAAACATGTTTAAATTCTCTGGACAGATTTTAACAAGCTTTTTTGAAGTTACAAAATACGTTTTTAAGCGTTTTGGTAACCACATATGTTTTTAACTGATTATATCCTTCGTATTCTCCACAGTAGCTGAAAGTACGTCACACACTATTTAAGTTGAAAAACATAATGGATTTTTAAAACTACTGACGGATTTAAACGTATTTGATAAAGACTGCGTATAAAACATGGAAATAGAAAATATTAATACAAATATAATTAATAGAAAACGATAAAAACATATAAGTCGAGAAGAACGCCTGCTTCAGAAAATCTTTATACTTACATTTTGCGGCAAAGCAGCTGGTGCTTAGAAGCACCAGGGCGGCTACAACAACTTTCAGCATGATTTTCTTCGTAATGTCTCTGATCTTTATTGTTCTTGTCGTCCGTCGAGTTCACGTCTGTCCTCCTGCTCTCTGTCTGAACACAAAACGCTGCAATACGGAAATGAACAAACATACGGGACAACAGATTAAACCCCGCCCTCATTTATATTTTTAACAAATCATATATTTTCTTGTTCTGTTGCTGGGTAAATATGGCGTTCTGATGGTTGCCAGTGACTTGTAATAATAACTTGTAAGAAGTAACTTTTAACATCACACTTCACATTGGACCTTATGCAGTAAACTCTTGCAATAATCCCAATTCCAATGCAGATTTTTGTTGTTGTTATTTATGTAGTGCTGATGCAAATCAGGTGGGTGCAGCCATCATGCAAAAGTTTTCACTTCTTTACATGGTGGCCACATACAATGTGTTTTTTTTTTGTTTTTTTTTCCTGAAGTGCAAACCACACCCACAGTGCTGACTGCCTACACAAAATTGACACCATTTTTAATTAAAAACAGAAAACTTTAACGCATTTGGTCATCCATTTAGGCTACATTACAACAACGTTTGAGGGCCTGTAAATGCAAACTTTCAAAAACTATGTCACTAATAATACCATCATAATGTAAACTATCCACATGTTTCCTCAACGCAGAAGTAAGCCTATGGTTGAGACTTGAGGTTCATTAGCTGCTGCAGGGAAATAACGAGAAGAAAAACAATGTGCAGTAAACAGTAAAACTGTTTGCACTACAAACCAGTACTCATAGTTAAGATAATACATTAAAATAATATGGTAGGACACACCAATCTGCAATATCAAGCAGCAAAACAAGCTGTTTTGTAAAGCTAAAAATAACTCGATGCGGAAGCCACACCCATAACATTTACAAATGGCCACGCCCACTTTTACAGGAAGAAAAAGGTGGATAAAAATGTGAATTTGTGTTCAGTAATGCATATTACATGTTCAGTCTATAGGTGTGTGCCATTGATATCTGTTTCTGTCTATTCCCTGGTGAAAAAAACAGCATATGCTGGTTAAGTATGTTTTGATGCTGGTTTAAGCTGGTCCTTTGCTGGTTTATGCTGGTCATGTTGCTGGTCAAGGACCAGCATAAACCAGCAAAGGACCAGCATAAACCAGCAAAGGACAAGCTTAAACCAGCATAAAAAAACATACCTAGCCAGCATCCTAGCTTTAAAACGTACCTACCAGCATATGCTGGTTTTTTTTTCCACCAGGGTTGTTTTGGAGCAATAATAAAATATATGCCAGGCATATACTGTAAAAAATAATTTGTTGAGTCAACTTAAAATAATTTGTTACCTGGCTGCCTTAAAATTTTAAGTTCAGTCCATTCAAAAAACGTTTATTCAACCTGAAATGTTAAGTTGTACTAAGTGACAACTTAGATACTTGAGTTGATTCAACTTAAAATTTCAAGGCAGCTGGGTCACTTACCTAACTTTTAAGTATAAAAAAACACAAATATTTAAGTTGTCACTTAGTACAACTTAACATTTCAAGTTGACTAAACTTATTTGAGTTGACTGAACTTAAAATTTTAAGGCAGCAGGGTAACAAACTATTTTAAGCTGACTCAACAAATTGTGTTGTTTGTTTTTTACAGTGTAGTGACAGTGCCAACTATTGGCCTGACATACACCATACAGCATTTTTAGTAATTATGGCATATTGTTTTGGCAATGTTGCCATCTATATGCGAAACCTTTCAAAAACGTAAATGACAAATGTATTTGTTTTGTAATACATTGTTGTCATGTAAACATACCTGTAGTATAGCTTTGGTAGCACACCATAACTGATTGCATTACTGTTTGATTTACTGACTTGACTCTGAAGTCTGAATAGATGACTGAAACACACTTACTGTATACAATGCAACTGATTTGACCAATGAAATCTTTAGGTTGAATGTTACATTTAACTAGTTTGGGAAAAAAGAAAGCATGTAAAATAAAATTTGCTTTTAGGCTATACTGATAGTCTTCATATAAATTTAAAAAATATCCACTTTACTTTCAGTCATGTCTGAAATTCTCAGAATCCATTTTTATTAACCACTTACTCAGCTTGGTGAAATTCAGTGTGCACCTTCTGTGCATGCAATCTTTATGGCGCCTGCAAATTTATCCACCTTATTCTTCAACATGGAAGTAAGCCTATGGGCAAGACTTCCGGTTCATTAGCCGCTATAGGGAAATAACGAGAAGAATAACAACGTGCAGTAAATGGTAAAACTGTTTGCACTACAAACCAGTGTGTTCATAACTAATATAACACATTAAAATAAAATGGTAAGACACACCAATTTGCTATATCAAGCAGCAAAATTAGCTGTTTTGTACAGCTAAAACTAGCTGGATGCAGATGAGACTGGAAGCCCAGACCAATAAAATTGGCCAACAAATGGCCACAACCACTCTTATGGGAACAATAAAGTGGATACGATGGACTTAGTAATTGGGGTCCAAAAAATAGTTACTATTGTATTAGCTCAACAACAGGTCGTTTTAATTTAGTTACTGATTGTCTATGTGCACCTTTGAGAGTACACAACAAACAACTGTATTAATAACAGATTTTTTTCTTTCTTTTATGTTTTTGATTTGTTTTTCTGTTCAGACAGACAATGTTGTCATAATGGTCCCCATTTGCAAAAGCGATCAAAAACGCTGTATTATGCATGCCAGGTCAGTAGTTGGCGATGTCTTTTTGTACTGGAACACTACACACCTGTTAGGTGTTAAGTTAAGTTAGATGTATTCAGAAAAGTTATCTTAGTTTCAGTGACAAAGTATGAAAAATGTCCAGAGTGTTCATGTTATTAGATTTTTAACAAAAATTAAATTAGTACCAAGGGGGCGTTTTAACCCACCTATGGGGCAAAATGTCCCCTACACTGTAAAAAATAAAAAACACAATTTGTTGAGTCAGCTTAAAATAATTTGTTACCCTGCTGCCTTAAAATTTTAAGTTCAGTCAACTAAAATAAGTTTAGTCAACTTGAAATGTTAAGTTGTACTAAGTAACAACTTAGACATTTGTGTTTGCTAAACTTAACAGATGGGTAAGTAACCCAGCTGCCTTAAAATTTTAAGTTGATTCAACTCGAATATCTAAGTTGTCACTTAGTATAATTTAACATTTCAAGTTGAATAAACTTTTTCTGAGTTGACTGAACTTAATATTTTAAGGCAGCCAGGTTACAAATTATTTTAAGTTGACTCAACAAATTGTTTTTTACAGTGTAGTCTGACGAAGCAATTTGCTTTAAACGTTCAAAAAATCAGAGTAAAGGCAGTTTTAGTTATAATTATTAATAATTATGAATTACAAAATTGTAATTTGTATTTGAAACATTTTGTTAGCTGATGCTAACTGGCTAGCTTTTCTGATGGTAACTTGAAGTCATTTTTAAATATAAAATCCAAATATTTTTATTCAACCAACTAGTTAGAATTCATTTGATAGAAAAACAAAGGATTTGATGTTCAGAACAGAGTAACTACAGTGATTGGGGGGCATTTTACTCTATTGACTATGTTTGAGAAAAAAATATTTAATTCTGAAAATATAATCATATTTTTATTAAATAACAAATACTCCCTATCTACAGGCCCTACTGTTCTCATATCATATATAACTGTGATGTTCTACTAAACAACAAGCTTTAAAACACTTTTTTCTTACTGCTGAAAATTAGATAATTTACTGTGAAATACGTTTTCTCTCCGGTACATCTCTCCGGTGAAATCACTCCTGTCAACGTAGTCCATAGTTACAATAAAAATGTATCTTAAATACATCTTGTTTTTACCCCATGGGGGTGTTTTCCCCCACGCTACCCTACACATAATATGCAGTTGTATGCTGTCACTGTTTTTTGTAGTTTACACAAAGATTATAACGTATCGTTCTCAAAAACTTGCTCTTTGAAAGTGAAACTTTAAAGTTTTAAGACACCCAAAACATCAATGTCGTCTCTGCTGAAAAAAAAATAAAAAATAGAAACCATCACAGAAATTCTAATGATTTCCACTACAAATACCATTACAAATATTACAAACCATCCACTTTTAGCCATTAAAACCATTTAAAAAAAAAAAAAAGATTTTCTGTATGTTTTTGGACATATTCCATTAGGATTTCATGATTTTAACAAGCCACCAATAGAAGGCAATCAATTACCACTAGAGACCCACAGAGCCATTACAGTTTCCATAAAAAAAAAATACAAGTCCAATTATAACCAGTAAAACCATTAGAAATGTTGTGATGTTGTCTACTGCTTTGTTTATGTTTGTTTGTTTGTTTTTCTTTCAGCAGGGGTGCAAATGAATGGCCAAAAGTTGTTCATTTTTAGTTAAATCATGTAAACAAGAAGCATAACATGTTTTTTGTCCAATCCAACTGTATGTAAACAACCTCTTTTAATCAATCAATCTATCTATCAATTAACTTATAATGTCAGTCTAGCATACATAACATTATGCCTATAAAACATAAACAATAGGTTACAAATCAACAAGTCATTATTAAAAGTTTGTGTTTTGTTAGATCAAGCAATCGAGCCAAAGACACATTTGCAAATTACATTATACACTGTCCTACTTTTTATAAATTATGCTATTATGCTATAAGTTGTCGGTGTAGTCACTGATAAATCTTTTTAGTGCAACCGAGTGCAATGAAAACGGTTAATTTTGTTCGTCAACATAAAACACTGTTGTCATAGTTTAATTCTCTGTAAATGTAGGCTGTGTATTAGAATGAGCCCTGCCCACTTTCTCTATCTCTCTTTTGCTCTCTCTCTCTCTCTCTCTCTCTCTCTCTCTCTCAGATCAGCGTGTGTGCGGTGGAGACATAATTCAAACATTCACTCTGGATTTCTTCAGTATTCCTAAAGCTGACCAGCTCCATCATCATTCCAGAGGAGAAATCGCCTTCGGTCTGTTTATAATTCACATGTTCCTTGCTCATATCATTCAGGTAAATGTCTTCTCAGATATTGCTTATTGTCAGTGCAGTATTCAAAGAAATTAAAAATGAAATCGGTTTTGTTGTGGCTTTATCAGTTTGGATAATTATACAGGTTATATGCAGGCTGGATTATTACTGAGCTTTGGACACTCTTTAAATAATTGAATTAGCAACTTCAGTTCTTTCTGCCGTTAATTTCTTTCCTTTTAATTTATCAGTTATCTCACTCCATTAAACGCGCGCACTTCACAAATAAAGGTCCATCAGTCCCTCTATGTGCCCTCTTGTGCAGGGCTCATGGGGACTCTCAGAGATCTCCAGTTCGCGCTTCAGTTGAAGATTGAGGAGTTACGGCAGAGAGATGCTCTTATCGACGAGCTGGAGCTCGAACTGGACGCTAAAGATGATCTGATCCGCCGCCTGCAGGGGGAGCTCGACCGCCTGCGCCTCTCCGCTCCAGGCGTCTCAGCAGCTGGTACGAAAACCCTTTTATTTTATTCGTAAGAAATAACTTGTAAAATGACTAGTAAAATATATTTTTCTTGTTAAAATGTGATTGCAAAGTCACTAAAGGTCGCCACTCTCTAGTCAACAATTGTAGCCTATCCAGTAGCAAATTCAGTACTTTCGATCGAAATCCGGAATTTGAAAAGCTTCTTGGTTGAATGACTTCTGTGTGAGCTGTGCTTCATACACTGATTCACTATTTACAACAGTGGACCCTTTTCAGCGAAATTCTGCTAAACAAACCATTAAATGGTAAATGGGAAACTTACCTCCGGGTCAGGCGTTTGTTATTGGCTTCTACGTGTCACGAATACAAGTCAGAAACATAACACGAAAGAAGCATAAACAAAGCAAAAGAATTATATTGTGAACAATAACCCCAAATAACTACATCTAAATTCAAAATTATGAAAATGATTCTTTTATCATCTATATCATAGATTGTACAGTGTTCTTACTGCATGTTACATGTACTACTCACTGTAGTAATAATAGTAAATTATGCAGTATTAAATAGAAACTAACCTTAAACCCTATATGTACATATTTTTCATTTATATTACAAATTGTAATCCTTCTGTAACAAGGACAACTTAAAGTGTAACCTAATTACGATATTTCCGACTACACTTTAAGGGCACAAGTGAGTCAGCATGAAATCAAATTTGACCTTATTTATTTTCTCAATGGATGTCACCGTGAACTCTTCATCCTTGGATATATATATATATATATATATATATATATATTTATTTATTTCCATTTTGACCTCATAATCTTTAATGAAAATATCATAAACTTACCTTTCCCCTTCTGTGATATGACTCACTTCTCCCTTCTGACACACGAAAGGACACAACTTTCTTCTGTGGAACGACATTTTGAAAAATGTTTCAGTGTGTTGTTCCATACATTTGAAGTTCATGGGCTGCAATAATTTTTGGTTCCCAACATTCTTCAAAATATCTTCTTTTATGTTCCACAAAAGAACAGTTTTGGAATTAAACGAGGCTGAATTTTAATTTTTGAGGGAACTATCTCAAAAAGTGTTCATTTTCTGTATGGTAGTCATAACTTTGTTGCAACTTCAAGCTTCTGTTGCTTGTGAATTGAGGATTGTTAGCTGTCTTTGAAAAGAAGCGATCACTGAAAATGACTGTCAGTGTAAATGACTCTTTTTTTGTGGTTCTTTGAATGCGTTTGAGAAAGAAAGCAATCCAAAGTACTCTGAAAGTAGTTGAAAGTGGACAAGCTCAAAACATTTTACACCTGTAATTACTTGTGATCGGATTGACAAAAACACCAACAAAATCTTCATTCCATGTGCCATTTGCATTTGTTGAACTTTGTGAAGTCAGCTCAATGTTGCACCAGTGTTTCGTTTCTGTTGCTTCAAATCACTAAAGCCCCCCAACATAGTTAGGAATAGCTCTATAAAGAGAATGCAGTCGTAGAAACAGAATTTAAAAACACAGAATATCATGAAATTTGGCAAATGTTGGATGGATACATCAAAAGCAGGTCAGAACAATTTAATCAAAATGTGGTATTGAATATTAAGCCACCAAAAAAAAAAAAAAACATTTAAATATGAATCCTGCATGTTCTGTGTCTCTGTGTGAATGACTGGCACAGACACATGGTTTCATATCCTAACCCATATACTGAAGCGCATGTGACGCTTGCAGTGTTTTTAGCTTCTGCTGCCTCAACATATACTCTAAAAAATGCTGGATTAAAAACAACCCAATTTAGGTTATTTGGAAACCCAGCGCTGGGTTAATATTGGACAGAACATGCTGGGTAATAAAAATAAAAGTATTGTTAACACATTGTATTTACCAGAATTTATTTAGGGGATTTTTTATTTGTTTTTTTTTTTTTTTTTCAAATAAAATCAATTCATAAGAGATGCTTTTGATAATTAATATTTAATAAGAACCATTAAAATGGAATCCTGAAAAAAAAAAATTATAGGGCCTTAAAAATGTAATTTTTGTTAAACTTTTAATAAATTGCTGTTTAATACTGCAAGCGTCATGATTTAAATGAATTAGACATGCTTTGTGACAAATACAATTTAATTTAACCATTAAAACAGTCTGGAAAAATTAAAATGGGGAAAAATGGAATACAGAGAAATTAAAATGAAAAAACTAAATTTGGGAAAAAATAAAACGGAATGGTAACACTTTATTTTAAGGTGTCATAATACAGAGTAATTACCTAATTAAGTACTTAGTAGTAACCGTTGTACTTACATGAAACAAAATGTACTTACCATGTAACTAAGTTATAGAACAGCCTGTAGTTACAGTTTGTAATTATGTAGATGTAATAGGCAGCCACTGTTACACATATGTAACAGACCGAGTCTGTTACACAGCTACATATGTAACCAAAAGACTGTTACATATGTGTTGCAAACTTTATACAACATAATTAAAAATGTAAGTACACAGACATAAGCAGCTTAAAATAAAGTGTATCAAGATTGTAGTTAAATGTACAAGTAGCTGTCCAACAGACTCGGACTGTTACATATGTGTAACAGTGGCTGCCTGTTACATCTACATAATTACAAACTGTAACTACAGGCTGTTCCATAACTTAGTTACATGGTAAGTGCATTTATTTCATGTAACAGCTACTACTAAGTACTTAATTAGGTAATTACTCTGTATTATGGACACCTTAAAATAAAGTGTTACCAACGGATTTCACAGGGTCCTGCTTAAAAACAGTCCAATAGTAAAACAGAGCAAACCATCACAGAATAAAAAAAAAAAAATCTCCTCAAACATATATGCATTTAGTGTTACATTGTTAATTATGCCAATTATGTCTCTTAAACTGGTAGTAGTTACAATCATCTTATTATTCTTTGGCATTGCAGCCATCTGTCTCCTCTGAGTGTTCAAACATGATTTAAATCTTATTGTCATTGCCAAGTTTATGTTAATTGAATTTAAAATTAAATACATTTCTAAATGTTGAGAAACTACTGAGTCCCGACAGACATGAAGTCAAGGACGAAGGAGGAACACATTAGCCATAATAATCTATGACTAAACAAATCTGACTTTATTTTTATACGCATTATGCATGAGCAAACTGCACAGAGTTCAGAGGCAACAAGCAAGTCTTTTTTAATCTTATAAAACCATTGTATTATTCATCTTTACACTCATTTCATTTGCATTTAGGTCAACAGCGTGCTTCTTCCCTGAGAGTGAGGAGGAAAGCTCTGCTCACAGAGCCAGTTACCGTGGAGCCGAAACTAGTCTTACAAAACCTGCCAATCAGCTACAGCAAGAGTCAAGAGTAAGATCCTGCCTAAAATGTCAACTCGTTCTCTTGTTGCCTACTGCGAGATTTCCCCATTGTAACTCTTTATCTGTTTTTATTTCTTTCAGGTCACAGCGGCTGATAGAATCAGCTCTGGCAGAAAATGAGTGTATGAAATATCTAGACAGGGATCAGATCCGGTGTTTGGTGGATTCTGCCTATCCCATAACGCTCAAACAGGGTGTGATTGTCGTCCAGGAAGGGGATAATGGGACGCAGGCATACATAGTTGAAGGTGAGGAAGAGTGTGAGAATGAAAGAGATACTTTCACCTCATAATACTTCTCAGAAAACAGGCTGTCTTTGGACTCATGCTGCATGCTGATCTGTGAGCAAGTGTGAACATTCACAGATCCCAGTGTTTACATGGATATCTTAACCCAGTGCTCAAAAGTTAAGACTCATTATTAGTCGAGGTCCAGTTATGCCTCTAGGCGTATTGTGAATAATTCATTTCTGTGGCTTTTTAATACTCTCTCTGGTTTGCAGTGAGATGTGCTTATGTTTTGGTACTGTATGTCATTTGCTTTCAGCTTTTAGATACCCTTTAGCTCTTACATTCTCTTTATATATAAATCACAATCATCATGGCCGCATCTGACTGTTAGTGGGGTTATATCCCCTTAATCCCTTAATGCAATGTAATATAATATAATTTTGCTACTCTGCTTTTAAGACTTCTGTGTAAACATCCTCTTTGCAATTTAAATGAATAACATCATTTACAGGTTGTGGGTTTGGTTTTTGCTGAAATGCTTGTGCTTCCCTGTCAATCAGTAATAGCCTCTCTGCAACAGCTGTTATATGTGAAAAAAGAATTAGTGACAAAATACAAAATCCCAGTTTATATCTCACAAATCTGACATTTTTCTCACAATTGTAGTTTATATTTTGCAGTTCTGACATTTTTCTCACAATTGTGAGTTTGTATCTTGCAATTTTGCCTTTTTTCCGCAACTGAAAGTTTGTATTTCGCAATTTTGACGTTTTCTCGCAATTGTGCATTTGTATATTGCAATTCTTACTTTTTTCTTGCAATTGCAACTTCATATTTCACAAATCTGTCCTTTTTTTCACAATTCTAGTTCATATTTTGCAATTTTGACTTTTCTCACAATTGTGTGTTTATATCTCACAATTTTGATGGGGTTTTTTTTGCAATTGCGAGTTGCGAGTTTATATTGCAATTGCAATATAATATTATCTTGCAATTTTGACATTTTTTTCACAATTGTGAGTTTATGTCGCAAATCTGACTTTTTTCTCACAACTGTAGTCCGTATCTCCCAATTCTGACTTACTTCTCACAATTGAGAGTTTGTATTTCACAATTTTGACGTTTTTCTTGCAATTGTGCATTTGTATAATGCAATTTTTACTTTTTTTCCTGCAATTGCAACTTCATATTTCACAAATCTGTCTTTTTTCTCACAATTCATATCTTGCAATTCTGACGTTTTTCTCACAATTGCATGTTTGTATGTTGCAATTGTGACTTTTTTTCTTGCAATTGCGAGTTTGTATCCCCAAATTCTGACTTTTTTCTCATAATTGCGACTTCATATCTCGCAAATTTGACATTTTTCTCACATTTTTCTCATTTGTTTCTCGCAATTCTGACTTTTTTCTCACAATTGTAGTTTTTATTTCACAGTTCTGACGTTTTTCTCGCAATTGTGAGTTTGTATCTTGCAATTTTGCCTTTTTTTTCCCAAATTGAGAGTTTGTATTTCGCAATTTTGACGTTTTTCTCGCAGTTGTGCGTTTGTATATCGCAATTCTTACTTTATCTCTTGCAATTGCAACTTCATATGTCACAAATCTGTCTTTTTTTCTCACAAATGTAGTTCATATCTTGCAATTCTCACTTTTTTCTCGCAATTACAAGTTTGAATCTTGTATTTCTGACTTTTTTCTCACAAATGCGAGTTTGTATCTTGCAATTCTGACTCTTTTTCTGACATTTTTGTCACAGTTGCAAGTTTGTATCTTGCAATTTTGACATTTTTCTCACAATTCCGAGTTTGCATATCGCAGTTTTTACTTTTTCTCTCACAATTATGAGTTTGTATCTCGAAATTCTGAATTTTATTCTCGCAATTGCAAATTTGGATCTCTCAATTCAGATTTTTTTTCCCAACTGCAAATTTGGATCTCACAATTTTGACTTTTTACTCATCTTTCCATCTTTTTTTTTTTTTTATCCTTTGGCTGAAATAAGGTTCCAGAAATACATACATTTTAGTCTGTTTTTATACATGCCGAACAAAGCCAAGTTACACTATCATTGTCCATATAAGTTAGTCTGACTTTACAAAAACAATTTCAGTTAGGCTAAAGCATTTACATGTTGTTGTTTTTTTTTAAAGAGCAAGCAGCGAAGAGGTCACTTCACATAGAATTCTTGAAGATACAGTAGCACAAAAAAAACGTCCGTTTAATCCTAAAGGCCAAAAAGAAGGTGCAAAATAGTCATAAAGACTATGCTGTTGCTGTTAAAAAGCTTAGACTAGCCTTATGCCTGGTTCGGACTACAAGATTTTTTTGTCAGTTACGATAGTAACTTTGTCTGATTATGTCATTTGGATGCCTAAAATCTTGTTGTGTCAATCAATAAGACCCGGACTACACGTTTATCGCTTGCAGTCTTTAACGACGTGCATGCTGTCATCGATAGCATGCGGCTTGACAGAAGGTGTCGTGTGTAAAATGCCGCCAGAAGCACCGTAGTGGTGGCATCGGTTGTTGTGCACTATGACACACTATAAAACGATTGAATCTTGTGTTCTGATGCCCGTTGTCATTTACAAATCCCCACGACACCCTACGTCAAGCAGATTGTGCCAAAATCGGGCTAAAATCGTGTAGTCTGAACCGGGCTTTACATGTGGACTTCAGACACTCATTCAGTCTGTTTCTCTCTCTGACTGAGGCACATTAATTAGTATGCACCTCCCATAGTGTTTGCAGGACCAGGCAGGTAGCCTGTGAAGTGTGAGCCGGTAAGTGTGAGCCTGACCTGCTTCTGGGAAGACAGAAAGAAAACATTCCTGCTGGTTATGTGAGCCGAAATGAGTTTTAAAATGTCAGTGCGTGTCTAAATACCCAGGCTGCAAGTGAAAAATAGATGTAGAGCAGGAACAAGATCTATTACCATCCATTAAAGTGTTCATCAATACCTGTCCGTGAGCTGTGCTAATTCCAGCCGTGATTTGTTAAAGGAGGACAGTATTTGTCCTGACATACCGGATTGTTTGGGCTCTGAGCATCTCCGTGCCTAATCTGTGATGGGTCAGATCATCTGTCTGTGTGACAGTCACGCTGCCGCTCAACACCTGTCACTCCCGGCAACCTTGAGGGCTGTAGATGACGTGTGTGTGTGTGTGTGTGTGTGTGTGTGTGTGTGTGTTAACAGAAGGAAAACTGGAGGCATGCAGGGCTGGACAGAGGCTGCACATCATTGAGCCGGGGATGATGTTTGAAGAACTGGCCCTCATTCATAACCACACCTGCTCCACTACTGTCACAGGTATTGGCATACATGTGTGCATCCACACACACACTTGCTCATTTCATCCTTTATCACACGTCGGCAAAGGAGAAACACACTGAAGGTCGCTCTTTTATAGCTTAGAGAGCTTAATGGAGTCCTTTATTTTTAATAACTCTAAGTATAAATTGTGTTTCACTGAAAACTTTTTAAATAAATAAGACAATTGTTGAAATTAGTAAGAGTATAGCACAGGAGCTTGCTTCTGCCATGGGATAAAAAAAATAAAATGTAATTGTGACTTTTTATCTCATAATTCTGATTTTTTCCTCACAATTCTAATAAAAAAGTCATAACTGTGAGATATAAACTCAGAAATGTGAGGAAAAAAAGTCACAATTTTGAGATAAAACATCACAATTACATTTTCATTTTTTTAATCCATGTAGGAAACAAAAAAAACAAACAAACAAAAAACCTAAATTGTAAGATGTAAAAAGTCAGAATTGCAAAATTTATATTTCACAATTCTGAGTTTACTGTATATCTCATATTTCATAAGAAAAAAGTTGCAAATACTTTTTACATAGATGGTTGTTAGAAATAAGTCACATTGTGAAACACAATTTCACAGTTACTAGAAATAAAGTAGCAACTGTGAAATATAAAGTAACACTGCAAAAACATTTCAGTTCCCCTTCAGTCGTTTCACTACGACGTTACATATGGGAACTCGCTTGAGAGTCCAATCATCTCCAAGCCTTATTCAAAAGGCCAATGAACATTCATGAACATTGGCGAGTGGTATTTGCATGCCGAGCCACTCCCCCGTACATACGGGTATATAAGATGGCGGCGTGCAACCACTCATTCAGACTTTTGCTTTTGGAGCCTCGTCTTCTGAGCCATTAAAAAAAAAAAACAGAAAAGAGTTCCTGAGTTCACACTCTCTCTGCTGGCGTGCTGCCAAGCTACTAAAAGAGCTTCATCTAAAAGAGCGTTCGGCAGCCGCCAGCCTAATCCTGCGGGCTGCCGTTTTCACGGCATTCAAGCCTCCCGCACTCCAGCGAGCCCCGCCCGTTTGAGAGCACAGTTGTGCCGCGGTTTCTCCCTGGGCGGACCGGGATTTCAAAAGAGTGAATTTCTCGCGGCTGTCGAGGACATCTTCCCGGTATGTCTCTCCGGCCGTGCGCTTCCGGGTGCGGTAGTTTCCTCGCCTCTTTGGACGGACATGATCGCTGTCTCACGTGCCTGGGCCGAGAGCACGCTGAGGCAGCGTTCACGGATGGTACGTGCGTTCATTGCGAACGTATGTCCATGGCTGCGTTAAAGTCCCGCCGCTCATTCATGAGTAGGCACCCCTTGTTGTCTTCCCGCGGTAAGTCGTTGAGCCGTCAAGGTTTTTCGGCTACCGCGGCGAGGCACTTGGGGGACATTCAGGTGACTGTGCAGAATGTTCCGTCGGCCCCCAAAGCCCCGCGGACTTCTGCGTCACCACCCAGTCCCGTTGAGCTGCCAGAGCAGTATACCTCCCCGTACAGCGGGCTGGGTATCTCCTTTGGCGCTCCCCAGGAGATCGAGATGTCTGCTGCAGCATCAGAGGGAGAGTCTGACAATGAGGCTGACGACTTGGCGGGTCGGTACCCCTCTGCGGTTGCCGCCCCGTCTGAGACGGATGCTGAACTGTCGGCTATGCTCCTCCGAGCCGCCAAGAAGATCGGTCTGGAGGTGCCCAAAACACCTCCGGCCGATCCCTCTAGGCTGGATGATTGGTTTCTGGGGAGGGCTCCCGCGGCACCGCCGCGCTCTCCCCCAGTGCCTTTCTTCCCGGAGGTGCATGAGGAGCTGGTGAGGACTTGGCGAGCCCCGCACTCTTCTCGTCCACGTCCCAGCTCCTCTCCCCTCGCCTCTCTCGACGGCGGTGCAGCCCGGGGTTATGAGGCGGTCCCGCAGGTCGAGCGCGCTGTCGCGGTGCATCTATGCCCGCCCGGCACTGCTACCTGGCGGGATCGGCCCCATCTCCCCTCCAGGGCGTGTGAGTTCTCGTCCGCTCTCGCGGGCCGGACTTATCACGCCGCTGGACAGGCTGCCACCGCCTTGCACGCCATGGCCACCTTACAGGTGTACCAGGCCAAGGTGTTGAAACACCTGCACGAGACCAGGGTTCTGACCAGGGTGCAATGGAGGAACTCCGCGCCGCCACCGACTTCGCCCTCCGGGCTACGAAGGTGATGGCGTGTTCCCTTGGTCAGGTGATGTCCACCATAGTGGTCCAGGAGCGACATCTATGGCTGACCCTGGCCCAGATGGCAGATGTCGACAAATCACGGTTTCTCGACGCTCCTATCTCCCAGGGCGGCCTATTTGGCGACACCGTCGAGGACTTCGCCCAGCAGTTCTCGGCGGTTCAAAAGCAGACGGAGGCGATTAAACACATCCTGCCCCGCCGCGACATTCCAACCACGTCCGCAGGGCCCCAACCTCCGCCTGCTCGTCGCCGAGGGCGCCCTCCCGCGGCTTCCAAACAACCAGCTCCGTCCCCTGCTAAGGTACATGACACCAGATTGGCAGCCCGACGTCGAGCTGGCCGTGGGAGAGCGGCGCCGCCCGCGTCTCAGGGACCGGTCACCCGCAAAAGATCTGCGAATCGTCCCTGACAACCCGGGCAACCCGGAGGTGGAGAGAATCGCTCTTTGGGGGATGACAACATCAACGTCCCCACTCCCAGTGGAGGGCCGGGAGCTGTCACAGAAAGAGTCAATTCTCTCATCTCCGGGGTTCAGGCCCCGAGTTCCCTCTTTGAGCAGCGCCCAAGAAGTGTCTCCTCGGACTCGGAGCCTGATGTCGCCAGCGCGGAAACCAGGGAAGAAGGTAAGCACTGCTCAGTGCAGTCTGACTTCTCTCCAGGACATTCTTCCTTCTGGGATCAGTCCCCTTCCCCCCCAGGCTGCCCCACTGCGGTCACGTCGGTCAACGTCCCTTTGATACCCCTGGCGACCAGGCTGGGAGCCTGGCTTCAGCTTCCCAGTCCCTCGCGGTGGTTGATTCGGACGGTACGTCTTGGCTATGCGATTCAGTTCGCCAGGCGTCCGCCCAGGTACAGAGGCGTCCTTTCCACTTCTGTCCAATCGGACACACATGCCGCTGTGCTTGGTGCGGAGGTTGCAGTCCTACTGGCGAAGGACGCAATCGAGCCTGTCCCTCCAGCCGAGATGAAGTCAGGGTTTTACAGGCCTTACTTCATCGTGCCCAAAAAGAGCGGTGGGTTAAGACCCATCCTGGATCTTCGAGCCCTGAATCGGTCCCTTCTCAGGCTGCCGTTCAAGATGCTCACGACGAAGCGCATGCTAACATGCATTCGTCCCCAGGATTGGTTCGCAGCCATCGACCTGAAGGACGCGTACTTTCACGTCTCGATCCTGCCTCGACACAGACCCTTCCTACGGTTTGCTTTCGAGGGTCGAGCGTATCAGTACAAAGTGCTTCCATTTGGCCTCTCCCTCTCTCCCAGCGTCTTTACGAAAGTCGCGGAGGCTGCCCTGTCCCCTCTTTGGCAGACGGGCATTCGCATCCTCAACTATCTCGACGACTGGCTTCTCATAGCTCACTCGCGAGATCTGTTGTGCGAACAGAGGGACTTGGTGCTCCGGCACCTCAGCCATCTGGGCCTTCAGGTCAACCGAGAGAAGAGCAAACTCTCCAGTGCAGAGGATCTCTTTTCTCGGCGTGGAGCTGGACTCGGTCAGTATGACAGGCCGCCTCACCAACGAGCGCGCGCAGTCAATGCTGAAGTGTTTGGAGTCATTCAGACACAAAACAGCGGTCCCTCTCAAAACATTTCAGAGGCTCCTGGGGCATATGGCAGCCGCAGCCACAGTGACGCTGCTCTGCCTGCTTCATATGAGACCGCTTCAGCGCTGGTTACACGATCGAGTCCCGAGATGGGCATGGCACCGTGGCACACTCCGGATTGGCGTTTCCCCGCAGTGTCGCCGCCTGTTCAGCCCGTGGTCAGACCCGGCCTTCCTTCAGGCCGGAGTCCCCCTGGGACAAGTCTCCAGGCATCTTGTGGTATACACGGATGCCTCTTCCACGGGTTGGGGTGCTGTATGCAACGGGCAAGCAGCATCGGGCTCCTGGACAGGACCTCGACTGCAATGGCATGTCAATTGCCTAGAGTTGTTGGCTGTGCTTCTGGCCCTTCGTCGCTTCCGACCGACGTTGCGTCACAAGCACGTGCTTGTTCGCACCGACAGCACAGCGACTGTAGCCTACATCAACCGTCAGGGTGGTCTACGCTCCCGTCGCATGTCACAACTCGCCCGCCATCTGCTCCTATGGAGTCAAACGTGGCTGAAATCGCTACGTGCCGTTCACATTCCAGGAGAACTCAACCGTGCAGCCGACCAGCTCTCACGGCAGTCCACCCATCCTGGAGAATGGCGACTCCACCCCGAGACAGTCCAGCTGATTTGGAGCCATTTCGGGGAGGCCCAGATAGATCTGTTTGCTTCCCCCGAATCCTCCCACTGCCAGCGGTTCTACTCCCTCAACGAGGCTCCCAACAGCCTCGGCAGGGACGCACTGGCACACAGCTGGCCTCCGGGGCCCAAGTACGCCTTTCCCCCAGTGAGCCTCCTTGCACAGACACTGTGCAAGATCAGGGAGGACGAGGAGCAGGTTCTGCTGGTTGCGCCATACTGGCCCACCCAGACCTGGTTTCCAGAACTCATTTCCCTCGCGGCAGCCCCTCCCTGGAAAATCCCCTTGAGGAGAGACCTTCTTTCTCAGGGGATGGGCACAATTTGGCACCCGCGCCCCGACCTGTGGAACCTGCACGTCTGGTTCCTGGACGGGACGCGTCAGACCTCTCCGGCCTTCCACAGGCCGTGATAGAAACTATCACTCAGTCCAGAGCCCCCTCCACAAGGCAGGCTTATGCGCTGAGATGGGGTCTGTTCGTCGACTGGTGTTCCTCTCGCGGGGAGGACCCACAGAGATGTACGATTGCAGTAGTGCTTTCTTTCCTGCAGGAAAAGTTGGAGCGCAGGCTGTCCCCTTCAACTCTCAAAGTGTACATTGCTGCCATTGCAGCGTACCACGATGCAGTGGATGGAACATCCCTAGGTAAGCACCAACTCATCGTGAGGTTCCTGAGGGGTGCGAGAAGGGTTAATCCCCCCAGGCCGCACCCCATACCCTCTTGGGACCTCTCCGTCGCCCTCCAGGGCCTGCGGGAGGCCCCATTTGAGCCACTTGCGTCAGTTGAGCTAAAATATCTGTCACTCAAGACAGCGCTCCTGACCGCACTGGCCTCCATCAAGAGGGTAGGGGACCTACAAGCTTTCTCTGTCGACGAAGCGTGCCTAGAATTCGGGCCCGGCGATTCTCACGTCATCCTGAGACCCCGGCCTGGTTATGTGCCCAAGGTTCCCACCACGCCTTTCCGCGATCAGGTGGTGAACCTGCAAGCTCTGCCCCTGGAGGAGGCAGACCCAGCCTCTGCGCTGCTGTGTCCAGTTCGCGCTCTGCGTATATGTGGACCGCACTCGGCACTTCAGACGCACCGAGCAGCTCTTCGTCTGCTTTGGAGGTCAGCAGAAAGGGAATGCTGTCTCCAAACAGAGGTTGGCCCATTGGGTGGTAGATGCCATCTCCCTGTCGTACCAAAACCAGGGAGAGCCATGCCCCTTAGGTGTTCGTGCCCACTCCACACGGAGTGTTGCCTCATCCTATGCGTTGGCTCATGGCGCCTCACTAGCAGATATCTGTAGAGCTGTGGGTTGGGCGACACCTAATACCTTCGCCAGGTTCTACAACCTTCGCGTAGAGGCCGTATCCTCCCGTGTCTTAACATAGACATCACAGGCGAGCGGGAGTCCGGCTGGTGTCGGCTTGCTGTGCCATTCCTAATGGATCCGTGCGCTATTTCCCTCAGTTGTTCCCTCCGGCGAACCTGGGTCCTCCATGCCCCGCAGTCAGGCCTAGTGCGGAGTAGTGCTTGTCTGTGCTCCGGTTGGGTCTCCTTCGCCCAGCAGGTTGTGGCAACATGTTTCAGTATTTTTCCACGGTCAGCCAGAAGGCCGATGTTTCCCTCATATATCCCTAAAATCTATGGATATATTGAATTTCTTGTGTTCCACATGTAGAGATTTCATGTGCTCCGCCCCCTCAACTCCTGCTTCAGTACAACTGGCAACTCATATCCGTCTGCTGACACGTCCGCCTGTCGGCACGCGGTGTGTTGCGTAACGCGACGTCTGGTTCGTGGCCTGTTCCATGGGTCTGTTCCCATATGTAACGTCGTAGTGAAACGACTGAAGGGGAACGTCTAGGTTACGTACGTAACCCTCGTTCCCTGAAGGAGGGAACGGAGACGTTACATCCCCTGCCACGACCTGACGTCGCGCTGACGCCGGGCTGCGGCTCGGCTCCTCAGCAAAAGCCTGAATGAGTGGTTGCACGCCGCCCATCTTATATACCCGTATGTACGGGGGAGTGGCTCGGCATGCAAATACCACTCGCCAATGTTCATGAATGTTCATTGGCCTTTTGAATAAGGCTTGGAGATGATTGGACTCTCAAGCGAGTTCCCATATGTAACGTCTCCGTTCCCTCCTTCAGGGAACGAGGGTTACGTACGTAACCTAGACATTGTGGGATATAAAGTGAAGTTGTGAAACAAAGTCGCAACTGCAACATATATAGTTACACTGCGAAAAACAATGTTGAAATGATAGGCTATAAAGTGACATTGTAAGATATAAATGTAGTAATATATAGTTGCAGTACACTGCAAAACACAAAGTCACAAATGTGAGATATAAACTGACACTCTGAGATATAAAATTGCACTTGCTTCAAATAAAGTTGCAACTGTGAAATATAATGTTACAATGCAAAACACAAAGTCGTAATTGGAAGATATAAAGTTGCAATTGTGAAATGTACATTTTGAAACACAATTTCATAGTTGAAATAAGAGTTGCAATTGCAAATCATAAAGTTAACCACAAAACCCACAAAAGTCCATTGTGAAGTTGTGAGACAAGTAACAATTGCAAAATATACATTTACACTGCAAAACACAAGGTCGGATTTGTGAGCTATAAAGTGACATTGAGTGATATAAAGAAGATAAAAAACATTACGTGGTATAACGTTGCAATTACTACAAATTAAGTTGCAACTGAAATATCAAGTTATAAAGTTTCATTGTGAAACACAATGCTGCAACTATGGGTTATAAAGTGACATTGTGAAATGTAAGTATAGTTAAATATAGTTACAGCACATTGCAAAACACAAAGTCGCAAATGTAAGATATAAAATGACACTGCGAGATATAAAATTGCAATTACGACAAATAAAGTCGCAGTTGTGAAATCTAATGTTTAAACATGAAACACAAAGTTGTAATTGCGAGATATAAATTTATAATTTTGAAGTATACAGTTACATTTGCAACAATTGTGAGATATACAGTAAAGTGAAATTATGAGATATAAAGTCATAGTTACTACAAATAAAGTTGCAATTGTGAAATATAGTTACAGTACGAAACACAAAGTCGTACCAGCAAGATATAACATTGTAATTGTGAAATATACAATTGCGTTGTGAAACAATGCTACAATAGTAAGATATAAAGTGGCATTATGAGATATTATATTATGAGAAGTCACAATTAATACTAGAAATGAAGTTGCAATTGTGAAATATAAAGTTAAAATGTGAAACACAAAGTTGTCATTCTCAGATATAAAGTTGCAATTGTGAAATATAGTTACACTGTAAAATACAAAGTTGCAAATGTGAGATTTAAAATGACACCGAAATGACAAAATTTCAATTACTACACATAAAGTCATAACTGCAAAATATAAAGTTGCAATTGCGATATATAATATTGTGAAACACAATGTTGTAATTGTGAGCTATAAAGTGACATTGTGTGATATAAAGTCACATCACAAGATAACGTTGTAATTACAAATAAATTTGCAATTATGAAATATCAAGTTTAAATGTAAAAACCAATGTAAATGTGAGATTTAAAAAGACACTGAAATGACACAAAATTTCAATTGCTACAAATAAAGTCCTAATTGCAAGCTGCAATTTCAAAATATACAGTTGCATTGTGAAACACAATGCCAAAATTATGACATATAAAATGACTTTATGAGAAATCACAGCTACTACAAATAAAGCTAGGATTAGTAAATATAAAGTTACAATGCAAAACACAAAGTCTTAATTGCAAGATATAAAAATTGCAAAATATGCAGTTACATTGCAGAATTCAAAGTCACAAATATGAGATTTAAATTGACACTGCGAGATATAAAATTGTAATTATTACAAATAAATTTGCAATTGTGAGGTATAAAGTTGCAATTGTGATATATACAGTTCCATATAATTCCATGGTGATATTTTGAAGAGAAATGTTTGAAATCATACTGAGATTTCTTGCAGACTTCAGTGTCTTGGAAAATCTGAGCACAGTTTGAAACATTAAGATCTCTTCTAAAAGGAGACGTGATATTACTGAGGTCTTGGTCTTTTTTTAAATTTTTTTTTTTTTAGGAGAAATATCTAAGAAAGCATTTAAGAATGACTTAAAAAGTCTCCATTTGCTCTCCACTGATTCCTGTTGTTGTCTAGAAGAAGCAGCTGAGATGATAAAGATCTCATTTGAAAGTGATTCTGTAGCACACTCACACCTAAGATGTTCACAAAATGAGTGTAGTAGTACATATGTCGTTTTTTTTCCAGTTTAATCAATTGGGATGCTCTGAGCGTGTCGGGGTAATCAGAGTATTCCCACCATCACCAGTCTGAAGCTGTTCAGTGAGATCAGTGGAATATAACATCAAAGGAATCAGGGAAATCCACATATAAATTCTCAGCCTACAACACATCACACAAGAGTCCACAAAACATACTGCATAATCAATGGACAGATCTACAAAACCAACACGGTTGTGATTTTTAAATCTCTTTGTGTGTTAGTTTTCTTATCTTTTATGTTGGTCCTTCTGATCTTATAATGCTAGATGTCTTTTGAGGCTTTAGAAACAGCTGTAGTTATCAGTTGCTGCATATAATTCTGTACACTTATATGCAACTTATATTTTGAAATTGTGCCTTTTAAATTTAATTTAGAAAAATTATCTCTTCATGTTAATACAAAATTTAGCTGTATCCTATAGAACTCATTTCTACCTCAGAATAAGGCAAGGCAATGCAAGGCAAAGTTTATTTATATAGTTTATTTATATACACAATGGTAATTTAAAGTGCTTTACATATAAAATGAATCAAAATAATCACAACAATAAAAACTTGGAATTCAAATACAGTGCAATCAGTTCATACAGTGCAATCATAAAACTGAGGTAACTGTAAGAAATAATGTTACATTGCAAAACACAAATTTGCAACCGTGAAAAAAAGTTACAATGTGAAAGGCATAATTTATGAGAAATAAAGTTGCAATTGCAAAAAATAGTTACATTGCAAAACAAAATGTGAGGTATAAAGTGACATTACGAGGTGTAAAGTAGCAATTACTACAAATAAAGTCATAACTATGAAATGTTTAGATACATTGCAAAATACAATGCCACAATGTAAAATATAAAGGAATATAAAGTCGCAATTGTAAAATATAAAGTTTAAATGTGAAACAAAATCATAATTGCGAAATATAAAGTCACAATTGTTAAATATAAAGGTTAAATGTGAAACACAAAATCATAATTGCGAAATATAAAGTTGCAATTATTACAAATAAAGTTACAACTATGAAATATATAGTTACATTGTGAAACACAATGCCACAATTGTAACATATAAAGTGACAATTATGAAATATAAAGTTGTAATTACTAAATATTGTGTTACTAAATGCAACTGTGACATATAAAGTTCCAATGTCAAACACAAAGTCAGAGGTGTAAGATATAAAGTTGCAGTTGCAAAATATAGTGAAACATGATGTTGGAATTGAAAGATATAAAGTGACATTGTGAGAGACAGCCACAATTATTACTACAAATAAAGCCACAATTGTAAAATATAAAGTTTAAATGTAAAACAAAATCGTAATTGCGAAATATAAAATCACAGTTATTACAAATAAAGTCGCAACTGTAAAATATACAGTTACGTTGGAAAACATAATGCCACAACTGTAAGATATAAAGTGACATTATGCGATATAAAGTTGCAATTACTAAAAATTGTTACTAAATGCAGTTGATATAGTCACATTGTGAAACGAAGTCGTAGTTGCAAGATATGAAGTTGCAATTGCAAAATACAGTTACATTGTGAAACATGATGTTGCAATTGAATGATATAAAGTGACATTGTGAGAGACAAAGTCGCAATTATTACTACAAATAAAGTCACAATTGAGTTTAAATGTGAAACACAAAGTCATAATTGTGAAATATAAAGTCACAACTGTAAAATATAAAGTTTAAATGTGAAACAAAATCGTATTGTGAAATATAAAGTTGCAATTATTGCAAATTAAGTTGCAACTGTGAAATATATAGTTACATTGTGAAACACAATGCCACAATTGTAAAATATAAAGTGACATTATGAAATATAAAGTCGCAAATAAAAATTGTTTTACTAAATGCAATTGTGACATTTAAAGTTACAATGTGAAACACAAAGTCATAATTGCGAAATATAAAGTCACAATTGTAAAATATAAAGTTTAAATGTGAAACACAAAATCATATTGCGAAATATACACAATGCCACAATTATAAAGTCACAATAAAGTCGCAATTACAAAAAATTGTGTTACTAAATGCAACTGACATATAAAGTTACAATTTGAAACACAGTCGGAATTGAAAGATATAAAGTGACATTGTGAGAGACAGTCACAGTTATTACAACAAATAAATCACAATTATAAAATATAAAGTTTAAATGTAAAACACAAAATCGTAACTGCGAAATGTAAAGTTGCAGTTATTACAAATAAAATATACAGTTACATTACAAAACACAATGCCACAATTGTAAAATATAAAGCGACATTATGAGATATAAAGTCATAATTACTACAAATAAAACTGCAATTGTGGTATATAACGTTACAATGTGAAACACAAAGTCGTAGTTCCGAGTTACTGCATATAAACTCACAATTGTAAAATATACATTTTAAATGTGTAACACAAAGTCGTAATTGCTAAATGTAAAGTCGCAATTCTAAAATATAGTTTAAATGTGAGACACACAATTATTACAAATTAAGTCGCATCTGATATAGTTACATTACAAAACACAGTGCCCCAATTGTAAGTTATAAAGTGACATTATGAGATATAAACAACAAATAAACTACAAATAAAATTGCAATTGTGACATATAAAGTTACAATGTGAAAAACAAAGTTGCAAGATATAAAGTTGCAATTGCAAAATATACAGATATTACAATTATTATTACTTATAAAGTCAAAATAGTGAAATATAATGTTTAAATGTCAAACACAAAGTCATAATTGCGAAATATGAAATGACATTGTAAGTTATAGTCATAATTACTAGAAATAAATTTGCAAATGTGAACATGCAGTTACACTGCGAAACAAAGTCGCAGTTGTAAGAAGGAAAATGTCATTGCGGGACAATTGTGAGATATAAAGTTGCAATACTGTAAATAAAGTTGCAGCTGCAAAACAAATGTGTAACACATACTTGCAATTGTGAGAATCACGTAGTAAGATATGACATCACATTGTGAGATTTTTTTATTTTTTACATGTTGAACATGTTAGCTGCATGTTAAATACATGGGTTTCTGTAAAGGAAATATGTCTTTTGTATGTGTCTTTTTCCAACCTTGAAGAAGATATCTTTGTCAGATAGATGAATTAACATTCATTTCTGAGGTGTATCCCCTATAGCATGCTTTGATTTATGACTCTCTCAACACCTCGTCTCTCTCTTATTTCACATCCTCTCCTGAGTCTAGTCTGAGCCACAGGGGCATCAGCTTGACCTATTAATTTTAATAGAGGGTCATAGCAAGACATAGAATGGAAAAAGAGCAAGGAATAAAGTCTGAAAGAAAGCGAATGGGCTAAAAAAGATGGATTGAGAGTGAATGGAGGATCCAATCAAGTCAGATCATTTTCCAGATCTTTCTTTTCTTCTACAGAGAATGTCTGCCTTGATTGTGTGTCGTTTTCATCTTTCAGTCGATATCCTTTTCCACTTTCGCGTTTCTCTTTTATTTTCCCCTTCTCAGCCTCTCTTTCTAAATTTTCAGACTATCTCTTCCCTCTCGCCTCTTTTATTTCAAACCCTCTGATCAAGCTTTCCCCAACTCTTTTCTTCAGCTTTGTTCAGGTCTTGTGTTTGGTGACAGCTCGAAATTGCTTTCTTTTTTGCTTTGCTCCTCTTTTTTCATCGTTCCGTTTCTTTTCTGATCTTTTCTCTCCAACCTGATTGCCTCTATAGGTCTAAGTAAAAGATAAACACAGTTTCCTCAGTGGCTCGTAGATCTCTGCTTTTGTGACTTGCATTTTAAAATGTGTGCTTTGCGACCTTAAATTCACGGAAAGGCAATTTTACAGTGACGGTAAAGTAAGAAAAGTAAGCATGTCATCGCATTAGAAAAGATAAATATATATTCTAAGAACGTTTTGCTAATGTTTACTGAACCTTGAAAAGAGAAAAATAATGTTTTTTGTACTGAACATGCTGCCTGGGTTTTCTGTAATAGGTTGAATTAAATAAAAAATGTTTCCAACAAGATGTCAAGAATCAAAACGTGACAAGACTGGGTAGGGTTTAATATGTTTCCCCGTTAAAAGTTAAATTGAGCGTTTTTTCTCTAATTAAAACCCAGTGGACAGATGTTTCACAGCACGTGCCCTTCACTGACAGATGAGAAAATCCATAAATTACCATAAAACTGCTTTATCTATCCATCTATCCATATGGATGGATGGATGAACGGTTCATATGATTAGGAGAGATATCATATATATGTCACTCTGCAATGGTTTCTAAAATTAAAATTGACCAAAAATTGCATTTCAGTTTCTGAGTCATATCTGTGTTCATGATGTTTACTGCAGTCCGGTTCCGCATCTTATGGTGTAATGATTATTCTCAAATTCTTGGCTATTCCACAGAGATCAGGCAGAGGAAAGGACGGGAGATAAAAGAGAGGCAGACAGAGGTAGCAGGGGAGAGCAGAGGAGACAGATTGCAGTATTTCTCTTCCTAATGACAGCACAGACAATTAATCGGTGTCATTACTAATTCAAGCGGGTCTCAGGAAGTGATGGAGAATGAGCTGGGAGTGAACTCTATTTTCAGCTCTTTCCTATTTTTTAGAAAAAAAATTAACTTGTAGAAGCAGGTCACAATTCAGGAGGAGAAATGTTCAGTGTATTTTAGAGTCACCTGAGACAGAAATCCTGAAACATAAAATAATTTCAGAGCTCATTAAGAATTCACATATATTTTATTTAGAAATGATCTGATTTTTCTCTTTTGTTAATTAAGCCTGCATCAAAATTTCAGAAAAAAAACTAATATTATGAAATATTCTTACAATTTAAAATAACAGTTCTCTATTTTAATACACTTTTAAAATAGAATTTATTTCTGTGATGCAGTGCTAAATTTTCAGCATCATTACTCCAGTCTTCAATGTCACGTGATCCTTCAGAAATTGTTCTAATATGCTGATTTATAATCAATGTTAGAAACAGTTTTTGGTGCTTAACATTTTTTGAAACTCTGAAAAAAAGGCTTAACTATCGTTTTTTATAAATTTAACACCTTGACAAATAGAAGTAATAGTCTTTTTTTAAACAAAAAGAAAGAAAAAAAAATTACTGACACCAAATGTTTAGTGTATATTGTTACAAAAGATTTCTATTTTAAATAAATGCCGTTCAAAAGTTTGCATACCCTTGATTCGTAATACTGTGCTTTTACCTGAATGATCCACAGCTGTGTTTTTTTGTTTAGTGATAGTTACTCAGTAGATACTTGGTAGATACTGTCTGCTGTTCTTCAGATAAATCCTTCAAGACCCAGAAATGTGTTGTTTTTTCAGCTTTTTTTTTTTGTATTTGAACATTTTCCAACAATGACTGTATGATTTTGAGATCCATCTTTTCACATTGAGGACAACTGAGGGACTCATACGCAACTATTACAGAAGGTTCAAACGCTCACTGATGCTCCAGAAGAAAACATGATGCATTAAGAGCCAGGGGGTGAAAACTTTTGAACAGAATAAAGATGTGTAAAGATGTTTTTATTATTTGCTTAATTTTCTTTTTATTTAGTACTGCCCTTCAGAAGCTACAGAAGATACTTACATGTTTCCCAGAAGACAAAATAAGTTAAATTTACCTTAATCTTCTGATTCAAAAGTTTTCACCCCCCAGCTCTTAATGCATTGTGTTTACTTCTGGATCATCAGTGAGTGTTTGAACCGTCTGTAATAGTTGCATATGAGTCCCTCAGTTGTCCTCAGTGTGAAAAGATGGATCTCAAAATCATACAGTCATTGTTGAAAAGGGTTCAAATACACAAAATGAGAAAACCAAAGAAATTGTGGGACCTGAAGGATTTTTCTGAAGAACAGCAGGCAGTTTAACTGTTCAACAACAACTATCACTAAACAAACAAACAAAAAAATATATACAAAGCTGTGGATCATTCAGGTATATAACACAGTATTAAGAATCAAGGGGGTGTAAACTTTTGAACAGGGTAATTTTTCAAATTCAACTATTATTCTCTCTTGTGGTCCTTATGTAAGCGTCTTTTATGTTAAATATCTCAGGTCAGTAGCCTACTAAATAAAAAAAAGCATGCATTTTGTATGAATTCTCTTATTTTGGTAAAATAATTACCATTTTGCAGATTCTGCAAGGTGTATGTAAACTTTTGACCTCAACTATATATACAGTATATATAATATTTTTGTTCTCACAGTTAAACAGCTGACTAGCCTTTTTATAAAACATCATGTGGTTAGATCTTTGTTTGTGTAAGACCTTCTATAATTGTCACAGGGTCCTTTAGACCTGATATAACGAACAAACAGATAATTTTCATTGCCTGGCAACTCATATATTACCTCGGAAATTGAATTTATCCCATGTTAGCTTTAAATATATTAATGAGAGTTTAAAGATAATGTTTGCTATTGAACAGAATGGCAGATCAGCCTCAATCCATGCTAGTCTGGTGTTTTCCACAGAGATCTCACACTTGTTTGTCTTATACAGTTCATACCATCCATATCAATTTCTCTTTCTGTCTTTATATGTCTATCCACCAAAGCCGAACTGTCTCACTCTCTCCTTTGATCTCTCTCCGTCACAGCCATGAGGAAAAACATCACGTATTTGTGTTTCACCAAAACAATGAGCCGTCAGTTCACAGACCGCTGGAAATCCAGTTCTTCTCAGTCTTTGCTGTATGTGTGTTGTTTGCAGCTCTGGTGAACAGCAGGCTGTGGGTGATGGAGGGTCAGGTGTTTCAGAGGATCATGCAGAGGAACAGCCTCATTGCTATCACACAGTCTCTGCACTTCCTGCGCAGGTTAATGCCACCATTATTGCACTCACATGGACCTTTACAAGACACGCTTTTATACAGTTTATGAATAAATTAGGAATATATTTTTATTCATATGTATGCATATTCATGCCTCCAGCTTAAGTTTTTGTTTTAAAATAGCTTTTTGTTTATTTGCTAGTTATTTATTTTAAAAATTTAACTATTCAATAAGATATTACAGTGTTGTAGATTTTTAAAAATATTTTTAATTAGTATTATAGTTATTATAAATATTCCTCTTCTTCTTCTTCTTCTTCTTTTTATTATTATTATTATTATTTTAGTTTTAATTATTTTAGTACATCAGCAACTACATTCAGTACTTTTGGCAACTACTGTACTCTGTAAAACACAATTTGTTGAGTCAACTTAAAATACTTTGTTACCGTACTGCCTTAAAATTTTAAGTTCAGTCAATTCAAAAAGGTTTAGTCAACTTGAAATGTTCATTTGTACTAAGTGACAACCTAGATATTTGATAGTTGATGCAACTTAAAATTTTTAGTCTAGTCAACTGAAATATCTAAGTTGAAACTTAGTACAACTTAACATTTCAAGTTGACTCAACTTATTTGAGTTTACTGAACAATTTTAAGGCAGCAGGGTAACATTATTTTAAGTTGACTCAACATTTTTTTTTTTTTTACAGTGTAGCTGAAAAAAAGATAAAATAAGTACAAAGAGTTTGTTGTTAAAAATATTTTATTTTATCTTATTTTATTTTATTTTATTTATTTATTTTTATTTTATTTTATTTTATTTTATTTTTGGTGCTTATATTTTTATTTTAGTTAATAATTAAAATAGAGATGTTCTTACAAATATTCAGATTACTGATCAACAAATGTTGGTTTATCATACACTGACTTATAAATACCCTCAATCCACAAGTATGTAGTTATACCCCTAAAAATACATTAAATTGTTACAATACAATGTTATTTATCAATTTTAATCCCAAAGCATCACATTATTTTACTCCATCACATTAAATTTGCAGTTTATACACATCATATGATTAAACAGACATAGGTGGCTTGTAATATCATTCATGTGCCTTATAATAAATGACACATTGTAATTGGAAATAATAAATATAATATCACATTTGTCAACATTGTTACATTCAAAATATTTTGGTGTTCAAATTTAGAATGTCAAAAATGGCTTAAAAACTGTCAACATGTAGTTCTTGTGCCAAGAATAGTATTTCAATCACTATTTTCCTCGATAACAGAGCTGAACTATTGAGCTTGATGGGTGTAGATGAAGTGTGAACCTTCTGTACAAAAATGTGCAAGTCATGACCTGAAATATGATGTCAGAAGGATCATAGCAGTATTTCAGGGAAAATGTCAAAGTACGACAGCACTGAACAGAAAGTGCAGTTCATAAATTCAGTGTTTTTCAAAAGTGCATAAGAAAGACAGTGAAGACAATATGTTAATAAATGCAGTTAAATGTATCAAATCATGAGTATCCTGTTAATCTTATGAGTAGTAAGTCAAGAGGACAAACTTAACACACATCTGTATTTGTTTTGGTTATGATATTTATGTGTATTAACTTATTCATTTAGTATTGCAGCTCAGATGTAATTTCCTGTAGGGGAGTGTAATGTGATTTACACTGATGTAGTGAATGTAGCTGTCTGTGTTCTGACTCTGGTTTGTCTGTGTCTCTCAGTGTGGCACTGCTCTGTGTTTTTCCAGAGGATGTTCTCATGAAAGTGTCTGATGTGCTGGCGGAGGTGTGTATGACTGAACATCACTATCATATTTCACTGCTGTACCTGATCAGCATGTGATTAATAAACTTTCACCATGAAGTTCAAAGCACTGCCTATAGCTTAAATCATATCCAACTTTTAGTGTCTTTTAGCACCAATTAACCACAACTCTAAAAAATACTGATATAAAAAAAATTCTTGGTTACGTATGTAACCCTCGTTCCCTGAAGAAGGGAATGGAGATGTTATGTCGACTGACGTCATGGGGTCTCACTTGGGAGCCCAATCACCTCTGAGCTTAGAAGAAAAGGCCAATGAGAACTGGCGAGTGGAATTTGCATGCCAAGCCACTCTACCATACTTATGGGTATATAAGATGGTGCCATGCATCCACTCATTCAGACGCATCCCGGCATTCAGCGCAGTTCAAGGTTGTGGCATGAGGGACATAACGTCTCTGTTCCCTCCTTCAGGGAATGAGAGTTACATACGTAACCGAGACGTTCCCTTTCAGTCAGTCACGTTCAACGTTACGTCGACTGATGACATACTGTCCCTACAGAAAATGTCACAGCCTGAACTGTGTTATGTAATTGAGGTTGCAAATGCTGACAGGCAAGCGTGTAAGAACAAATGAAGCTCATTACGTAACCTTCCCAGTGCCCTGTAAGCCAGATAAACAGGCCCACCAGGCGTGCTAGGGTTCTGAAGCAACAGTTGGGGGCGGAGTACAATGTAAGGATGTACAGAATGTAAGACCATGTGGAAAAAATTTGGGAAAACTAAAGGAAAAGGGGAACATGGTGGGAAAAAACATGGGGAATACTCTAGAGTGGAGAGAGCCCTCACTCCCAGGGGGCACGGCTCACCTTGGGACTGGTATGCCAAGGTGATGGGATCCACCACCTAATGGGCCAACCTCTGTTTGGAGGGAGCATTCCCATTCTGCTGTCCTCCAAAGCAGACAAAGAGCTGCTTGGAACGTCTGAAGCCCTGGGTGCGTTCCACATAAATGCGCAAGGCGCGGACAGGACACAGCAATGCAAAAGCTGGGTCTGCCTCCTCCGGGAGCAGCACTTGCAGGTTCACCACCTGATCTTGAAAAGGAGTGGTGGGAACCTTGGGCATATAACCAGGCCAGGGTCTCAAGGTAATGTGAGAATCAGTCAGACCAAATTCAAGGCACGATTTTTGACCGAGAATGCGTGCAGGTCCCCCACCCTCTTGATGGAAGTGAGCTTGATCTGGAGTGAAGTCTTGAGAGACAGAGAGAGAGAGAGAGAGAGAGAGAGAGAGAGAGAGAGAGAGAGATATATTTTAGCTTAACTGAATCAAGTGACTCAAAGGGATCCCTCCATAATCCTAAGAGAACCACAGAGAGATCTCCCAAGAGGAGATGAGGTGCGACCTAGTAGGATTTAGTCTCTTTACACCTCTCAGGAACCTGACGATCAGGTGATGCTTCCTCAGGGATAAACCATCCACTGCATCATGGTGAGCCGCTCATGGGAGCATACACCACCCTGGTGGTTGATGTAAGCTACCGTCACTATGTTGTCCGTACGGACGAGTACATGCTTGCCCTGTAGCAATGGTCGAAACCGGCAAAGAGCAAGCAGCACTGCTAGGGACTCGAGGCAACTGATGTACCACTGCAGTCAAGGTTCTGTCCAGGAGCCCAAGGCTGCATGCCCGTTGCATACGGCAGCTCAGCCATCTTGGAGGCATCTGTGTTGACAACAACATGCCTCGACACCTGTTCTAAGGGCACTCCTGCAAATGCAGGGTCTGACCAAGGACTGAAGAGGCAGTGACAATCCAGTGTAATGCCAACTTGGAGTGTGCCATATCTGTCACGTTGACCGAATCTAGCTCCATACCGTGCACAGGGGAGAGCTTGCTCTTCTCCCAGTTGACCCAAAGCCCCAGATGGTTGAGGTGCCAAAGGACCAGATCCCTGTGCTCGCATGACAGATCTCGCGAGTGAGCTAATATGAGTCAGTCTTCAAGAAAGTTGAGGATCCGGATGCCCCTCTCCCAAAACAGGGCCAGGGCACCATCCACTAGTTTGGTAAAGACACGGATAAGCCCGGGGGACAAGGATAGCCCGAAGGGGAGGACTTTGAACTGATATGCCCGACCCTCGAAAGCAAACCAAAGAAATGGTCTGTGTCAAGGCAAAATTGAGACATAAAAGTACGCGTCCTTCAGGTTGATATCTGCAAACCAATCATGAACACAAGAAAGAATGCGTTTTTGGGTCAGCATCTTGAACGGTAGCCTGTGAAGGGACAGATTCAAGATTCGAAGACTGGACTCCCAAGTGAGACCCAATGATGTCAGTCGACGTAACATTGAATGTGATTGACTGAAAGGGAGCTATATTTTCAGTATATGTAATGTTTTTCTTTTTCTCTATATCCATATGCATCTTCATCTTAGTGTCACTACAGTGATGGTGATTATATCATTCGAAATGGAAATCCAGGAGACAAACTCTACATTCTGAGTCAAGGCCAGGTGAAAAATAAAGATTGTTCTATCTATCTGTCTATCTATCTATCTATCTATCTATCTATCTATCTGTCTATCTATCTATCTGTATATGTCTGTTCTATTTTGTTCTATCTATCTATCTATCTATCTATCTATCTATCTATCATCTATCATCTATCTATATATCAAAAATAATTGACTGCAGAATTAATTATTTGTTGTATAAAAAATATGGAGATGAATGTAGTAAAGTAATAGTGTAAGAGTATGCATGCTTTTGTTCTTAGGTAAAAGTATTAGAGAGACACTCAGTCGGTGAGGAGAGTATGATGGTCTCTGTCCTTACCATTGGGGATTGTTTCGGAGAGAGAGGGTAAGATTCAACCCTCACCAGCAGAGGGCGCCACTCTCTGAGATTTACATTGCAACTTATTTCCCAATACAAGAAATACAACCTGTGATATCTATGTAGGAGCAGAGAAACTCACACAACCATGCATATTAACAAAAGAGGAGCATATATAATTTTAGATCACTTATGTAATGTTTTGTAGGTTGTGCACCTTTGTTCTAACTTGCCCAGAAGCTCTAAATAAGAGTAAAAGCAAACATGTGCATTTGAATGCTTTGTGGCTTCACTGAGAGCCATTGAAATTCAAGTCAGAAGGTATCATGTAACATTAACATCTCAGACCTGTTCCTTTGCTCTCCAGAGACGATGTGAGGTCGATGAGCGCTCTTGCCGCAGGCGATGTGACATGTCTGGTCATCGACAGAGAGTAAGTGTGAGCCGTGAGGGATAAACCGACATTCGTGCTATGGAAACAGCAAAGTGGGCGAAAGAACATAACTAATTCAAACTTATGCTGTAAATCTGACCTTGGCTATATTCCATCGTCTATATCCAGGGTTTTCAAAAAAGTAACTGGAGACTTGGACTATGCCAGAAAAAATCCTAGTAACAAGGCCAGATCGAAGTAAGATTTCAAAGTCCGAATATTTTACATTATCCACTGAAATAAATGAAACATCACCATTGAGATGGTTAACGAAGGTCATTGTGATCTCTATATAATAAACAGGGCAGATGAAGATGGATCTGCGTTTGGTGAAACATCTCTTAGCAGTTTTCAGGTGCTGTGTAATCTGGGAGAAGGACAGTACGGTCACACTCAGCTTGTGAGTTCTGTACAATGTGTATCATAAACCAGGCCTGCAGTTTGTGTTCTATGTAGTAATTATAATTTTTATTTATTTATTTATTTTTATTTTTTTGTGTCACTAGGTCCATTTGAAGAACGACTCCAGCTGTAGGTTTGCATTGAAGACCATTAGAAAACAGGCAATACAGAGCCCAGGTCAAAGAGAGAGGATACTTGCAGAGAAACACATCCTGATGGATCTCCAAAGTCCATTTATAGTAAGGTCAGACCATTAGGACACAATCCTGCTCCTGAAAGGCCAATGTCCTGCAGAGTTCAGCTCCAGAACACCAGCCTGGAAGTGTTTTAGTGAGCCTGAAGACCTTGATTGGCTGTTTCAAATGTGTTTCATTAGAGTTGGAGCTCAATTCTGCAGGACCTTGGCCCTCCAGGAAATCTTTGGAGAAAGTTCTTAATGTTTCATTAAAGGTTCATCAATTTTTGTTTCTGAGTTTTAAAACACCACCACATGGTAGATGGTTTATGAAAACTGTTAAAGGTTTTTTGTGGAATGATGTGTAAAATGGTTCTTCAGTGAAATCAGGCAACAAAACCCATTTTCCATTTAATTCCTTATTAGACTCCTTATTAGATACACTATTGTACAAGCTCAGTAGTTTGGGGTTTGTACGATTTGTCTTTAAAAAGCCTCTATTTGCTTGCCAAGGCTCCATTTTTTTTAAAAAAAATACAATAAACAACAACAATATTGCGAAATATTATTAGAATTTAAAATAAGTGTTTTCTATTTTAATACATTTAAAAATGACCCTTCAGAAATCATTCTAATATGCCGATTTGTTGCTCATCTTATTTAGATTTTTCTTATTTTATATTTTCTTATTTATATTTTTTTCTCAGGTTGCATTGTACGTATAAAGATGCCTGGTGCCTGTATATGCTGATGGAAGCTTGTGAAGGTGGAGATCTGTGGAATTTACTGAGAGAGAGGTCCGTACAGTCTTGTATGAGTTTGTAAATCACTATGTTGTTTTTAACATTAATGTGTGTTGGCAGTGTATGTACCAATCTACCCTATAATGATAAAAATCCATGCAGTGGTTTTTAATGAATAAAAATAATATCCCCTTTTTCAAATCGTGCCATTCTTAGATGCGTCACACTGACAGAGGCACACCGACATGAGCGTCTTAACTCAGATCAGCTGTCTCAGTCCGACTGCCATTGTTTCGATGCTTGAGCAAGGATGTTAGTTAGATAAGAAGCGATTGAGGTGTTGTGTTGCTGGATGTAATAATGAACATAGTGGTCGTCATTTACTCCCGACATCTGAGCTGTTGAAGATGCAGTAGATTACATTTGTTTGTGAAAGGAATGCAGCTCCCGATTTATATATATCTGTCTATGTTTGAGCGAATCATTCATGATCCAGCTTCACCTACAGCAGAAGTGAGTATAAGGGGTTTTTTTAATGAATCTTTGCGATCGCCTTTCCTAATAATGTGCTAGTTAGCAAGTTTAGCGGGTAAACATGGCTAAATGCAGCTAAAGTAAACAGGCTCGTCACTCCACAAAGAGAAGACAGGGGTGGGGCGAGCAGAGCTCATTTGCATTTAAAGGAGCAGTCCCCTCAGAATGGGATGATTTTTACAGAGCTCATTTTGACAAGGTAAAAAAGGGTATTGTTTTACACAACCATTGAGAATTTTTAACCAAAGTGTATTACAGACTTTTCATTAATACCCTAAAGAATCATATCAATTTGTGTAAAATGGGCATCCGATGACCCCTTTAAAGGGATAGTTCCCAAAAATGAAAATTCTGTCATTAATTACTCACCTTCGTGTCGTTCCAAATCTGTAAGATAGTCGTTCATCTTCAGAACACAAATTAAGATATTTTTGATGAAATCCAAGGGTTTTCTGACCCTGCATAGACAGCAACACAACTGACACGTTCAAGGCACAGAAAGATAGTAAAGACATTGTTAAAATAGTCCATGTGACATCAGTGGTTCAAGCATAATGTTATGAAGCTACAAGAATATGTTTTGTGTGCAAAGAAAACAAAAATAATGACTTTATTCAACAATAGAGACTCAAATGAAAATTTCTTGAACCTAACCTTCATTCACTTACGGTTTTTCTCAATCGATTTGACACATTTCTCCAAACTCAGGTCACTGTTCTCAAAACATTTAACACAGTGAGCTGAACGCTTTGTAACTGTCCTAAACAGATTTTATGTTTTCATTCATTTCATACATATTACAAATCATGCGAATAATTTTCTCAAAACAATGTACACGAAACTCTCAAATGTTTTCACAATAGTTAATGCAACCGACCAATACTTTAAAATATCTGAAAATCAAATCACAAACATTTATATACCATTTGTCCAAACACAACAAACAAAATTCTGTCATTTTTCATTCTATCAAATGAACATGCTATATTTTTGCTTGGCCCTAAACTGATCTATTCGGTTAACCCTCTGGTTGTGTTCAGATTCCTGTCACACTTGTGGTGTTCCCGGACTCCAAACAATTGCTTATACATCAGTCATTATGCTATATTATCACCAAATATTGGATTCATTCTTTTTGTCAACTTATTTTCTTTCATTTAGGACTGGTTTTGTGTTGCATCTGATTACAGTTTTTCTCAGACGCTTTGGTGCATTTCTCAAATCTGAAATGAAATTCTCAAAACTACTTGTTCAACCTCCGAATCATCTAGTCACTTGTGCACATCATAATACCAGTTTCTCATTCTTTTGAACAAGTTGCGATTGCTTTGGTACATTCATGCAATTGATTAGGTACATTTGTCTGCGTTTTCCTACATTATCAGTTGCTAGTGTCATGTTGCTCAAAATGTATTATATAGTTCTCTGTGCAATAGTCTTAACCCTCAAAACATCTAGTCATTAGTTCATCGTATAAGTCATTACATGCAAAATGGTTGATATAGTTGTCACAAACTGTCAAGTATATTTTCCACACATTCCTGTTAGTCTATTTGTAAATTTGCCATGCATTGTGTAGGTGAATCTTGACTTTCACTAATAAGGGAATGTAGATTAACCAATAACAAACCAGTTCTCTGAAATTCCCCATAGAGTGCTGTATGCAAAAGCAAGGGGTGATTCCTGTGTTTGCCTTTCTAATTTTGTATTTTCGCTTTTGTGCATCTGCCATGTACAAACGTCTGACAGACATCTGTAAGATGTCACTTTTACATACACTCTAAAACATAAACATCTTACAGTAAAGACATCTAATAAAAGTCTATTTGACACCTGGTAGGAAACGTGCAGATGAGCGAACACTCTAAAAAATAAATCTTGCAGATGTAAATGTCGATGTAAAATAGACGTCTTAGTGATATACGTGTACTATCAAGGATATTTCTTTTTCTTGTCTATCACAATGACTCTGTAATGTGTTTTTTTCTTTTCTTTTTTCTTTTTTTTGTCCTATCCAGTCTCTTTCAATCAATATCTCACATACAGTAATGTGTACATTTGTACTTTTGAAATGGATATATGGCAGGATATAAGAACTGCAGCCTTCTGCATTTCAATACAGTAACTGTCATGCAAACTATTGCTATAGTTTACATCAGGTAATGCTAATAGAGTACACTGTTTGATTGACAACATGACTAAGCATTTTGACTGTCTTGTTTGTGAACAATGACACAAGGACTTTTCATTGTGTTGGCACTGATATGTTCATTGTCACGCATACTTACCTTTGACAGATGAACTAAAGATTTTGAGTAAGTTACCGGCTTTTGCAGGTAATCCATTGTGTTGTGCTGTTTGTATGAATTGTTTTGAGAAATGCACATACTTCTCTGCAAATGTTAAGGATGATTTGAGAAATGCACCAAAGCGACTGAGAAAAACTGTAATCATAGGCCTCATTTATCTGAGAGTAGGTAGGTCATTTTTAACTGGGAACACAAGTGTGACTTTGTGCAATTTTGTACAGTTTTGCCTACTTTCAGATAAATGAGGCCTATGATTAATATGATAACATGATATGATTAATGTGATAACATTAACTAGTATTTTCGGGAAAAAGAAAATCTTTTCCGGGTCAATTTGACCCGAACACAATCAGACACTCAACACAGGAAATGTAGTTTTCCTACTCATTTACACATTAATCAAAATTGCTTTAGAGTAATAATAAAAGGGAAAGTACACAAAAAGCAAGAATGAATGTGCAAAAAAAAGGAGGGTAATAAAAGTAGTAAATGTAGGTAGAGAAAAGGGTGTAATGAGATAGAAGATGAAGAGTGTAACAGGTACAGAGATGAACAGAGAGGAGGATGTGAGAATGAAGAGAGGAGAAGGAAAGAGAGATGAGATGAGTAGAGAGGAGGATGTGAGAATGAGGAGAGGAGAAGGAGAGGGAGTAAAGTTACTATTTAAAAAACAAAAACACATAATGTGTTGTACTGTGATTGTTGTTGATGGTACAGATTTACTGGAAATGTCCAAACATTTTTCTATATTGAAGTTTGATTCAGGTGGACAATCAAGATTATTTTTAATTGAAGAGGAGCATTATTGACATGGTGGTCCAGAACTACACCACCAGCCACAAAGGAAGAGGCCTGTGGAGATGTTGAGACAGGAGCTTATCAAGCATGGTTTCAACCATCTTACATTTTTCTCCTATGATGCAAGCAAATATGTAGTGTAGATAAAATGCAATGTAATTCTCTTCTAGATGTAAATGAAAGGCAAGATCAATAATACAGAATAATTCATGTATACAGCAACACGTGTGTATATATAGTGGTGGCCAAAATTAGGACACTAGTATTTTCACCAGCTAAAAACATTTGTGCTGTAAAAGCCTGATCTGTAGTTATCAGAAAAGTTTGTTTGCAGTTCTTGCTGCTAAAGGTGGCACACACATTTGTTTTTTTCTCATGGGTGATAGCAGTTGTTGGATAACAATTTTTATTTAATTTAGATTTACACAATATATATAAAAAAAAACTCACTGTTGAAGAATTTCAATAAACATGTATTTTCATTAGCATATTTGTGCATCTACAGCTGAAACTGTTTGCAGTAAAGTTGAACTGTTTGGTTAAAGGGGTCATCAGATGCCCATTTACCACAAGTTGATATGATTCTTTAGGGTTTTAATGAAAACTCTATTATATACATTGGTTAAAAATTCTCAGTGGTTGTGTAAAACAACACCCTTTTTACCTTGCCAAAATCAGCTCTTCAAAAATCATCTCATTTTGGTCGAGGCTGCTTTAAATGCAAATGAGCTCTGCTCACCCCGCCCCTCTCTTCTCTCTGTGGAGAGACGAGTCTGTTTACTTTAGCCACATTTAGCCGCTAAACTTGCTAACTATCACATTATTAGGAAAGACGATCGCAAAGATTCATAAAAAAAACCTTATACTCACTTCTGCTGTAAGTGAAGCTGGATCACAAATGATTCGTGCGAACATAGACAGATATATGTAGATCGGGAGGCGCATTCCCTTCACAAACAAACGTAATATACTGCATCTTCAGCGGCTCAGATGTCGGGAGTAAATGACGACCACTATGTTCATTATTACATCCAGTAACACAACACCTCAATCGCGGTATATATATAATCTGAGATATTCTTGTGTAGCTTACATCTGTTATGGAGAGAGTGAGACGAGAGGCGAGCGGATCCATGTGCATACTTTTATTAACAGGACGAGACAGAAACATGGTCAAAAGGCAGGCAGGGTCAGACAACGGCAGACAGGTACATAGACAGCAAACCAAGAGTAATCCTTAACACAGGCTAAGGTTAGTCCACGGCGAACGTTATCCGAAGGGCGAGATGAAAGAATAATCCAGACAGGCGAGAGTTCCAATAGGCGGGCAGCGAGACAGACAGGACGATATAACAAGGCGAAGGTTCAAGGCTAGGATGACAAGGAACTAGACTAGACTAGAAAACACTTTGACTAAGGCTCCGTACAGTTGCTAACACAAACAGTGCTAAACGCAATCCAATACAGACGCTCCAACAGAACAACAGAACAGGGGAGCGGTGGGGCGGGAGCGAGACAGGGGAGGGGTTGGAGGACCAGGTCCATGCGGAGGACCTGGTGATTGAGGCAGGACCGGCACAGCAGGAACCCTCCAGGGCGGAGCAGGAAGCGTAGGAGCCCTCCAGGGCGGAGCAGGAGGTGCAGAAGCCCTCCAGGGCGGAGCAGGAGGCGGAGCAGGAAGCGCAGGAACCCTCCAGGGTGGAGCAGGAGGTGCAGAAGCCCTCAAGGGCGGGGCAGGAGGCGCAGGAGCCCTCCAGGGCAGAGCAGGAGGCGCAGAAGCCCTCCAGGGAGGAACAGGAGGCACAGGAGCCCTCCAGGGCAGAGCAGGAGGCGCAGGGACCCTCCAGGGCAGAGCAGGAGCCAGCGTAATGGTGTGGGACCTGGGGAGAGCAGGGACAGAGGAGGCAGACAGAATGAGGACAGAAGCAGAGAGTTCGTATGGGAACGCCGCCTCCATAGGAGGATCTACAGCCGAAGCTGACACCTCAGGAGGCATTGGCGCGGCTTCTCCGACTGAAGAGAGCTCTGGAGCAGGCTTGTGATCAGACGGGAGCTCTGGGGCAGGCTTGTGATCAGACAGGAGCTCTGGAGCAGGCTTGTGAACAGACGTGACCTCAGAGGCTGACTTGTGAACAGGCGGTGAGCTCTGGGGCTGCCTTGTGAACAGACGTGACCTCAGGGGCTGACTTGTGAGCAGATGTGACCTCAGGAGCACAGTGTGCGGCCCACATACTGAGAATGGTGATCGCCATCATACTGGTAGACATAACGTGACTAGGCTCTGGGAGGCCAGACGAGACCTCTGGCACAGGCTTGGTGATAGACGACACCTCTGGAGCAGACCTGGTGACAGACGGGATCTCTGGAGCGTAGTGTGCAGTCCACATACTGAGGATGCTGATCGCCATCACACTGGCAGACATAACGTGACAAGGCTCTGAGAGGTCAGACGAGATTTGACTTGACTCTTGACGATCTGACAGGTCTGGACTGACAGTAGAAATGTGACGGGGCTCTGGGCGGACAGACGAGACGTAACTTGGCTCTGGGCCAACAGACGAGACATAACTTGGCTCTGGGCCGTCAGACGAGACATGACTTGGTTTGTGAAGTTCAGTAGTGACTTGACTTGGCTCAAGGAGATCAATGGTGACTTGATTTGATTCATGGGGAACAGCAGTGACTTGACTTGGCTTGCGAAGATCGACTGTGACTTGACTTGGCTCACGAAAGGCTGTTTTGACTGTGCTTGATGCAGGAAATACCGCCTTGACAGCTGTAATTTGACTTGACTTAGGAAGAGCAGCTCTGACTTGACTTGACACAGGAATGACAGCTGTGATCTGACTTAACTTGGGAAGAGCAGCTCTGACTAGACTTGGTGCAGGAAACACAGCTTTAACTTGACTTGACACTGGAACAACAGCTGTAACTCGACTTGGCTTAGGACCAGCAGCTCTGACTTGACTCTCGACTTGACCAACTGTAGCTTGACTTGACTCTGGAGCAGCAGCGGTAGCTTGACTTGATTCAGGAGCCGCATCTGGAAGGGCGGCCATGACGGGTACAGACTCAGGAGCAGAAAACATAACATGAACAGGCTGTGGCTTGGCTGACGTGGCGTTAGCGGGCGCTGGCTTGGCGGCCATCTTGGCGACAGGCTCTGGCGTGGCGGCCATCTTGGTGACAGGCTCTGGCGTGGCGGCCATCTTGGCGACAGGCTCTGGCGTGGCAGCCATCTTGTACAGTGCCTCTGGGCGCTCGAGTGAGACCTTGCTTGACTCCGGAACCATGGCTGTGACTTTGCTTGACTTGGGTGATACAGCTGTAGCTTTACTTGACACAGGAACAACAGCTGTAACTTGACTGGACTTAGGAAGAGCGGTTCTGACTGGACTTGACACAGCAAACACAGCTTCGGCTTGACTTGACACAGGAACAGCAGTTGTAGCTTGACTTGACACTGAAACAGCAGCTGTAATCTTGCTTGACTCTGGGGTGGCAGCTGTGACTTTACTTGACTCAGGAAACACAGCTGCACCTTGACTGGACTTGGAAACTTGACTTGACTCAGGAAACGCAGCTGCAACTTGACTTGACTTGGAAACTTGACTTGACTCAGGAAACGCAGCTGCAACTTGACTTGACTCTGGTATGGCAGCTGTGACATGACGGAGCTCCGTTTTCGCCGCCATTTTTGTGAACGAGCTCCGGCATCGCCGCCATGGTATGAACACGCTCCGACGCGCCCGCCATTGTTTGAGCGCACTCCAGCGTGGCCGCCATTTCACGAACGAGCCAGGCGGCCAGCGTGTCCGTGGCGTCGCGCTCCGGCGTGGCTGCCATTTTGTGAGCGGGGTGCGCGTCCGCCATTACCGCGTTGTCGCGTTCCTCCTCCGCGACCCCCACGGTAGATGGCGAGCCCACACACAACAGGGCAAAGTCCATAAAATTATCAAAGTGATGAACGCGGACCCTCGCGACGTAGTTTTGACTTGAGTGGTTGGTTTATTCCGTTGAGGAAAAAGTCTATCAAAACACAGTCCGGCAGATCTGAATGTTGAGCAATGTCCAAAAACTCTTGTGTGTATCCCTCGAGCGATCGTGTGCCCTGCTCGAGGGCTAACAACAGTTTAGCAGTGTCCATACCTGTCCTGCATCCGGGCGAAAAGTTGCTGGATCCTTGATTGGCCGAGTATTCTGTTACGGTGGGAGGCCGAGTATTCTGTTACGGAGAGAGTGAGACGAGAGGCAAGCGGATCCATGTGCATACTTTTATTAACAGGACGAGACAGAAACATGGTCAAAAGGCAGGCAGGGTCAGACAACGGCAGACAGGTACATAGACAGCAAACCAAGAGTAATCCTTAACACAGGCGAGGGTCAGTCCACGGCAAACGTTATCCGAAGGGAGAGACGAAAGAATAATCCAGACAGGCGAGAGTTCCAATAGGCAGGCACCGAGACAGACAGGACGATATAACAAGGCGAAGGTTCAAGGCTAGGATGACAAGGAACTAGACTAGACTAGAAAACACTTTGACTAAGGCTCCGTACAGTTGCTAACACAAACAGTGCTAAACGCAATCCAATACTCAGCCATGTGTGACAGGAAGACCGGGGCTTTTATACTGTCTCTGATTGGTGCAGGTGAAAAGAGCAGTGGCCGATGGATAATGTAGTCCGGGGTGTAGTGCAACAATCCGTGTGTGCAAATGTAGTGAGAGCGACATCTGGTGGTGAGCGGTCCGCGGCTCACCGACCAGATCCGTAACAACATCCCTGCTCCGGCATCGAAACAAAGAGGTTGGACTGTGACAGCTGATCTGAGGTAAAACGCTCATGTCAATCAACTATCGTGGGAGCGGCCTCTGAGGGTGTGACGCCACAACAACAGGCATCTGAGAACGGTTCGATTTGAAAAAGGGGATATTATTTTTACAGATTCATTAAAAACCACTGCATGGATTTTTATCATTATAGGGTAGATTTGTACATACACTGCCAACACACATTAATGTTCAAACAACATGTAAAAGTGAACTTAGTATTCGATGACCCCTTTAAGATAATTTTGTGTTTGGATGGCTGTGCTAACAAGTACAAGTACCTTGCATTAGAGAAAAGTGTCAAATTGATTGAGAAAAACTGTAAATGAACTTCCTTAACATACAGTGAATATGTCATCGTATGAACTTAGCTGAACTGACTAATATGTGGTTTGATGTTTTAGGGGGTCACTGGAAGAAGATGCCGTTCGGTTCTATGCAGCTTGTGTGCTTGAAGCTCTCAGTGTGCTACACGACAAAGGCATTGTTCACAGAGACCTGAAACCTGAAAATGTGCTACTGGACCAGCGTGGATATGCTAAACTGGTGCTAAATGCATACAAATTCAACCATGTTTAAAGTTAAACCAGATGGCGTTGGAGAATAACCAGATGGCCAAATTTAATTGTGATTATTCATATTGGGTCATTTGAATTATAAAATTCAGTTGTGTTTCTCTCTCTCTCTCTATTAGACAGGGTTTGGTTGTTCTAAGAAGCTGGGCTCTTTGCACAGAGCCTGGTCATTCTGTGGATCTGTGGGTTATCAGCCTCCAGAGGTCATTCTGCATCAAGGTCACGGTCTGTCCACAGATCTCTGGGCTCTGGGGATGTTGCTGTATGAACTGCTGAATTCCAGGTGATTTTTTTTTTTTTTTTGGATGTCTTGTAGCAATTCTTTTGTGATTTTGCAAAGGCAGTACATTCTATCGACTCTTACAATGTGTTGCACAATAGTAGAGTTGACTGTTGTAGGCTTATAAATAAGCATCAGGTAATATTTTGACTTATTAAAAAAAAAAAAAAGAAACAAAAAAGAGCTTGCACACTGTTTCCAAGAACAAAAGCCTAAGAGAATTCAGTGCTCACTGCAAAAAGGTGACATTTCTGGCTTTTTCAGCAGCCAAGAAATAAACTGAAATACCTGGGTTTATTTGTAGCTTTTGTCAAAGTTATTTAAAAGAAAACTTTTACACAGTTTTCAAAGCATCAGTAGCGTGCTTGTTCTTCAGCATGCATAAAAAACGGAAAACTATAAACAGTTAAAAGTATAACCAATAAGTATAACCAATAAAGAAAATTCTGAATTGTCGGTTTGTATTCACATATAAACATTGATCATAAAGCACATTGATCAAAAAGCACATAGCAAACCAATGACCATTTGTTCTTGAATGACAAGCAAGCACAGCTGAGCTTCTGTTGTTACCATACACGATGGGTTCTTTATATGTGCATTAATAAATGTTTATATATTAATAAAACCTATATTAAACCTATTCATAATATAAAGCATTTTTGGATTAGTTATTCCTTTAAAAATTACATATAGTAGGATGAGACTGATTATGACAAAACTATCTAAAGGTAATTCTGGTTTCTTTTGCTTGGTATTGATGAAAAATACAGGTTGCAATGTAGTAGGAATTACAAGAAACTGGGTTACATAATGATGCATCCACCCACCCAGAAAAAGTCCAACTTCTGATGGATATTTTAAACTTTATATCTGAATTAAGAAATGTGTTTTTAATGAAAAAGTTTAACTTTAAACATTCCATCTCGCCTGCTAGGCCTCCATTGTTAAGCATGTTTTAAAAGTTACATTTCATTTTCAATTTCCAGTCCCATTTTTTCTGGCTCTGAGCAGCTGAAGGTTTATACAGCATCTCTGAAGGGAATAGATGAGCTAGAGTTCCCAAAAACCATCAGCAGGACTGCAGCACATTTCATCAAGAGCCTCTGCAGGTACAAATAGAGTGTTTCCTCACAGTGTCTGTTTCCTATATGAGAAAGAAAAAACCATGGTGAGAAAAGCAAGTGAAACATCTGTCACTACTTTTCTAGCGAGAGTTAAATAGACAGACTAAAAAATAGACAGATAGATAGATAGATAGATAGACAGGCGGATGTATAGATCAGGGGTGCCCAACCCTGTTCCTGGAGATCGACCTTCCTGCGGCGTTTAGTTCCAGCCCTAATCAAACACACCTGTCTGTAATTATCAAGTGCTCCTTCAGATCCTAATTAGCTGGTTCAGGTGTGTTTGGTCAGGGTTGGAGCTGAACTCTGCAGGAAAGTCAATCTCCAGGACCAGGGTTGAGCACCCCTGGTATAGATAGAGAGATGAACAGATAGACAGACAGACGGACAGATAGATAGACAGACAAACTGATATATACACAGACAAACAGATCAATAGATAGACAGACAGACAGACAGACAGACAGACAGATGAGATAGAGACAGAGAGACAGATAGATAGATAGATAGCGATAGATAGATAGATAGATAGATAGATAGACAGATAGACAGATAGATAGATAGACAGACAGACAGATGGACAGACAGACAGATCAATAGATAGGCAGACAGGCGGACGTATAGATAGACAGACAGACAGATGGATAGACAGATAGTCAGATTACATTTTATTATGTAAATTATAGACTTCAGTTGCGTTCTAACGGTGACACAGTGAGGCAGACACGCTGATGCTTGTTTCACTGTATTTTATTTTGATAAAGGACCAAAGCCTGGAACTGATATGTTTTGTGTTTGTGTGCGCCAGCACGATTACTTCAACTTTCCTCATACCAGCAAAATCAACTTAAACAAAAAAATAAATAAAAAATAGGTTGCCGCTTCCTGCCATTTGAGTTTCCTTTCTGTCACAAAACTGAAATGAAACTAAATATATTTCAAGTATTTATTCCTTGTATGTATATATGTACACTCTTAAAAATAAAGGTGCTTTAAAAGGTTCTTCACAGCGATGCCATAGAAGAACCATTTTTGATTCCACAAAGAACCATTCAGTCAAAGGTTCTTTAAAGAACCATATCTTTCTTACCTTTTTATAATATGAAGAACTGTTTTTCACTACAAAGAACCTTTTGTGAAACAGAAAGGTTCTTCAGATGTTAAAGGTTCTTTATGGATCTATTTAAACAAAAAAGGTTCTTCTATGGCATTGCGAAGCACCTTTATTTTTAAAAGTGTACTGCAGATTTTATAGCCTATATATGACATTAATTTGATATAATATTTAGTATTTTCACATGTAGGTGGAAAAAATTGTAATTTGTACTACTGTCTGTTTAAAATAAATGAAAAGAAACCTAGCATAGTAGATTTTCTGTTGTACCAAAATCGTACCGAACCGTGACATCGGTGTACCGTTACACCCCTATTAGATAGACAAACAGATATATACACAGATAGACAGACAGATAGATAGATAGATAGATGGGCAGATGTACAGATAGGCAGACGTATAGATAGACAGACAGACAGATCAATAGATAGACAGACAGGCAGACATACAGATAGACAGATGAACAGACAGACAGATGGATAGACAGACAGGCGGACGTATAGATAGATAGATAGATAGATAGATAGATAGATAGGATGGACAGACAGACAGACAGACAAACAGATATATACAGACAGACAGACAGATCAATAGATAAGACAGGCGGATGTATAGATAGACAAACGAACAGACAGACAGATGGATAGACAGGTGGATAGACAGGTAGATAGATAGATAGATAGATAGATAGATAGATAGATAGATAGACAGGCGGATGTATGGATACACAGATGAACAGACACATAGATAGATAGACAGGCGGATGTATAGATAGACAGACAAACGAACAGACAGACAGATGGATAGACAGATGACAGATGATAGATATAGATAGATAGATAGATAGGCAGATGTACAGATAGGCAGATGTATGGATAGACAAACAGATCAATAGATAGACAAACAGGCGGACGTACACTGTAAAAACTATTTGTTGAGTCAACTTAAAATAATTTGTAACCTGGCTGCCTTAAAATTTTAAGTTCAGTCAACTCAAAAAAGTTTATTCAGCTTGAAATGTTAAATTATACTAAGTGACAACTTAGATATTTGATTTGAATCAACTTAAAATTTTAAGGCAGCTGGGTTACTTACCCATTTGTTAAGTTTAGGAAACACAAATATCTAAGTTGTTACTTAGTACAACTTAACGTTTCAAGTTGACTAAACTTATTTTAGTTGACTGAACTTAAAATTTTAAGGCAGCAGGGTAACAAATTATTTTAAACTGACTCAACAAATTGTGTTTTTTATTTTTTACAGTGTATAGATAGACAGACAAACAGATGGATAGACAGACAGACAAACATATATATAGACAGACAGACAGATAGATCAATAGATAGACAGACAGGTGGACAGATGAACAGACAAACAGATGGATAGACAGACAGACAGACAGATAGACAGATATATAGATAAATAGATAGATAGATAGATAGATAGATAGATAGACGGACAGACAGACAGACAGACAGACAGACAGACTGATAGTCAGAGTAGCAGTGGTCTACATACACTGTGGGTTTGTATGTCTGTGTCTGGTATCATCTGTCACCCATTTTCCAGGCTCAACCCCTCAGAGAGGCTGGGCCAGAGGAACGGGGTCAAGGACATCTGCAAACACATGTAAGACCTGCTTGATTGTGCTCTTCATCAAATATATTTGTATAGAAGGAAGAGAAGGGATTGGTGTGTGTGTGGGGAGACAGAGAGGATTTGTGAGATTAGATGAGAGTGGAAAAGAAAAGAGCAAAGGAGAGGAGAGGAGAGGATGCTGTTCTGTTTGTAAGTGCTGGCTTATTTTCTAGACTGATTAACTTGTGTTGTGTTTCTCAGGTGGTTTGAAGGCTTCGACTGGGAAGGACTTCAGAAGGGCACATTGACTCCACCAGTAATACCAAACGTGAGCAGCATCACAGAACACTGTAGAGTTGAGAACACTCTATTCAGCTTATACAAAACAAACACACCTTTCAAATGATGCATCTGTCCAGTTCAAATAAATGTAACCTTTCTACAGGTTTCCTGTGTCTCTGATCACGGAGGATCAGCACTCCTGCCAGAAACCCACACTGAAGCAGCACCATTGGATGATTATGGCTGGGATGCAGACTTTTGATTTGTGCAGTGGTAATATGGATGATGTAATCTGAAAGAAAAAAAAAATAGGACTTTGGTGTTTATTTTGCATTAACTTTGCAGTTGAAAACCAATGTAGACGACAGGACACAGCTTCAGGACTTACAGGACTTCAGAATCAACGCTGGAATTACATTGCACTTCAAATGTGTCTCTAACAAACGCACAAAATGCAAATCAAGAAAATTTCTTTGTATGAAAGCTTATTTCTGCCACAGAATAAAAATATACAAATAGTATTTATATTACACGTTTTTTTAGAATTGATGTTACATGATATTACATCACAAATTTTTTTTTGCCCATGAAATGTTGCCAAAAAAATTCACTGACATAATGACAAAAATCATCCCCTTTGTAAAACCACCATCCCAGTTTTATATATATTTTTGCATATTATGTAAAACTCATCATTCCTATCATAACATGCAGTTTCCGCAAAGGACTTGACGTGTCTGCTGCTTCAGTTGTGTGGAAAGCCATGAGGGTCAAAAACGTGAATTTTAACACTTAAACAACACGTCGAGGACATGCTGTTTACGCATAGAATACCTGTTGTATACACGTTGGAGATGCGCGGATGAGCTCAAACGTCACCTTGAATCTGCTGCTTCAAATTATCCGCCCACCACCCACCTGCACCTATATTTTTCTGATTTAGATATCCGCCCGCCTCGCACCCTGAACACATTACAGTAATTCAAATTTTTAGCTTTGCATGATAATATGATGAATGAATGGTTCACAGGTGCGTGAGCCGGCAACCATGCCTGCCACAAGGAAGAAAGCCGTGGCCAGTGAGATCACGGAGAGGAGCTCCGCTCACTGCAACATGGCTGAGGGTGAGCTTTTAATGGACCTAGGTATAAGGACAGCAGAGGTAGACCTATTAGACTTGTATGCTGACCTGCCCCCTCTCCTCTCTTCTTCTTCTGAGCCCTCTGTCACCCCTGTTCCCACGTCCAGCCTAGAGGAGGCTTCTGTTCCCAAGTTAATCCCAGAGAGGGCTCCTGTTTCCAAGTCAAGCCCTGAAAAAGACTCCTAAGGGCATCCCCGAGATCCTAGGGGCTCACAAATGCCCACTCTCCCACCTGCTCCTGCCTCCTCCTCCGCTGTCATTTGGCAGCCCCTTTGCTTACCCTCAGCCCTCCATCTGTGCTGTGGGCTTGCTGTGGGTCTGCCAGTCTCCATCTGCATTGTGGCTGGAGTGTTCCCTTGTCTCCGCCTCTAGCCTCCGAGTCCAGGACTCCGCTTAGGCAGTCGACCCTGTGGCTCCTAGCGCCCTCCTCTCCGCCATGGCCTCGTCTCTGCCTCGGGCTCCTTTACCACCTGCTCTGCTGTCATCGGTCGGCCCCATGGAGTCATCAGCCCTTCCTCCTCCATGGCTCCACCGTGGCCCATCATCATAGCTGTGGCCTGGGTCCCGCCTGGCTCCAAGTCCTGCTCCAAGTCCCTCCTGTTGTCTCCCTGGCTCCTCCCTCCATCTGGTCCAGCCTGGTTCCTCCTGTTTTATCCTTGGCTCTTTCCTCCATCGTCTCCACCCTGGACTCCGTTCATTGTCCTCCTCCCAAGTGTCCGTCCTCCTCCTGAGCCTCCTCCCAAGTTCCCACCTATGCCTCCCTCTGTTGTTTTCTACGGTGTGAGGACATGCCTTCTGGGAGGGGTATATTTCAGATCATGGACCTGTTTTGTTGTGTTTTGCACCTGTTTCTGTTCCTGTTTAGTGTGATTAAGTCCCATTTGGTTAACTGTGTTCCCTTGTTAGTTCCTGAAGTTCCTGTCTGTGCACTCCTCTTTTGCCAGGTCTACATGTTATGTTTGTGTGTCAACTCCAGCTCCTTGTGTGGATTTAGCCCTGTGTTTAGGATTTAATAAAGACTGTTCTGCTTACCTACATCTCCTTCGTTCCTTCCGGCAGCGTTACGTGACATCAACTGTCGGCGCCGAGAAAAAAACACCCAAACTTTCAGCGTGAGAAAGACACTCAGCACTCGGCACGCTCCTGGCGTTTTAAGAAACGCAGTGCTCCCATTGACAACAATTGAAAACATACACTAGGCCTCACTGCTAAAAATGCTGTTTGTTTCCTCCAGTACATGCTTATATCAAACAAAACATAGTCACAATATAAATAAGACATTCATTGTGTGACAAAAATATAACAAAATGCCTGTGTTGGTGAGTAGTCATGTAAATACACTCTCACAAACATACAGGTGGTAATTCAACCTCACAGAGAAGGCCCTGGACAATTGATTGAAAATTATTTACTGTTTTTGAACATTAAATATATACATTTCAGTATAAAACAGTAAATAATTTGCAATAAATGACTACTAAACTGTAAAGAATTCATACTTTCAGTGCTGTTGACTGAGCTTATTTTTTCATTGAATATTATTCATAAGATGCAAACTTCACTTTTACATGTTGTTTGAACATTAATGTGTGTTGGCAGTGTATGTACAAATCTACCCTATAATGATAAAAATCCAAGCAGTGGTTTTTAATTAACCTGTAAAAATAATATTCCCTTTTTCAAATCGAGACATTCTCAGATGCCTGTCGTTGTGGCATCACACCAACAGAGACCGCTCCCACGATAGTTGATTGACATGAGCATCTTACCTCAGATAAGCTGTAACAGTCCGACCTCCATTATTTTGATGCTGGAGCAGGGATGTAAGTTAGGCAAGAATATCTCTGATTGAGTGATTGAGGTGTTGTGTTGCTGGATGTAATAATGAACATAGTGGTCTTCATTTACTCCCGACATCTGAGCCGCTGAAGATGCAGTGGATTACATTTGTTTGTGAAGGGAATGCACCTCCCGATCTACATAAATGCATCTATGTTCGCACAAATCGTTCGTGATCCAGCTTCACCTACAGCAGAAGTGAGTTTTTTTTTTTTAATGAATCTCTGCAATCACCTTTCCTAATAACGTGCTAGTTAGCAAGTTTCCTGGCTAAATGGGCTAAATGCAGCTAAAGTAAACAATCTGTCAGAGCAGCAGCGAGAAGAAAGGGGCGGGGCAAGCAGAGCTCATTTGCATTTAAAGGAACAATCCCTCAGAATGGGATGATTTTTGCAGAGCTCATTTTGACAAGGTAAAAAGGGTGTTGTTTTACACAACCACTGAGAATTTTTAACCAAAATATATTATAGATTTTTCATTAAGACCCTAAAGAATCATATCAACTTGTGGAAAATGGGCATCCGATGACCCCTTTAAAACATTATGGGACATGCAAAATAATCTGACTAAAACCAATAATCACACCAACTAATTCAATATAAAGTAGTACATTGGCTTCACTATTCTAGGGTTAAGCTTAACAAATTCTACCCCTCCATCTCCTATAATTGTAACAAATGTGAATCTGCTGAGGGCTCTTTGGGACATCTCTTCTGGTCATGCCTGAAAGTTTTGGAGCGAAATTTTCAGATTCTAAGGCTTATTCTTCTGACCTCTCCCCTGATCCAGCAATCGCTGTTTTCGGTTGGTCTGACTCTCTTTGTGGGTTCAGCTATCAAATTCAAAGAGCTGTCCAATATGGAATGGTGGTAGCTAAAAAAAAATCATTATTTGTCTATGGAAAAAGGCATCAAAAGCACTATTTAAATCCTGGCTTTCTGAACTCTTTAGCACTTTACATTTAGAGAGACTTAGACACAATCTTTCTGATAGCATTGCTAGCTTCGAAGCCACCTGGAAACCCTTTTTTGATTATCTGTAAAATGTCAAAGATAACAGTTTAAAAGTTTGACCCTTTCATTGTTTGGATGATCACCATATGCCTGTGCCCACTGGTCTAGAAATATATGTGGAACATTATGTATAAAACTGGAATAACTCATGTAATTCAATGGTTTTCAAATCATCCACCCTCTTTCTTTCTTTCTTATTTTCTGTCTTTAGCTGTTGTTGTTTTTGTATTGTTCTGTGTTGCTTTAAAGTCAAAATAAAAATATAATATAAAAAAAAGAAAAAGAAATATATAAATATATTATAGGTGTTTTTTAGGATTAAATTAAACCTGTCAATTAATATAATAACAGCACGAAAAAAATTACACTTGACAGTTTCCCGGTTCTGTACAGTTTTCAGACTTCCTGGTGATGCTGCCAAAAAGTATGTTGAAGCACATAATTAGATGAGGAAGTTTTGGAAATACATCGAGAGGTTTGTTGAGGCTTGGCCCTGGGCAGGCTGGCTTCAGAGGGGGAGCGAGGGCGTGTTTGTGTGAGACACTAAACACTGGCTCTGGGGTCCGGGAGGGCTTTACCACAGTCTGAGGAGAATAGACAAACTTTTGGAGGACGGGTGACCCAGATTCCACACACAGGTAAGAGCCGCTTTCTTTACACTTGCACAAACCATGCATAAATGCAGCGATTTCGTACAAAAGTAGGAAAGCCGTCGTAGTTGTTAAAAAAGAAGAATTTCGATAAACGGAAGAAGCTGCCAAATTCATCAATGGAAATCCAGTTCATTCATTCATCATTCACTCTCTAGTCCAGTTTGGAATTCAGCATTCGGTCTGTTTAGCAACACATCAGTACTTTAATGTGTATTTAAGATGCAAACATCTTCTTTTGAGTGAGTGAAATGATTTTGTATGAACTTTTAAAGTTTAGCGTCAGCGCGTTACACGTGCATGTATTTTGTAAACAAGTTGAGGCGCGCTCTCATAAACGCCGAAATTACTTATAAATGGGCTACTTTAAAACGTTTTACTTAAAATATTTAAAAACTATTAACAATCTGAGATATTGTTAATGGGATTTCCTTATAATTCATAACAGTATTATAATGAGTTTTGGGACAACTGTATGTAATTGTAGTTTTCCCACATTCGTTTTAATGTTGTTGAATGTGAGTCTTGAGTTTCTATGCTAATCTACAGTAAATGCACAGTTATTGTTGAATAGGCTGTTTTTTTAACAACTTTATGTAGTTTGTAGTTTTATGTATTGATTTGTTTCTCTGTCTTCATGTCATGCTGGGTCATTTTGGGTGTGTTTTTGTCAATTATGTCATGAGGTAAGGGTGTGCTTGCTGCATATCAAGGAAATATAACTGTAAAACCTTCCAGCTAAACAGTGCTGTTGAGATGCACTGATGTAGAACAAGAGCCAGTTTTTGCTGCTAAGCACAAGACCGGTGAAGCATTGTGGATGTTGTGCATGTGTGCATGTCTAGTCATGCTGATTACATTTGTGCTGGTGTAACACATTCAGACAATCCAAAATTCATTGGTTTGTTTTGTAGTCAAGTTGGTGTTGGTAGGAAAATGCTTTAAAATGACTTATAGTTTGAGTGTAACACATTTCTGAGCAGCAAAAAAGCTGTAAAAGCAACCTGTTGGATGAAACATGTTGTGAGTTGTGTTCAGGATATGATTCCGATATTTCACAGAAGCGATATTGTGAAATATTGGAATGTAGTAAAAACATATTTCCAATATATAGGTTGACACAGTTACATTTCACTGTAATTTACATCAGACATAAGGATGCATCACTGCTTTTCCACATTTTTCTTCCACTCCCAGACAGTTAATTTGTCTGCAGTGATGCAACACCCACCCCAATCCCTTTTCCCTCTCGTCTCCAGACCTTTTCTGTGTGATTCTGTGTTCTTCATGCTTCATTTGGGAATCACAGCCAGAGAACACCCGGGCCATTCTCTCACTCACCCCCTCCTTCATTCATTAACCATTGGGCAGGCGCTCAAGGCATATTCCCTTTCAAATCCACTGGAATGCCACTTCCAGAGTCCACTTCATATGACATCATATCCTGTGAACCTGCTATTTCACCTGTCTTGTTTCATCCGCTGCCAGAGGTATGTCTTTGCTCAAAGGTTGCTCGGTTGTAGCTTAGAAGGTGTACAATAATTGAGATCTCATTCCAGTGTTGTTCCTGTTAAAATATTTAAAACTATTTTAATTAATTAAAGAGAAAATCCAACATAAATAATAGACGAAAAGGCTCTTAAGAAAACTTAAATGAAAATTAGAAATACTGTCTTTTCTGAAATAAGTACTAAAATTATTGGCTGAAATAAAAGTAAATTAAAGATAAATTAAAAAAAAATACAAACAAGACAATAAAAATGGTAATATTTACACATATTTACAAAAACACATAAACAAGACATGACAACTGAAATGAAAACTGAAAATATAATACATTAAAAAAAGCTCATACAAAACATTAAAAACTAAAATAGTACAAACAAAAACAACTAATAACTAAAATAACTCTTAGATATTTTCTGATAGTTATTTTCTTAAAATTGAAAAAGGAAATTACATTTCATTCAATTGTTGTTGTTAACAAAAACTATTTAAAAATATTTTAATTTATTGAAATAAAGCTGAAATATAAATATGACAATCTGCTTAAGAAAACAAATGAAAATCAGAAATGCTATCTTTTCAACCAACTGAAATAAGTCCAATTACTAAAATTACTGAAACTAAAATAAAAGCAAATAGAAATAGAAAAGTAGTAAAAATGATAAAAGCATGCAATGTTTATTAAAAAAAGTTAACCCAAATTAACCCAATTACTAAAATTAAAACAAAAACTGAAAATATAAAAATAAAACCTAATTCAAAACATTAATAATAGTATAAAATAATCTCAGAGTTCCCTAACTTTTCTTTAAATTGAAAAAAAGAAGAAATTAAAATAGACAATACAGTATATTTGAAGACACTGTAATATAGCACTGTACAATGACACAGATATTCAACTTAAAATGAATGAATTTGTCACAGTTTGAGACATTGTGGAGATCTTTTCTAAAACTCCAGAGGAGATGTTTTTTTTTCCTCGAGGTAAATTTGAGAAGCATTTGAGATGTAAGCAAAGTCTTTGTTTGATGTCATTAAAGGAGTAGTTCACTTTCAGAATAAAAAAATTACAGATCATGTACTCACCCCCTTGTCATCCAAGATGTTCATGTCTTTCTTTCTTCAGTCGTAAAGAAATTGTTTTTTGAGGAAAACATTTCAGGATTTTTTTCCGTATAGTGGACTTCAATGGTGCCTACGAGTTTGAACTTCTAAAATGTAGTTTAAATGCAGCTTCAAAGAGCTCTAAATGATCCCAGCCGAGGAAGAAGGGTCTTATCTAGCAAAACGATTGGTTATTTTCTAAAAAAAAAATTACAATTTATATACTTTTTAACCTGAAATGCTCATCTTGTTTCTGCATGTGCTCTGTGCGTTCCAGTTCAGTACAGTTAGGGTATGTCAAAACCCCCATCTCATTTTCTTCTCCAACTTCAAAATCATCCTACATCGCTGTTTTACCTTTTTTTTTGTAAAGGGCGTTTGATCTTCTTTGCACGTTTAATTTGTAAACACTGAGTCGGTACTTCTGCAGCGATGTGGGACAATTTGAAAGTTGGAGAAGAAAATAAGATGGGAGTTTTTCTAAGTCTCTTGAACCAAACTGCACAGAGTTCAGGCAGAGCTAGACGAGCATTTGAGGTTAAAACGTATATAATTTGTCATTTTGCTAGATAAGACCCTTCTTCCTTGGCTGGGATCATTTAGTGCCCTTTGAAGCTGCATTTAAACTACATTTTGGATGTTCAAACTTGCGGGCACCATAGAAGTCCACTATATGGAGAACATTCCTGAAATGTTTTCCTCAAAAAACATAATTTCTTTACGATTGAAGAAAGAAAGACATGAACAAATTTTTGCTCTGAAAGTGAACTTCTCCTTTCAGGTTTAAGGTTTTCTTTCCAGTGGGCTCTTTTAGTTCTTGTGATTCTACATCCTTAGTTGACTCAACATCAGTTTTCACTCGCCTACATTCCGTTTCCTAACAGTAAGGTTTTACCTTACACACTTGGGAACTGATGTTCGTCCTGGATCCTGAATGTCTTTAGTCTAACAATGTGCCTGTTGTTCTGAGTCCTGGGGTTTTCTTAGCTTTGTAAGAGGTTCAGACATCTTATGTGATAAGAACAACTTGGTTATAAATCAAACTTTGTTCTATACACCTGATTGGTACCTACTGAATTAATAAAAATCTTTTGAGCATTTGGGTTTTTGCCAGGATGTTGCAGTGCCATTGCTGAGATTTTCAAAGTAGTTTTCACCATGTTGCTGTGCGGTTGCCAGGACAGTGCTATATGCATGCTAAGGTGTTGTAAGCATAAGTAAATGTAGCTTTCTTTCAGTATAGGTTTGCTGAATTATTTATTTAAATTATTTTGATTATCCACCAGGAAAAACTGTCAGTCCAATCGCTTAGAAAAGTACTAGCACACCTCTCAGCAATAAGACACCTGTGTCATTCATGTCAGCAGCACAAACGAGCTGTTTCTCCATTCATCACACTGTTTGTACAAAAGCTCTGCCTGAGGTTTCCTCTCTCCACTACAACCTATAATGTTTATGACCCTTTTCTTTTTTTTAGTGGGCACCATTTTACGACTTAAAGAACAAACTAAAATGCTGTTTAACTGTTCCGCACAGGAAACAACACCATCCTGAGATCACAAGCGCAAAACTTCACAAGCGCTTCCTGTGGCCTCAGGTGAAGATCTGGAACAACACTAATAATAGTCTTCAGTAATGGACCTTAGTCAGGATAGACACCTTAAATAATTGGACACGACTGAAAACAAGGCTGTGAGAGAAGTACAGTCTGTTCAGGATTGTGTCAAGGTCAGGCATCAGACTTCATTTTCACAAGCCATGTTTTCTGGAACTTTTTGTCCCAAGGAATTTTGGGAGAAGAGAATTTTTTATTTTTTTTTTTGTATTAGAATGACTGAATGACTGACATGAAGGTACACTGCAGAATTTTACACACTGAACCTCTCACAGCCTCGTTTTCATATCAAATATGCTTAAAAAAACACCCCAGAATGTTTTGCCTGACTTCCATTGTGCACTTTCAGACAAAAAGGTAGAAAAGCTGTCACTGGAGTGGTAACTTTTCAAAAGGTATTTCTACCTACTTTACTGATAATGGGCACAAATTAGTACATTAAAGGTACATGTAAGTACCTAAAGTGTACACATTAGTATCTACTAAAACAGTACATATTAGTACCTAAACTATGCATATTAGTTCCAAAAATGTACATATTAGTACCTGAAATGTACATATTACTACCAAAATTGTACATATTAGTAGCAAATATGTACATATTAGTATCTTAAATGTACCTATTACTACCAAAACCGTACACATTAGTACCAAAGATGTACATATTAGTACCTGAAGTGTACATATTACTACAAAACAGTACATTTGAGTAACAAAGATATACATATTAGTATCTAAAGTGTACTTTATACTACCATAACGGTACATATTAACATCAAAATGGTACATATTAGTACCAAAAAATGTACATGTTAGTTCCTACAGGGTACCAAAATATTAGTAGCTGTAAATATACACATTTGTACCTAAAATGCATTAGTACTAAAATGTACATATTAGTACCTGAAGTGTACACATTATTACCTAAAATGTACATATTACTACCAAAGCAGTACATTTTAGTAGCAAAGATATACATATTACTATATAAAATGTACATAGTACTACCAAAACCGTACATATTACTACCTAAAATGTACATATTGCTATGAAAATGATACATATTAGTACCAAAGATGTACATATTATATTAGTAACTGAAGTGTACATATTACTACCTCAAATACCACCAAAACGGGACATATTAGTAACAAAGATGTAAAATGTACATATTGCTACCAAAACCATACATATTAGTACATTTTAGTAACAACGATATACATATTAGTATCTAAAGTGTACTTTATACTACCGTAACGGTACATATTAGTACCAAAAAATGGACATGTTAGTTCCTACAGGGTACCAAAATATTAGTAGCTGTAAATATACATATTTGCATCTAAAATGCATTAGTACCAAAAATGTACATATTAGTACCTAAAGTGTAAACATTGCTACAAAATGTATATATTAGTACCTAAAGTATACATAATAGTACCTGAAATGTACATATTATTACCAAAAATGTACATATTAGTACCTAAAGTGTAAATATTGCTACAAAATGTATATATTAGTACCTGAAGTGTACATATTATTACCTAAAATGTACATATTACTACCAAAACGGTACATTTTAATAGCAAAGATATACATATTAGTATCTGACATATATACATATTACTATGAAAATTGTACATTTTAGTACCTGAAATGTACATATTAATACCAAAATGGTATATATTAGTAGCAAAGATATACATGTTACTATCTAAAATGTACATATTACTATGAAAATGGTACGTTTTAGTACCAAAATTGTACATATTAGTACCAACATATTAGTAGCTAAGTATACATATTTGTACCTAAAATGTATTAATACTAAAAATGTTACATATTGTTACCTAAAATGTAAATATTGCTACCAAAAGTGTACATATTAGTACCTGAAATGTATTGTATCATATTAGTACATAATAGTACCAAAATATTAGTAGCTAAAGTATACATATTTGTACCTAAAATGTATTAGTACCAGAAATGTACATATTAAAGCCTAAAGTATAAATATTGCTTCCAAAATGGTACATGTTAGTAACAAAATATTAGAAGCTATAGTATACATATTTGTACCTAAAATGCATTAGTACAAAAAAGGTGCATATTAGTACCAAAATGGTACACATCAGTACCTAAAGTGTTCATATTACTGCCAAAATTGTATATATTAGTACCAAAAATGTACATATTAGTGGCTGAAGTGTACATGTTAGTACCTTAATAATACATATTTGCACCTTTCGAAAGGTACCACCCCAGTGACAGTGTGCGAGAGTGTAAGTACGTAACTGTACATGTGATTTGCTTGGTTTTACAAACAAGTCAGAATCATTTTGTGTGTGTGTGTCTAGACAAACGTATACAAACAAATTTGTCTCCTCATCTCTATACACTTTGTGAGATGTTGATATCTCTCGTATTGGTGTCTGAGAGCCTGAGTTTTCTTCAGCGACGGAGGCTGTAAATCTGTAGGCCTTTCTTTTGAGACGTGCTTTAGTTCATTTAGCACCAGTTTGAGTAATAGCCTCTGTCACTCTCTCCCCTCTTTGTTCTGTTTAAGTTCCCAAGTGAGTGCCAGAAACACACAATAGTGCCTGTCTACCTCTCACAATGACCCTTATGAATGAGGGAGGGAGGGAGAGAAAGAGAGAGGTCTGTCCTCATCTGTGATGCGTAATCATTTTCAGATGTCATCTCTCCTAAATCCATTTATCTCCAGCTTTTGTGGACCTGTGACAGTAAGAGGGATGTGCAGAGATGCTCAGATGAAAGGGATTTCCCTGTTTACTGTTGTGTTGCTGTAACCCTTGTCTCTAAAGTGACCACATGTAGGGTTTAGAAAGACCCTTGCAATTTAGAAAGTGATTTAATTATTTTATTTATTTTGAATTTGCAGGGTTGCATGGTCACGTAAATTTCCTTGTTAATCTGCAAAAAAAAAAAGAAAAAGCGTAGCTCAACCATTTAAGATGTTTTTAATCAGCAGAAAGGCATTAAAGTAACAAAAACATTTATATGTTAGAAAATGTTTCTTTTTCAAATAAATGTTTTTTTCATGAACAAACTGTATTATGGTTTCCACAAAAATACGAAGCAGCGCTACTGTTTTCATCTGTAAGCACAAAATTGATATATTAGAATTATTTCTCAAGTGACACTGAAATAAAAAAACAACATCTTAAAATATATAGTATGTTAAATAATATGTGAGAATGAATTATAATATGTTAAGAAATGTTAAATATATATTAAATAATATATCAAAATATAAAAATAGTTATTTTTAATTGTAATAATAATTATTTAATTTAATTTAATTTAATTTAATTTAATTTAATTTAATTTAATTTAATTTTATTTTATTTTACTCTTTGTCTTAACTATATTCCCATATAATGCAACCAAAAATACTGCAAATCTTACCAACCCCAGACTTTGGAAAGGTAGTGTGTGTGTGTATATATATATATATATATATGAATATATATGACATCATGTAACAGTTTAATATATGTACAATAATTATTTTTATTTTTATTTTATTTTATTTTATATTTAATTTTATTGTTTTTACTGTATTTTTAATCAAATAAATATATGAAAAATCTTACCTACTTCAAACTTTTGAATGGTTGTGTATATGTCATGTCTTATATTCGTCATTTATATATATGCGAATATAAATACTTTTTGGACATGCGTGCTATTTGAAAATGTATTATTATTATTATTTTAAATAGTACTTTTAAAATAGTACTTTTTAAAATTTCTAAACCATTGTAAAATGGCTGAAATACATATGAATTTAATATTAGTGCCAAATTTGGATACAGAAAACACAACTCTGTGAATATGACAGCATAGAATATTGAGGATAATAAACTAAACCACTTTTGTTGCGAAATATGTATTGTTATCAATTTTATTATTTTATTTTTTATTAATGATTATGGGGTAAATTACAACTTGAAGTTTTATGTTCTGGACTTTCTGTTTTTAAATTTAATGAGTTTTAAATCTATATTACTGTAAATATTAATAATACTGATAAATAGTTTGACATCATCATCCGGCTCTCTAGATATCAACCATGGCCCTTAAAAGTCCTGTGTCTAGTTGAAGTGTGACGCTGGCTGGTTTCAGCATCTCTAGTGTTAAGTATTCTGGAGACAAACATCACAGCACTTGCTGTGGTGGCATTTAAAGAGAGAGAGAGAAGGGGGGGCATTTCTCCTCTCTGTGGGAATACCAATGCAGGGCGAGGGGTGATGACATCATCCTTTATCCCCCTGTTCTTTAATGGGGGGAGGAAGTGGGTGAGAGGTTAGAGAGGGGGGAGAGAAAGAAAGAGAGAGAGAATGAGAGCGAGCGTTCTGTGAGGCTGTGAATTGAGTCCCGAGAAGTGAGCGTGTTTGGGTCGTCTCATGTGGTCGTTACAGATCGTCTCATTGGTAAACGCGTTCACACTGGGGCCTCCCAGTCACCCCATCTCACCACCAAATCAGTGCGACTGTACTCGCATCAGCAGTGTCATCATCTGCTGCAGGACGCCATTAAAATTCATTTACAGCCTGTCAGTGAGAAAACACACCTCTCGTCATCTCCACCTGTCCCTCCGTGTGTCCTGAAACGCTTTCACACCTGTGCCGTGTTTTTGTTTTGGCTGCGTGTGTGTCCTGCCCGCTCGAGAATGGCCGAGAGTTACCCGAGCGCCTGTTCTGTGTCGGCCAATCATCATTACTTCCTCCTGGCATTCAAATGAGGCCTGAAACATTAGTTGGCTTCTCTCAGGGCTGAGTGCTTTTCATTCAGGTTTTGTTCTCGGACCTCTTTACAAGAAATCAATGAGAGCGGTTAGTAATTTAGAGTCACTGCACATTAATGAAATTCAGCGGTAATGCACCAGATCATTTCAGCATGGAGTTAGAATAATGGACTATAATTCCCGGTGGTTTTTGTGATGATGATTATTATTATTATCATCTTTTGTCATATTGGAGTCACCACATTTTTTAATAGCAGTGGTCACTTAAGGTCATGCCTACTGTGATTTTTACCACAGTTAACCGCTCTGCTTTGTATTGAGTCTTGACTTTTCTTTTTGCTTTATTAGGCACATTTATAGCTTGTGCAGGTATTCAAACTCAGATAAAACAATTATTGAAGTACATTTTACAATAAAATACTATTTCAGTCTTGTACTTTAGAAATGTAATGTTAATTCAGTGTAATTTGCTATTTCTCTGTAATGTGAAGTTTACTAGCAATTTTCTAGAAGTCTAGAAAATTGATTCTACTCCAGTTTTTTTCTTTTTTTTTTCTTTTTGACCACAGACGGTACAAAATCTCGACAGTTTTGATGAATGTCTTTGCTGTTTTTAATTTTGGCACTTCAACTGAATATTGACATTAGTCAGTCAAAACAGTTTTGAGGTTGACTGATCTATTTTTGTGTTTCTGGATAATAGTGGTCTGTGGCTTTATGTTATGTTGAATATCAGTTTTTTTTTTGTGTGTCTTTGTTAACGAAGGATTTTGGATACAATGAATGTATGCCCGTTTCTGCCACTGAATAAAAATAAAAAAAAACCTCGCAATTGCAAGTTCATGTCACACAATTCAGAGAAAATATGTCAGAATTGCTAGTTTATATAATGCAAATCTGAGAAATAAAGTGAGAATTGGGGGTTTATATCTCACAATTCAGACCATATAACTCACAATTAAATTTATAACTCACAATAACTCACAAAAAGTCAGAATTGTGAGAAAAGTCAGAATTGCTAGTTTATATCTCACAATTCTGACTTTTTTCTCAGATTTGCATTGTATGAACCAGCAATTCTGAGTTATTTTCTCAGAACTGTGTAATATAAACTTGCAATTGCAAATTGCATAAATAAAGTCAGTTAGTTATAAAGTCAGAATTGCAAGGGGGGAAAAGTCAGGATTGTGAGGAAAAAAGTCAGAATTGCTAGTTTATATCTCACAATTCTGCCTTTATAACTTGCAATTGGAAGTTTATCTCACAATTCTGAGGAAAAAAGTCAGAATTTTGAGAATATAAAATGGGATTTGTGGTGTAAAAATTATAGTTATAGATAATTATAGATAACTTTTGGGGTAAGATAGGCCACCCAGAATTGGCACAGAAGGTATGTTGTTACTACACTTTAAAAAATGCTGGTTTAAAAAGAGCCCAACTTGGGTTATTTGGCAACTTCAGCACTGGGTAAATATTGGACAGAACACATGCTGGGTTATTTTGACCCACCTGGTTGGGTTAAATGTTTTTACTCAATGTGCTGGATTGTTTTATTTATATCAACTATTGTTTAAAATTACTATATTGCTGGCTTAAAATTAAAAATCACACGCAGAATTACTAGACAAATAATCAAAACATGAACATTTATTAATAAGCAAGAACAACCATGGACAAAAATATAAGACAAATTGAATTTATTTGGGTAAATACAGCATAATTACAATATTACATACATTTGAACTTGTTTAACAAATACATTAAAAAAATTAACATTTAAAAGTAGCATTTTAATTAAAGTGTATTCTTCATTCTCTGTAATCCCTTTCACTGCATTTTTATAGCACTGCATAGCACTGAATCGGCATTGTTGAAGGTTACAGTTTGGGTATCGTTAGAATATTATCAATTCCGATTCTGATTCTGCTTATCGATTCCAGTTCTTTTCGATTCCCAGTTTCGATTCCAATGTGAATAAAAGATGATATCAAACATATTTATTCTGTTTCTTTTTTTGCTAAACATTTAGTTGCAGTTGAATACCATGAACAAAAATCAACAGGCTACATAAAAACAAGCTTCACTTAAGAGCTGTTTGCAAAATAGAGCTGCGTGATTCTGAATAAATTGGGTTGTTGTTGTTGTTTTTTTAAATGGAAGTTGTGGTTCCCCTTCAGTCGTTTCACTACGACGTTACATATGGGAACTCGCTTGAGAGTCCAATCATCTCCAAGCCTTATTCAAAAGGCCAATGAACATTCATGAACATTGGCGAGTGGTATTTGCATGCCGAGCCACTCCCCCGTACATACGGGTATATAAGATGGCGGCGTGCAACCACTCATTCAGACTTTTGCTTTTGGAGCCTCGTTTCCTGAGCCGTAAGAAAACAAAAGAAAAAAAAGAGTTCCAGAGTTCCCACTCTCTCTGCTGACGTGCTGCCAAACAACTAAAAGAGCTTGCTTCTAAAAGAGCGTTTGGCAGCCGTCAGCATAATCCTGCGGGCTGCCGTTTTCACGGCATCAACGCCTCCCGCACTCCAGCGAGCGCCCCGTCTGAGTGCACGGTTGTGCCGCGGTTCCTCCCTGGGCGGACCGGGATTTCAAAAAGAGTGAATTTCTCACGGCTGTCGAGGGCATCTTCCCGGTATGTCTCTCCGGCCGTGCGCTTCCGGGTGCGGTAGTTTCCTCGCTTCTGTGGACGGACATGATCACTGTCTCACGTGCCTGGGCCGAGAGCACGCTGAGGCAGCGTTCACGGATGGTACGTGCGTTCATTGCGAGCGTATGTCCATGGCCGCGTTAAAGTCCCGCCGCTCATTCATGAGTAGGCACCCCTTGTCGTCTTCCCGCGGTAAGTCGTTGAGCCGTCAAGGTTTTTCGGCTGCCGCGGCAAGGCACTTGGGGGACATTCAAGTGACCGTACAGAATGTTCCGTCGGCCCCTAAAGCCCCGCGGACTTCTGTGTCACGGCGCGGTCCCGTTGAGCTGCCAGAGCAGTACACCTCCCCGTACAGCGGGCTGGGTGTCTCCTTTGGCGCTCCCCACGACGTTGAGATGTCTGCTGCAACATCAGAGGGAGAGCCAGGCGGTGAGGCTGACGACTCGGCGGGTCGGTACCCCTCTGCGGTTGCCGCCCCGTCTGAGACGGATGCTGAACTGTCGGCTATGCTCCTCCGAGCCGCCAAGGAGATCGGTCTGGAGGTGCCCAAAACACCTCCGGCCGATCCCTCTAGGCTGGATGATTGGTTTCTGGCCCTGTCCCCTCTTTGGCAGACGGGCATTCGCATCCTCAACTATCTCGACGACTGGCTTCTTATAGCTCACTCGCGAGATCTGTTGTGCGAACAGAGGGACTTGGTGCTCCGGCATCTCAGCCATCTGGGCCTTCAGGTCAACCGAGAGAAGAGCAAACTCTCCCCAGTGCAGAGGATCTCTTTTCTCGGTGTGGAGCTGGACTCACCAACGAGCGCGCGCAGTCAGTGCTGAAGTGTTTGGAGTCATTCAGACACAAAACAGCGGTCCCTCTCAAAACATTTCAGAGGCTCCTGGGGCATATGGCAGCCGCAGCCGCAGTGACGCCGCTCGGCCTGCTTCATATGAGACCGCTTCAGCGCTGGTTACACGATCGAGTCCCGAGATGGGCATGGCACCGTGGCACACTCCGGATTGGCGTTTCCCCGCAGTGTCGCCGCCTGTTCAGCCCGTGGTCAGACCCGGCCTTCCTTCAGGCCGGAGTCCCCCTGGGACAAGTCTCCAGGCATCTTGTGGTATACACGGATGCCTCTTCCACGGGTTGGGGTGCTGTATGCAACGGGCAAGCAGCATCGGGCTCCTGGACAGGACCTCGACTGCAATGGCATATCAATTGCCTAGAGTTGTTGGCTGTGCTTCTGGCCCTTCGTCGCTTCCGACCGACGTTGCGTCACAAGCACGTGCTTGTTCGCACCGACAGCACAGCGACTGTAGCCTACATCAACCGTCAGGGTGGTCTACGCTCCCGTCGCATGTCACAACTCGCCCGCCATCTGCTCCTATGGAGTCAAACGTGGCTGAAATCGCTACGTGCCGTTCACATTCCAGGAGAACTCAACCGTGCAGCCGACCAGCTCTCACGGCAGTCCACCCATCCTGGAGAATGGCGACTCCACCCCGAGACAGTCCAGCTGATTTGGAGCCATTTCGGGGAGGCCCAGATAGATCTGTTTGCTTCCCCCGAATCCTCCCACTGCCAGCGGTTCTACTCCCTCAACGAGGCTCCCAACAGCCTCGGCAGGGACGCACTGGCACACAGCTGGCCTCCGGGGCCCCAAGTACGCCTTTCCCCCAGTGAGCCTCCTTGCACAGACACTGTGCAAGATCAGGGAGGACGAGGAGCAGGTTCTGCTGGTTGCGCCATACTGGCCCACCCGGACCTGGTTTCCAGAACTCATTTCCCTCGCGGCAGCCCCTCCCTGGAAAATCCCCTTGAGGAGAGACCTTCTTTCTCAGGGGATGGGCACAATTTGGCACCCGCGCCCCGACCTGTGGAACCTGCACGTCTGGTTCCTGGACGGGACGCGTCAGACCTCTCCGGCCTTCCACAGGCCGTGATAGAAACTATCACTCAGTCCAGAGCCCCCTCCACAAGGCAGGCTTATGCGCTGAGATGGGGTCTGTTCGTCGACTGGTGTTCCTCTCGCGGGGAGGACCCACAGAGATGTACGATTGCAGTAGTGCTTTCCTTCCTGCAGGAAAAGTTGGAGCGCAGGCTGTCCCCTTCAACTCTCAAAGTGTACGTTGCTGCCATTGCAGCGTACCACGATGCAGTGGATGGAACATCCCTAGGTAAGCACCAACTCATCGTGAGGTTCCTGAGGGGTGCGAGAAGGGTTAATCCCCCCAGGCCGCACCCCATACCCTCTTGGGACCTCTCCGTCGCCCTCCAGGGCCTGCGGGAGGCCCCATTTGAGCCACTTGCGTCGGTTGAGCTAAAATATCTGTCACTTAAGACAGCGCTCCTGACCGCACTGGCCTCCATCAAGAGGGTAGGGGACCTACAAGCTTTCTCTGTCGACGAAGCGTGCCTAGAATTCGGGCCCGGCGATTCTCACGTCATCCTGAGACCCCGGCCTGGTTATGTGCCCAAGGTTCCCACCACGCCTTTCCGCGATCAGGTGGTGAACCTGCAAGCTCTGCCCCTGGAGGAGGCAGACCCGGCCTCTGCGCTGCTGTGTCCAGTCCGCGCCCTCCGTATATATGTGGACCGCACTCGGCACTTCAGACGCACCGAGCAGCTCTTTGTCTGCTTTGGAGGTCAGCAGAAAGGGAATGCTGTCTCCAAACAGAGGTTGGCCCATTGGGTGGTAGATGCCATCTCCCTGTCGTACCAAAACCAGGGAGAGCCATGCCCCTTAGGTGTTCGTGCCCACTCCACACGGAGTGTTGCCTCATCCTATGCGTTGGCTCATGGCGCCTCACTAGCAGATATCTGTAGAGCTGCGGGTTGGGTGACACCTAATACCTTCGCCAGGTTCTACAACCTTCGCGTAGAGGCCGTATCCTCCCGTGTCTTAACATAGACATCACAGGCGAGCGGGAGTCCGGCTGGTGTCGGCTTGCTGCGCCATTCCTAATGGATCCGTGCGCTATTTCCCTCAGTTGTTCCCTCCGGCGAACCTGGGTCCTCCATGCCCCGCAGTCAGGCCTAGTGCGGAGTAGTGCTTGTCTGTGCTCCGGTTGGGTCTCCTTCGCCCAGCAGGTTGTGGCAACATGTTTCAGTATTTTTCCACGGTCAGCCAGAAGGCCGATGTTTCCCTCATATATCCCTAAAATCTATGGATATATTGAATTTCTTGTGTTCCACATGTAGAGATTTCATGTGCTCCGCCCCCCCAACTCCTGCTTCAGTACAACTGGCATCCCTGTGGGGCCCCCTATTGGCCCCCAGGGCGTTGGGAAGGTTACGCTCATATCCGTCTGCTGACACGTCCGCCTGTCGGCACGCGGTGTGTTGCGTAACGCGACGTCTGGTTCGTGGCCTGTTCCATGGGTCTGTTCCCATATGTAACGTCGTAGTGAAACGACTGAAGGGGAACGTCTAGGTTACGTACGTAACCCTCGTTCCCTGAAGGAGGGAACGGAGACGTTACATCCCCTGCCACGACCTGACGTCGCGCTGACGCCGGGCTGCAGCTCGGCTCCTCAGCAAAAGCCTGAATGAGTGGTTGCACGCCGCCATCTTATATACCCGTATGTACGGGGGAGTGGCTCGGCATGCAAATACCACTCGCCAATGTTCATGAATGTTCATTGGCCTTTTGAATAAGGCTTGGAGATGATTGGACTCTCAAGCGAGTTCCCATATGTAACGTCTCCGTTCCCTCCTTCAGGAAGCGAGGGTTACATGAACCTAGACATTCTCTTACGATTCTGAAAAAAAACATTAGACAACTAAACACAACCACATGTAGGCCTGATTTATAAGTAAATGATTCAGTGATTCACTCAAGATTTACTTGGTTCATTAATGGATAATTAAAAGACAAAAGACAATTACATTATTAACAGCCCTTTTCGCCATCTACTGGCATAACAACGAAATCGATACATCTTTACCATTATTTGGAATGTCAAATTAACTTTCATAAGGATGGTTTACTCTATTTTGATCTCTACTATACATATCAGAGTTTATATCCAGACTATGAACTTTTATCCCAGGACTTCTGTGATTATTTGAATGTTTGTAACACAGAAATAATGAACTGTGTGGTTGAAAAGACTGTGAAACGTTTCATTCATATACGTGGCAGTGTCTCGCTTTAGGTCAGCGGCAGCACAAACGCAGATTTGAATGTTCAAATCACACTGGTCGTACACTGCACGGAAGAAAGGTTGAGGAATCAAACAGATAAATCATTGTAATTTAGGAATAGATTCACCTTGGTATTTGAATCGTGTTTGTGATTTTTAACGATCTGTTAAATGAAAAATTCTTTGTCATATTGGTGGTGACACATCTATTGCAACATGTTTAGCTTATCACAAATATTATAGGCTACTTTGCTTTTTCAACTTCTAATCGCAAGTATAGCCATACTTTGGAGCACTATGCGTTTAGATTAGCCAGCAAGGTCCTAGCAGATCAGGATGGACTTTCTTGCCCCAGGTTTGAGGTCAGTTTACCCCAGTAGCCTCTTTGAGGTAATTGTGAATTGCGTTCTGGCAAATGTTTCTGTTTATTTTCTTATAATAACATACACATTGGCTGATGCATCATCATCCTGCACATGTTAAATTAATATCTAAATGTTAAAAGTTGAAAGTAAATTCACATTGTTAAGTGGTGCATCTTCCCCAGTCTTACCCTATTAGTAATAACTAACTAAATGGAAATATAATCAGGACTTGTAGAGCATGTCAGAGCTTGTGCTTGACTGTTGTGGTTAACAGCCATTTATTATCTTTGCAATTATAGTGAAAAAAGTAATATTTCTAACAGCTGTAATAGCGGTTATTAGAGAGGTGCTATTAAAAAGGCCAGTCTGTGAAAATTGCCATATTTGACGTCAGCAAATAGAATCAAAGTGTTGTGATGTTCTTTTTCTATGGTGAGATGTATAATTTCTGTGCCACTAGCATACAGAAGAGCAATCTATTTGTTTGAGCAGTGGCTTTTTTGGTGCCAGGAGTGCTGCTAAAATCCTGTCAAATATTGAACTTCTGTTTTTTGAAGTTATGTTTCGCATCTGATTACACTAATACTGCCAAAACACACAAGGTTTACGTATAAACACAATTGCCTATGTCTAAAGTGAAAGTAAACAATTGAGAGAAAAATGGATGTGTGCATGTATATTACATGTGCGCAGCTCTTAAAGGGGTCATCGGATGCTAAGTTCACTTTTACATGTTGTTTGAACATTAATGTGTGTTGGCAGTGTATGTACAAATCTACCCTATAATGATAAAAATCCATGCAGTGGTTTTTAATTAATCTGTAAAATAATATCCCCTTTTTCAAATTGAGCCGTTCTCAGATGCCTGTCGGTGTGCCGTCACACCCACAGAGGCCGCTCCCACGATAGTTGATTGACATGAGCGTCTTACCTCAGATCAGCTGTAACAGTCCAACCTCTTTGTTTCGATGCCGGAGCAGGGATGTAAGTTAGACAAGAATATCTCAGATTGAGCGATTGAGGTGTTGTGTTGCTGGATGTAATAATGAACATAGTGGTCGTCATTTACTCCTGACATCTGAGCCGCTGAAGATGCAGTGGATTACATTTGTTTGTGAAGGGAATGCGCCTCCCGATCTACATATATCCGTCTATGTTCGCGCAAATCATTCATGATCCAGCTTCACTTACAGCAGAAGTGAGTATAAGGGTTTTTTTATGAATTGTTGCGATCGCCTTTCCTAATAATGTGCTAGTTAGCAAGTTTAGCTAAATGTGGCTAAAGTAAACAGGCTCATCACTCCACAGAGAGAAGAGAGGGGCAGGGCGAGCAGAGCTCATTTGCATTTAAAGCAACCTTGACCAGAATGGGCATCTGATGACCCCTTTAAAGTGACAGTACTAAACATGCTGCCGCTTGTCATTAAAGGGATAGTTCACCCAAAAATCATAATTCTGTCATTATTTACTCACATGTTGTTCCAAAACTGTTTTAATTTCTTTCTTGTGCTACACACAAAATAAGATATTTTGAAGAATGTGTGTAACCAAACAGTAGCTGGTCCCCATTGAATTTAATAATAGAAATTATCAAATAGATAACATTCAACAGAAACAAGAAATTCATTTAGGTTTAAAACAACCTGACAGAAATTTCATTTTTGGGTGAACTGTTCTTAATTGTTTATAGCCTAAAACAACAAAACACAACAAGAAATATCACTCACTGCTCTTGACTGGAGAACTTCAATACAGTTGTTTTAATAAGAATTCATGTATATAGTGTATAAGTATGTAGTGTTTCATTTTTTATATTTGTTAATTCAATTTCTTAACACTACTACTAAATACACCTACTGTACCTGAAAAAAATAAAGCACTGTTTGTTTTATTTGTATTATGTTTATTTATAATAATGTGTATCTTATTTGTACGTGTTCTTATTTTTTAATAACACAGAAAAAAGAAAAAGACTAAGATTTTTATCTTCGCTCACTTTGGTCTAAATACCTGCCATTCTTTTTTATTTTATATGTTGTTACCTTGAAAGAGTTTTTTTTTTAAATAGGGAAATTAGTTTGGCTGTACTGCTCAGACAACTTGCAAAAATAGCAAAACCAACATGACAAAGTATCATGATAAAATTGCGATATTTCAGAAAATAATAGTGATATGACATTTTTGCCATATCGACCACATTGTCCTTTAGACGGATGTGGGAGACTGTGAAGTATTTGACTCTTATGATGATGTTGATGGCAGTGAATCTGTGTCTTTCTTACAGCTATGCAGTTTCAGGAGTGGATACGTTCCCTGCGTTTCTCTGGAGGCGACAGCAAGTCTGAAATGGACAATCTGAAGATGCTTTTTCCGTCTCTGCCCTCGTCTTTCTCTCTGTCGTCTCTCTCCCTCTCTCCATCCTCTATCATTGGCTTAGGAGCGCTAGCCTCTCTCACAACCTATTGGCTGGTGACCAGGCCTCGACCAATCCAACCTCCATGTGACCTCCAGGCCCAGTCCATACCTGTACAGGTAACTGTGTTACTGCTTCTAACTAAAACTAATATCTGTCTAATGAAATATAAATATTAGGTTAAAAAAGTGGTGCTGTATGTCATTTTTTTTTATGTACTAAAGCATAAAATACCTAAAATATGTTTACAGATATTTAGATGAAATGCTAAGTTTACATACTTGTTTCTTGTGTACATTCTTGTTTTATTCCGTGTTAGAATGTCTGTTTTTGTTTTGGTCTGTGTGACTCCGCCCACTGCCAATTTAACCAATAGTCTTTCAACACCCTGGTTTGCCAGTTGGTGGAAAAACAGTGTATTGCAGCCATGGAAGCCCAAACGAACTGACTCAGAGATCGCAGATTCCACCAGACCTAAAAAGCCTCATAAGCTCTAAAATATTGAAACACAGATAAATCAACTCATCAATATACAATGTCATCAGAGAAGAGAAAGAGAAAAGAGAAAAGAACGATCCAACCGCATGTCGGTGCACGTGATTAACTGCTCATGTGTGACGCGCTCATATTGCTAGGCGCCATTCACACATAATTGCAAGAGACGTGAGTGCAATAGTCAAACGTGTCCATGTTAACATGGAAAAAACAATGGAAAAGTAGCGCAATCGAATAAAAACCTGTAAAGAGCTACTACTGTATCTGATATTTCATGTTTGCATCATGATGACAGGCTTAAAGCTGCTGTTCATTGTTTTCACAGAAGATTCATAGTTAATAATAGTCTACTGGTGTTATACCTTAAGTCGTTTTGAATTTGAATTACCTCGACTTTTACGATTTTTTTTTAAAAGCATTTTCTTCATATTATTTCCGAACATATAATATGTATAAGACAAGTTTGTACGAGATGTAACTGCAATTGTGCAAAGATAAGTGATTTGTTTAACATTGACATCATGTTGATAACATGTGTGGTGCACTTGGAATAGAATTTTCTTTAACTAGATGGTTAATAAAGAAAAAGTTACTTAAAACATGTTGTAGTTGCATTTTCAAGTTAGTTAAAAATCATCAAAAACGTTCTGAAAAAAATTGAGATTTAATTTTTTTGCCATATCGCCCAGCCCTAGATGCTATAATGTGTGTCTCGTATTTATAAGTGTGTTTATAAAGCCTTCTGTTTGATCATCTCCTTATGCCTGTCACTCAGACTTCAAACATGTTGTGCAATTGGACAGATAGTGAAGCTAAAGCTCTTCTGCTTTCAGGCGAATGAAGATTGTTTCATATGACTGACATCACAGAATTTACCAGCATTTTGGTGGCGATATGTGAATGGTCTTGTGCTGGTATTGTACCATGGGTGCAGCAGGTGCAATGATATTACACAGCCGTCAACTCTGCCGGCTGTAACTCTGCATCTACACAAACTTAGTGCCGGTCACTTTTTCAGGCGCTGTGTAATATCATTGCGCCTGCTGCACCCATGGTACGGCAGCAAAGTTCCTTGATTATTACACCAAAATGTGAGTATAGTTCCTAGCCATATCGACCTAGAAAATCACAACTTTTCATTTTTCGTCCGTCTTAGTACACGAAAACTACAGAAGAGTCAAGTTTTACATAGGAAAAATATGATCATTATATATGGTCATTTCTGAGCAAGATGCTATCGGTCTAATCAATGATCTATGCTAAGCTATGCTAAAAGTGCTACCGCCAGATCCGGAGATCGGTGGAATGGAGTCGAAAACATTAAAACTCAACTGTTTAAATCTAGGGGAGTTGGAAATTGAGCCTATTTTCAAAAAAAAAAAAAAAAATAGGCTCAATTTCCAAGTGTTCCTTTAAGACAAGTCATTTCACAAATGCCTCTTGGCATGCAAGTGCATAACATTCTCCAAAACTGTTCACTAAGCTCTCAATTAAATTTCATGTTTGAAATCTCTAATAAAATTTGAAAACAACAGGCTCATGAAACTTAATTCTTACATTCAAATACCATTAAAAGAGCTTGTTTTTGATGCTAGACCAGCCAATGTGCATGCGCAGTCATGTGCGCGAGATTGTGAGTGCTGCCTGTTTCTATATGAACCGGAGCGTCTAACGGCAGACTTTACTAATCAACGATTGGCTCTTTCGTGTAAAGGGTGGGACTTTTTCACCATATTGGGTGCTGCACATTCTCCCATTCATAAGTAATAGGAGTGCACAGTCTTCCTATATATAAAGTCTTGTTTGCTGGTCTTAGCTGGTTTAAGCTGATCTTTCTAACAAGCTGCTCTTAAAGGAGAAGTCCACTTCCAGAACAACAATTTACAGATAATGTACTCACTCCCTTGTCATTCAAGATATTCATGTCTTTCTTTCTTCAGTCGTAAGGAAATTAAATATTGAACTTCCAAAATGCAATTTAAATGCGGCTTCAAACGATCCCAAATGTGACCCTGGACCACAAAACCAGTCTTAAGTCGCTGGGGTATATTTGTAGCAATAGCCAAAAATACATTGTATGGGTCAAAATTATTGATTTTTCTTTTATGCCAAAAATTATTAGGAAATTAAGTAAAGATCATATTTCATGAAGATTTTTTGTAAAATTCCTACTGTAAATGTATGAAAACTTAATTTTTGATTAGTGATATGCTTTGGTAAGAGCTTAATTTGGACAAATTTAAAGGTGATTTTCTTAATATTTAGATTTTCTTGCACCCTCAGATTACATATATTCAAATAGTTGTATCTCAGCCAAATATTGTCCTTTCATAACAAACCATACATCAGTGGAAAGCTTATTTAGTCAGCTTTCAGGTGATTTATAAAGCTCAGTTTTGGTTTTGTGGTCCAGGGTCACAAATGTGGTTGTACATGATCCCAGCTGAGGAAGAAGGGTCTTATCTAGCGAAATGATCGGTTATTTTTGTAAAAAAAAATTTAATTGTAAATTGTAAAAAATACAATTTAAGTACTTTTTAATGTCAAACGCTCGTCTTGTCTTGCTCTTCCCGACCTCTGTTTTTTTCTGGTTCATGACAGTTAGTGTATGTCGAAAAACTCCCATCTCTGTCCATGTTCTCCCTCAACTTCAAAATCGTCTTATGTCACTGTTTTACCTTTTTTGTTAAGGGTGTTTGATCTTCTTTGCATGTTCACTTTGCAAAGACTGGGTCTGAACTTCTACAGCGATGCAGGATGATTTTGAAATGATTTTTGAAGTTGAGGCAGAAAATATGATTGGAGTTTTTCAACATACCCAAACTGTCTTGAACCAGAATACACACAGTTCAGGGAGAGCAAGACAAGACGAGCGTTTCAGATTAAAAAGTATTTAAATTGTATTATTTTTATGAAAATAACCAATCGTTTCACTATAAGACCCTTCTTCCTCGGCTGGGATCGTTTACAACCGCATTTGGGATCGTTTGAATCCATATTTAAACCATTTTGGAAGTTCAAACTCGGGGCACCATATCAGTCCATTATATGGAGAAAAATCCTGAAACATTTTCCTCAAAAAACAGTTTCTTTACGACTGAAGAAAGAAAGACATGAACATCTTGGATGACAAGGGGGTGAGTACAATATATGCAAATTGTTGTTTTGGAAGTGGAGTTCTCCTTTAAGTTGTTTAGCTGAAAAATGTCCAAAATCTAGCCAACATTATGATCTAATCAAACTGCAATACCAACTTGGACAAGATGCTTTGTTGAGCTGAGAAGAAAGAGATACTAAGATAAATAATATATATTTTTTAAGATAAATATTTATTATTATTATTATTATTTTTACAGGAGTTTTGCATATAATTTTAAATGACTGCTCATATAACAAATACTAATGTCTGTGTGTGTTTACAGGGAGATCAGAGCTGTAGACGCTCAGCTTTACTGAAGGACGACAATCTGCTGGAGTTTTACTATGACGACACAAAGACAGTGTACGATATGTTCCAGAGAGGACTGCGGATAGCAGGTCTGTTGGTTTCTCTCTGAAAGGCTTAAAAACAGTTCATATAAATATACAGGAAAACATATTGAGTAACCATTTCATCCGTTGAACGCTGATGAATTCAATGGCTCCTCAGTTTTTCTTTCTCTTTTTATTTACTGCAGTGCTCTGCAAAGCTTTCTCAGATCGATAATGCTTTTATCACATGTAGCTTTCTTCAGCGAATAGAGTGTGCCATGGTTCGATTACTTGTGTATGAAGTTGTTTTCGTGCTTTGATCCATGGAACATAAAGTGCATTTGTCATAAGACCTAAAATAAAGACAAATCATTTTAGAACTGCAGATATAAAGCAAGACAGACGTAGTGTACAATCAGCTGGACACATATTTTTATTTATTTGGATTTTGCAGCATTTTCATTGTATTTATATATAATACAGACTGTTTCAATGCAGCTTCACAGAAATAAATGGGAAAATAACAGAGTCAGTGATGGAAACTATAGATAAGTACATCAAATATGAGACAAATCTGCTGTACAGCAGCTCTTATAATACAATAGTGTCATTATTCAGCTCCAGTTCAGTTTGATTCATTTCAGTTCAATAACTGTAGAGTCCATCAATTATGAAACGCATTCAATTCAGCTACAAGCAGCTCTTCAGAAGACAATAGAAAGTCATTAATAAACGCAGACGAGGTGATCAGGATCTAAAGCATATCAAACAACATCAGTCAATTATACAGTTCAGTAGATTGTAATCATTATAAAATATGTATTTGATCACAGCACTTCACGACTAACCAATCAGACTCAAGTATTTCAGAGAGCCGTGTAGTAACTAATGGTATTATTTGTGTTGTGCAGGCAATGGACCGTGTCTCGGCTTCAGGAAACCCCGAGAGCCCTATCAGTGGATCTCTTACGCTGAGGTGAGAGCAATGAATATTATAACACATTTATTACTGTATAATAATGCAGCAAAAGAGCTCTGGGTGATTTTAACGATAATGTGTTTGTTACAGGTCGCAGAAAGGGCACAGGTTTTGGGATCAGGTTTGCTGGCAAAGGGTTGCAAACCAAACCCACAGCAGTATGTGGGCATCTTTGCCCAAAACAGACCAGAGGTAAGTCATACACAGATTGATTTCTAATTTCCTGATCTTTTTGTCATTCATCAGTGTATGGTATTCAAAATAAATAATTTAAATAAAAAAGGAAAATAGAAGCATTTTCGTTAGTGGTGTAATATAATAGGCTTATTTTGCCTGTGAGCAAAGTCACATACTTCTGATGCTCACTGTTGAGATGAATGGGAATGCTAACAGATTTGGATGTTTCTAATATGTTGTTGTTTTGTTTGTCTCCCTCTGCTGGCTGCAGTGGGTCATTGCAGAGCTAGCATGTTACACATTCTCCATGGCTCTGGTGCCTCTGTACGATACACTTGGATTAGAGGCCATGGTTTACATCCTTAACCTGGGTGAGTAATAATAAGGCCTTAAAACGAAGCTGTGATGTTATAATTTAAATTTTAATCTTAATAGCTGTGTCGGATCTCTCTGCAGTGGAGATCTCTATGGTGATCTGTGATAAAGAGGATAAGGCCGAATCTCTGTTGAAGAATAAGGAGAAGGGAGTGACTCCCACTCTCTCTTGTCTAGTGCTCTTTAACCCCTTCAGCGCCGCCCTGCTGGAAAGAGGAAGGAAGTGCGGTGTGGAGATTCTACAGCTCTCACAGATTATGGTCAGGAATAATATTAATTAATATATATTAATAAAAACATTTGAGGTCAAAGGTTTACATACACCTTGCAGAATCTGCAAAATGTGAATTATTTTACCAAAGTAAGAGGGATCATACAAAATGCATGTCATTTTTTAATTTAGTACTGACCTGAATAAGATATTTTACTTTACATATTCCACAAGAGAAAATAGTTGAATTTATAAAAATGACTGTGTTCAAAAGTTTACATATGCTTGATTCTTAATACTGTGTTGTTACTGAATGATCCACAGCTGTGTGTTTTTGTGTAGTAATAGTTGTTCATAAGTCCCTTGTTTGTCCAGAACAGTGTATGTGAATGGAGTGGAGCGACAACAATTTCCCCTCTGCGCTCCGTGCATTTTATAACCGCTCCGCTCCAGCTCCGCTCCGAGTTTACCGTTTCCCGCTGATGCCAGAAACACAGCTTCACTTCACCGCTTCGCTTTCACTTGAAAATATTCAGTATCTTGAAAGAACGAACTAATTCATTGAAAACTATAATTTTCTGCTCATGTCCATTGCCGTCATCCTAGTTTTCACATTCTTTCTGATTTGAGTGATCCACCTCCATCAAGCTAGCTAAACAGGCTATGTTTAACAGGTGAATTCTTGCTATATATGCAGTTATATTAGGGGTCGTTGTCATGAATTGTACTCGTGATGGAGCGGTAGTGGAGCGTTCTTGGAGTGAGTAAAAACCACAATGCTCCGACTTTTAAAATTTCCACTCCTCACTCCATTAAAAATCACACCGCTCCACTCCACGCTCCGCTCCCACTCCACTCCGCTCACATACTCTGGTCCAGAATAGTTCAACTGCCCACTGATCTTCAGAAAAATCTTTCAGGACCCACAAATTCTTTGGTTTTTCAGCATTTTGGTGTATTTGAACTCTTTTCAACAATGATTGTATGATTTTGAGATGCGTTTTTTCACACTGTCGACAACTGAAGGGCTCATATGCAACTATTACAGAAGGTTCAAATGCTCACTGATGCTCCAGAAGAAAGCACAATGCACGATGCATTAAGAGCTGGGGATGAAAACTTTTGAACAGAAAGATGATGTGTACATTCCTTATTTTGCCTATATATATATATATATATATATACAGGTGCATCTCAATAAATTAGAATGTTGTGGAAAAAAATCATTTATTTCAGTAATCCAACTCAAATTGTGAAACTTGTGTATTAAATAAATTCAATGTAGGGGTAGGCTTTAATTACTGCCTGAATTCGGCGTGGCATGGAGGTGATCAGTCTGTGGCACTGCTGAGGTGCTATGGAAGCCCAGGTTTCTTTGACAGTGGTCCTTCAGCTCATCTGCAGTTTTTGGTTTCTTGTTTCTCATTTTCCTCTTGACAATACCCCATAGATTCTCTATGGGGTTCAAGTCTGGTGAGTTTGCTGGCCAGTCAAGCATAACAACACCATGGTCATTTAACCAACTTTTGGTGCTTTTGGCAGTGTGGGCAGGTGCCAAATCCTGCTGGAAAACAAAATCAGTATCTTTAAAAAGCTGGTCAGCAGAAAGAAGCATGAAGTGCTCTAAAATTTCTTGGTAAATGGGTGCAGTGACTTTTAGTTTTCAAAAAAACACAGTGGACCAACACCTTACCCTCCTTGTGAAGGGTGTCAATGATTGCAGTCTTCCCCATGATTTTGTAGTCTAGTGAACCAAACTGAGAGACCATTTTGAAGGCTCAGGAAACCTTTGCAGGTGTTTTGAGTTGATTAGCTGATTGGCATGTCACTATATTCTAATTTGTTGAGATTGTGAATTGGTGGGTTTTTGTTAAATGTGAGCCAAAATCATCACAATTAAAAGAACCAAAGACTTAAACTTCTTCAGTCTGTGTGCACTGAATTCACACGAGTTTCACAATTTGAGTTGAATTACTCAAATTCAATTCTGATGCACCTGTGTGTGTATATATATATATATATATATATATATATATGTGTATATATATATATATATATATATATATAAATAAATGTTAATTTTACCCATATATTCAAATTCAGCAAGTTTTCACCCCCAGCTCTTAATGCATTGATGTACGATTTACTTTGAAATTATTTTTAATAGCAACACATTGAATTTAACAGTAAATTTTGAAGTAAAAATACTGATATAGTATTTGCTTGCAAAAAGTACTTTTTTAAGTTTATAAGTTTGTTTGTAATTTTGACAATCACTTTTTACAGTGCAGCTAAAATAATTCAAATGAAACAGATTTGCTCCTAAAAGCAGAAGTTCTGTGCTTGATCTAAATCTGTTTATATGCATTGCAGGATCTGGGAAGAGAAAATTTAAAGCCACCTGTGGTAAGACCTGTGTTTTTTCCTATTGACAACTTTCAGTGTAGTTTAAGCATGTTGATGGATATGACAGCGTTAATGTATTTATTTTTGGCTGGCTTAATCTGCTATGTGCTCTGCCGCTGTTATTTCTAAATATGGAGATGTGCTACTTCTAGTACACACAGACATGCTGTTGTGAACATGTAACGGATCATTTACACAATGTTTAAGCGTTAAAAATGACGCTGAAAATGAATGCTGCACTTTAGACTGCAAACAAAACTGTCAAATACAGCCATAAAGTGCATGTCCAGTGGAACACAAAAACAGCATTCCGTGTGAATGGGCTATAAGATTTAAGCTGCTGCTGCACAAATAAATGTACATAATATCCCTTATAGCAGGGGTCAACAATTTGTGACACACATGGCAGCAATGGCACACAGATGGATAATCATTGGCATGTGAGCATTATGGAAAAATGCTTCCTGTTGGGGTGATAGGAATCTTATTGGCACATTGGTTAACCAGAAAAATTAAAAATGGCACTTAATGCCCAAAAGGTTGCTGACCCCTGCCCTATAGCAAATCTAGACAGGTGGTGCTGGGGGAGGTGGAGGGTGTCAAATAAACATTATGGCATGATGCAGGACCAGCTTACTGGGAACACTGAACCAGACTGTTCAAATGTTGAGCAAGCAAGCTCATTGACTGTGAATACAGCAAAGATTGCTAGCAGATTGCATCAGGGTTCCCACGCTTCTTGAAAGTACTTGAATATCAGACACATGGTTTCAAGGCCTGGAAAGTACTTGAAAACAAATATAGGTCCTTGAAAGTTCTTGAAATAAATTTGAAATAAATTTTGTTTAGTAGATTTGTGCTATTTCAGATATTTTCCTGTATGCACAGTCAAAGACTAAATGAAACAGCGTTAATGATTGGGGTAGAGATGGGGTAGCGTAAGAAAAAAAATCTTAGTATGCGAGCTGATGCGCACATCGCGCAGCCCTGCATGAACCTATGGAGAAGCAGTGCATTTGTGACTGAAAAGTATTGCGTGCGACTATGGAAAAATATTTAAGAGCATCAGTGCAAATGACCCTATCAGCATATTTGTGCTTGCGCTGAGGGGAACTTCAAAGTTTTCTAACGTACAACGTGTTTTTGCAGCGGTGAGTAATGTATCACACACATGTTGATTCCTTAAACACAACTACGTTTACATGCACGATTTTTGGTTCAATCTGACTGAATTAATTTAGATTGATGAATCTGAATGTAGTGTTTACATAAACGCTAAATAAATAAATCGGGTTGATGTGCGCATTTGTCACAAGCTTCAAATCGGAATTTAATTTTTTTTTTTACATGCGCACACAGCACAGATATATTGTTTCCCATTGTTTGCACATAATAGCCACTCTCCTACACTGTTTTTTTATTTATTTTTAACAGCAGAATTAATATTTATCCATTTCTGGATAAATATTACATATAAACTGCTGTGTTGTGCTGCTTATATTAATCACGCAGTAAAAATGTCCCTCCCCGCGCCTGTAACCAGTCGTCTGGGGATGAGCTGCATTGATTATAATGGAAGATCGTGATGAATGAAGGAGAGAGACAGATTTATTGATTAAGGGAGTTTGCAAATTATATTGATTTATTACAACAGTTCATTAAACATGAAGTTAATATTAAGTGATTGTCTGAACTATTGCCTGATTTTGCTCTATTTTGTCAAGAAAAATGGTTTCAAAGAAAGTAACAGCTGAGCTGCTGCACATCTTCATTCAAACACATCATTGTTTTGTTTATGCATGAATGGGCGTTTTTAAATTAATCTGATTCAATTACCCATTCATAAAGACAGTCACTTGCTTTGTTCCTGAATGAATCAGCCGTTCGAACGAATCAATTTAATGAATGATTCAGTGATAAAATCAGTGACTTGCCGCCACCTACTGGCAGTTTTACTTTCATTTTAAAGTATCTTTTCTGTTATTTAAACCATTTATTCAAAATGTTATATATAAAACATTAACCTCATATATAAAACATTAACATTGCACTCATGCGACTGCTGAGCCTCATTAAACCATCTGAAAATACACATACAAGCCACTTTTGTGTTCTTCAGTGCCACCTCTGTAGTACAATTTTTTTTAATACTGATTTCATTTGATTGGTAACTTATTCTTATTCTGCTTGTTTTTATTCTGTTGTTTTAATTAGAAATGAAAAAAGCTGTATTTATAAATGAAAATATATTTATTAAAGAATAAATATATTTTTTTGAATTTGACAAAAGATGAGATACTTTTAATAAAAGTTAGAAAAATGCCATTACAAAGGTAAAAACAAAATGTCCTGTAAATCACTTTAAGGAGTCAAATATTGTCTCGTAATGGGAAGGCTAATATTTGATCAGATTTTGATTATTGATTAGAAGGTGCTCCTGAAATTTTTGACTGTGCTTCTAATTTTTTTAGAATTAGGAGCACAAGTGCTCCTAAAAAGTAAAGTGTAGAGCCCTGTTCAACCATTTTTTATTAATTTAAAAATTGAGAAATTCTTTCAAATTTAAATCTTTTACAAGAATTACAGCAAAAAATCTGTTTGGTGCAAGAATGTATTTTTTTTTTTTTTATCAATATTTGAGAAATTCAAAATTCCTTTGAACTTGACTGCTCAAAATGGTCTAAATTTAAAAAAACCCACACATTCAAAACCTCTTTACTCTAAAATTTTTAATGTAAATGTTAAGTGTAAGTGAAATGTACTGTAAGAGGTCTTTCATGATGCTACATGTTCTGGTGTGTAAATTTGATAGGTGCTTGATTTAAAATAAATGGTGCTTTAAAAAAATCCTTGAAAGTCTGGTGTTCATGAAAGAGTGGGAACCTTCTTGCATATTAAATCTGAGTTTAGTTTACTTATGGTCATTCTTCCAATTCACTACTGCTTAACATTAATTAGATGACACATTGATTATATTCATCGTTCACTTTATTGTGGAGTTGTTAGATATTTAATTTGTGTTATGTTTGTTTTTGTATTGGCTTCAGCCTCCTAAACCTCAGGATCTGGCTGTGGTGTGTTTCACCAGTGGGACCACAGGTACCAACCAGCAAACTCTACAAACCCTGTTCACAGTATTTGTATGGGTCATTTTTTTGATCTGTTGTAATATATATCAATATTAACTTGTGATTAGTTTATTGTATTACAGTGACCTGTGAAATTAAAACCTGATGTTTAAATATTGGATTTAGAGGTGGTTCTCTTGTGTCACGTAGGTAAACCTAAAGGAGCCATGATCACTCACGGCAACATCGCCTCTAACACCTCCTCTGTCATCAAGATCCTTGAGGTCAGTTCAGAGAGCTTTCAGCTTCCTGTACTGTATGTCTGCTTTCTTTTCTTTCTTATCCTTCTTCAGCTTGTGACATTTCCCCTCCTAAACTTCATGTCTCCGTAGCTTTCATCTTATCTTCTGTCCTGTTCCTCTTCCTTCTGTTTCTGCTTTAATAGAGACCTTGTGTTTCCCACGAGACCTCTTTCTCTTTCAAGTTCTTGTTTATGAAGCTCTTTGTACCTTTTATCTTCAGGTTGTTTTAAACTGGTGAAATGGACTTCATGCTGTTCTCTTAAAAATGAACTGCTCTAAAACAACTGCTACAGATATTTTGCTTGGAAGTGAAATGCCAGTGAAAACCTCATCAACTTGTCTAATTGGCCATTTTGAACTATTTATGTTATATTTTAAACTATTTGTCATATTTTATATTCACATGTCAGGGCTACTTTGTGATTCGTCAAGAGGATGTGTCCATCTCATATCTGCCGCTTGCCCACATGTTTGAGCGTATGATCCAGGTAAAACACACCTGTTTGATACTCTAACTCATTCTGAATCTTTACCATTATTAATATTATTAGTATAATTATTAACATATTATTTTATCTAAAAATATTTTCCTTGGTTTCATCCAAAAAGTCAAACATTACGATTTTTTAACTGTTAAGTTAATGGCATTTGTTAAAAAAAGTGAAGTGTAAATATAACCAAATAGGTTTTACTGTATTTATAAGTCCTTATTAATATAAATGTCTACATAAACATTTTTAACATTTAAAATGTTTAAAGCTACATTAATTTAGCATGAATGAAAATGAGTAATAGTATATTTACATTGCTGGTCAAAAGTTTGGAATAATTAATTGGGTTTTTTTTTTCTTATGCTTATGCTTTCTTAGTCTCTTATCAGGGTTCCCACTGGTCCTTGAAATCCTTGAAAGTTTGTGAATCTGAAAAAAAAATATTTCAAGGCCCTGAAAAGTGTTAAGCATACATAGATACAGGTCCTTGAAAGTGCTTGAATTTATTTTGTGCAAGAACTGTTCTGGACAAAAATTCCATATTATTCCCTCTGGTCCGCTAATGTGTTATTTTATCAACACTTCGTGGCCTATGCATACTAACTTGCTTGATTTACGTTAGTTAGGGTGACCATACGTCCTCTTTTCCCCGGACGTGTCCTCTTTTTGGACCTAAAAATTGTGTGTAGTGGGGATTTCTAAATCGCCCGAAATGTCTGGGATTCGGCTTTTGCTTTCTACAGTCGGCATTCATTGTGTGCATTTTTGTATTAAAGTTTTCTTGATCCCGCTCCGGCTGAATTTCAGGGCATTACCGCCTGCTCATGCATATAATTTTGGCACTGGGAAGTCGCTATCGTATGCAGAGTATTTAAATCTCTTTTGAATGAGTGGCTATTCACTTTCATTTGCAATTTCGCGATCACACTCACTCTGCATAAAGGGAGCACATCTTACAAGATCAGAAATGAGCACATTATCTGCTGAGCAGCAAATCCTCCAGCATAATTTGTCAGTCATCTCTCCTTACTCTTGTCTTGACCCATGATCAGTTAAATCTGCTTCCTGCAGCTTGTGTTGGATGCAGGGTTGCCAAATCTGTATTTTTTGCATGGAATTGGGCTGATTTTGAACAGTTGCAAAAGGTTGATTTTTCTCCCGTGGGTTAAATGTTTGAAATATTAAATTATTAAATGAATTTGGTTCTTATTATTGTTATATATATGTTATTTTTGCTGCTTAATTTTTTATTTTTTTAGTTGATTTTTTTCTTTTTGATGGATAGAACGTTTCTTTAAAATAAAAATCTTGTGTAACATTCTAAATATTTTCACTGTCACATCAATTTAATGAAAGCAAGTATTAATTTCTTCTTTTTAAAAAATGCCTCTTACCCCCCAAAATTTGAATATGTTATGTATCTCAAAAATATTAAGCAACACAACTGTTTTCAGTGTTGCTAATAATAAATCAGCATATTAGAAAGATTTCTGAAGGCTCATGTGACACTGAAGACTGGAGTAATTCAGGTTTGATCACAGGAATAAATTACATTTTAAAATATATTCAAATAAAAAACAGGTATTTTAAATAGTAAACATATTTCAAAATTATACTGTTTTTGATAGACTTCGAATCAAATAAATGCAGGCTTGGTGAGCAGAAGAGACGTCTTTAAAAAAAAAACAAAAAAAAAAAACATTAGAAATCTTACTGTTCAAAAACTTTTGCCTATTGTGTATGTTAGCTCATGATACCTAACGCATAAATTAATGTTAATGAATTGAACTTTATTATAAAGCATTTCCTTTGATTGCATGCTGGCTTGAATTTAATACAAATTCAATAATCTGTCCAGATTCCTCTCCTTTTATGTAGTTCAGTTGTATCCTTGTTCTCCATTTTATTGTGCACTCTTTTTCTCTTTATAAGGTGTCGATGTTTTGTCACGGAGCAAGGGTTGGTTTTTACCAGGGTGACATTTCTCTGCTGATGGATGACATAAAGACCCTAAAACCCACCTTCTTCCCTGTGGTCCCCCGATTACTCAACCGCATCTATGATAAAGTGAGTGCTACATGTCAATGTTGGACACAAATGGAGAATAACAAGTGTTAAATCGCTCTGAAGTTATGAATGTCGTGTGTGCGTGTAGATTCTGGGCTCGGTTACGTCTCCGCTAAGGAGAGTCATTCTTCATTACGCCATCAGGAGGAAACAGGCCGAGCTGAGCAGCGGAGTCGTGAGGAACAACAGCCTGTGGGACCGACTGATCTTCAATAAGATACAGGCATGTCTCTTTTATATTAACACCAAAGCTGCAGTTATTGAAAAGCTGCTGAAGTGCCCCCTTGTGGATATACAATATGTTATATTTGTGAGGTGACGTGTGAGCGGAGCAACATAAAGTCCATTTTCTCATTCATCTCTCTCTGTTTCGTCTGTAGGCCAGTCTGGGTGGAAACCTGCGATTCATCCTCACTGCATCCGCTCCGATCTCTCCGACTGTCCTGTCCTTTCTCAGAGCCACCCTTGGCTGTCTGGTGAGTTTTCACTAGCTATAACTATTCAATATCATATCAAAATGAAGCTTTTGTTTTTATTCACACGTCTTCATCTCTGACATCACACTGCTTTGTGTTGTTACTGTTAACTAAAGCCAAAACTGTGTGAAACTATTAAGAATCAATTTTGTCATTAAAGTAAAGCTGAAATTAACTAAAGTGTAAATGTTAGATGAGAAGCTTTAACTTAGAAATATTGACTTAGAATACTTGACTTAATACTTGACTCAATAAATGAAGTGAATTAAGTTTAAGATGACGTACATACATTACACTTATACACGGTAAGGTCCCATTAGTTAATGCACTATAATAAATGGTAACACTTTACAGTAAGGTTCATTTGTTAACATTACTAAGAATGAACAACACTTCTACAGCATTTATTAGTCTTCATGTTACTTTCAGTATTTACTAATGCATTATTGAAATCACAAGTTGTGTTTGTTAACATGAGTTAATGCATGGTGAGCTAATGTGAACAAACAATGAATGACTGTATTTTAGTAGTGTAATAAATATATTGTGCGTTGTTCATTCATGTTAGTTAATACATTAACTAATCTTAACAAATGAAACCTTATTACGAAGTGTTACCAAATTAACTAGCAATGAGAAATTGTCACTTGTGATATTATTTATTCATCTTTGAGCAGTTTCATTTTTCAAAAATTATCTTATCAATTTAAATTCAAATCAATTCAATAAAATTAACAGATAATTAGCAGACACCTTTTGATTTTAATAATGAATTAGTAAATTTTGAAATTTACATTAAACATTAATAAATCTTTAGTTATTTATTTATTAGTTCATGTTAACTAATGTGGTTAACTAATGTTAACAAATGAAACCTTGTTGTAGTGTTCCTGAAAAAAATAAAAATAAAAATAAAAAACCTAATAAAATATATAGCTGCAAACAGCGATTACCAGGGTTCAAGTGCTGTAAGGCATTTAAGCACAAATAAAAAAATACATCATGTAACAAACCTGTAACCACCAAATCAATGATTGTTTTTTTCTTCATAAAAAAAGCATTTTTGGAAAATCCAGGTAATTCACTATAGAAATATTATGTTTTTTTAATGTATATGACTGTTACAGCGCCGGCTGTGGTCTGATCCCCTTAAAACTTTGCATGCTTATTTAGAATCACCTCTCACATGTCCTCAGCAGGTTTCGAATGTTTTGTATTTTCCTTTAGACTTTATAGGATTTTGGGTAAATTTGGACAGCCCCCTTTTGTAAACAACCCCGTTATAGCTTTCCAAAGGGTACATTTCAACATTTTTTGAAAATTATTGACCTGGAGAGTTCAGAGATCTGTACTGCAGTGTTTTTTTTTTGTTTTTTGTTTTTTTTTCCCAGACTGAGCAAAAAACCTAGAACTGGTCGCAAAAGTAGATTTTTTTTTTACATCATCTCAACCTTTTAACAAACTATTCAATTGACAGAAGTAGTTTCAGAGGCAAAGTTGTCCAAAAAGAGAAGTTTTATCATATGATACGAATATTGTGTGTATGTGCGAAATACCGCATCATGTACAATCATTTATGGCATTGCAAAATGCGTTAGCGCCCCACAGAGGCCGATTTTTTTTTTTTTTTTTTCAAATTTCTCTTAGACCTTTGGGGCCGAGAGTCACGTTTTGTTCCAATTGACCTCCGTTAACCTTGTCTAATAGGTGCTCAAGCTTTATTGGCCAATGGCAGCCATGTTTTTTTGAGATTGACATTTTGGACCAAGACCAGGGTATTTTTCCCTTCTTATAGTGCCACCAAGTGGCCAAGCTCTACCTTTTTTTTTTTTTTTTCTGTGTCCTGTGACCTCAGATTGAGCTCATACATAAGTGTTCTGAGTTTGGCGAATATATCTCATTCCATTCAGGAGCATTATACTAAAACTGGCCCTGCCCCTTTCAAACATTTTGGCGCCCCTTTGTGACAGTGAGTTTTTTTTTTTCATAATTATTGATATTCACTCTCCAGAGAATCTTTCTGCACTAGTTTGATTCCGATCAGGTAAAACATCTAGCACTAGTTTGCAAAAGTACATTTTTAAAAAAAAACAAAAACTGAAAATTTCTCTAGGCTCACAATCGAATCTGAGGCGTGCATGAGCCAAGGATTTCAATGACATAAGACCCTTGACCCTACAACTGATGGTTTAGGATTTATGAGTAATTTTGTGCTTTTGATCGCTGTAGCGCCCCTGTCAGGCAGACTGGGGTGAGCCTTGGTGACATTGTTGGCAGTGTGAATACTACCATCCCTCCCAGTTTTGAGTCTCCACAACTTACAGTTTGGTCTGCACGATCAGTTTTACGTGGAGATTGCTGATCCTTGGCCATTCTAACAATTACAATAGGGTTTCAGCGCTACATGCTTGAACCCCTAATAACAAATGCACATGACACAATGACTAAAACCTAAACTAAATTTAAAATCAACTGAAATAAACTAAAAATATAAAAACAAAAGCCACCTCCAAATCTTAGTAAATAATGTCATTGTATGCAAATAACACTGGGATGGCACTGTTTGAGTGAGGTGTACTTATTAACAGTTCACCAGTAGTGACTGTGATATAGACAGGCTTTGTTTAATTTGGTTTCAGATATTTGAGGGTTATGGACAGACAGAGTGCACTGCTGGATGTACCTTTTCAATGCCTGGTGACTGGAGTGCAGGTTTGTGTTCATGTGTCTTTATAGGCCTGCTTTAGTCATGAACAGCGTACTATTTACTAGTTTTTATTATTGAAATTTATTATGGACTAAATCTGAAGTATTAGTGTTCACCTATGGTTCAGCTGTGTTTGTCCTGGTCTGATGTGTTTCAGGTCACGTCGGAGCTCCTTTACCCTGCGCTATGGTGAAGTTAACCGACATCCCCGACATGAACTACTATGCCAAGAATGGAGAAGGAGAGGTCAGTATCCAGATCACTGTTGGAAATTAATCCACCAACCAAATGTGGATACTTTTATTCCAACTGGGGGGGGGGGAGGAGAATTTTGGGCCTTTTCTACCAGAAAGTGTGAAAAGTGATTCATAACATGAGCCTTGTGAGGGTTTCTGGGAACACTTTTGAAAAATTAATGAACTGAAATGAATAAACTCCCCAATGTCATTTAACACTTTGGTGTGTTATATGTGTCAGATCTGTATCCGGGGTCACAGCGTCTTTCGAGGGTATCTGAAGGATGAGGAGAGGACAGGAGAGGCTCTGGATGCTGATGGTTGGCTTCATACTGGAGACGTGGGACAGTGGCTCCCGGTGAGACCCTTCAGCTGTCATTACAGTCATTGTATGCTATTTGTATGCAGTGCAAATTTCTCCTTTAAAGGGTTAATTCACCCAAAAATGTATCAACGTTTCAAACGTGTAGGAATTTCTTTCTTCTTTTGAGCACAGAAGAAGATATTTTGAAGAATGTGTGTAACAAACAGTTGATGGTAGCCATTGACTTCTATCCACCTTATTTTTCCCATAAGAGTGGGTGCAGCCATTAGCAAATTTTTTGTGTCTGGCTTCCGGTCTCATCCACTTCCAGCTATTTTTAGCTGCACAAAAAGCTCGTTTTGCTGCTTGATATTGCAAACTGGCGTGTCTTACTGTATTATTTTAAGGTATTATCTTAATTATGAACACACTGGTTTGTAGTGCAAACTGTTTTACCGTTTACTGCACTTCAATGTTCTTCTCGTTATTTCCTATGGTGGATTATGAAGCGGACGTCTAACACATTACCAGAAAACAGCTTACTTCCGCATTGAAAAATAAGGTGGATAGCATGGAAAAATACTATGGAAGTGGGAACCAGCAACTGATTGGTTACCATCATTCTTTAAAATATCTTCTTTTGTGCTCAACAAAAGAAGATAACTTAAAGGTGAGTAAATGATGACAGAATTTTTATTTCTGGGTGAACTATCCCTTTAAAACTTTCTAAACAAGACCTTGTGTGAATGTTTACTATCTCTCTGGTCTTTCAGAATGGGACCTTGCGCATTGTAGACAGGAAGAAGCACATCTTTAAGCTGTCCCAGGGCGAGTACATCGCTCCTGAGAAGATCGAGAACGTCTACACTCGCTGTGTTCCTGTTCTTCAGGTCTTTGTGCATGGAGATAGTCTACAAGTAAGTGTACACACCTAAGTGCAGCAGTTTTAGGCGTTAGGCTTAAATGTTTTCAGTGCAGTGAAACTGACTGCAGTCCTTGTGTTTCTTGGTGTGTTTAGTCTTTTCTGATAGGAGTTGTAGTTCCAGACCCGGAGGTGTTTGTCGACTGGGCCAAAGAAAGAGGGATTGTGGGATCATATGAAGAGCTTTGTCAAAATCCTGTGAGCTTTAATGCCATACACATGCAAAATTAGCACTGCCAAACTTCATTAAATATGTTTATAACGCTACTGCTTGTGCACACACTGCAATTTCTCAACTTAGCATTAATAGTTTCAACAAAGTAGTTCACCTGAAAATGAACATTTTATGAAAACGTACTCACCCTCAGGTCATCCAAGGTGTAGATGACTTTGTTTCTTTATCAGAACAGATTTGGAGGAATGTAATAATACATTACTTGCAAACCAATGGATCCTCTGCAGTGAATGGGTGCCGTCAGAATGAGAGTCCAAACAGCTGATAAAAACATCACAATAATCCACAAGTAACCCACACCAGGCCATGTTGAGAGGAGAACAGGAAATTGACTTTTTCTCTGGCGGAAGTGTTATTGTGGATTATGGACTCGTATTTTAACCAGAAACAACGATTTGAAGTTAAAATGCTTTAATGATGGATTTGTTTCTTACAAACAAACAACTTTTCACTTCACAAGACACTGATTGATGGACTGGAGTGGTGTGGATTATTGTGATGTTTTTATCGGCTGTTTGGGCTCTCATTCTGACGGCACCCATTCACTACAGAGGATCCATTGGTGAACAAGTGATGTAATGCTGCATTTCTCCAAATCTGGTATCTGTCCAGGAAACAAACTCATCTTGAATGGCCTGAAGGGGAGTACATTTTCTGCAGATTTTCAGTTTTTGGTGAACTATTCCCTTCAGACTGAATGACAAGCTCATGCATCATTAAAATGACTTTTCTTTCTATCCCGCTTGAATGGCAGGATGTGAAGAAAGCTGTGCTGGAGGACATGACGGCAGTGGGGAAGGAGGCAGGACTGAAGTCATTTGAGCAGGTAGAGGAGCATTCTGGGTCATTTACAGCTTAACTGACACAGTATCAATTATCACACAATAAATATGATTCATCCCTCAGTCTTTAAAGTTAAACAGTATGGAAATATATTTATGAAGTCTATCAGGCCAGTGTTTGGCAGGGTTGAGCAGCTTGTATTTTTGTTAAAGCACTTGTATAAAATGTTAAAATATGCATTGATGCTGTTGTGAAGTCAAGGTTAGACTGCTTTTCAAAGCAGATTAATTTTTTGTTATGCACTGCCAATGTAATTCCTGTGGGTGGAGCTGGTTCCATGTTAACCAGGGGTCTTCAGGATGGGGTCCAACATTATTGCTTGATCTCAGTCATTTTTGTGAAGAAAAATAGGTGAACAGCAAATAAAACATTTTTTCTTGTGATTTTACACAAGTATTAAGGAAAAGTCATGAAACCTTTGAATATTGTGGACAGTTAAAGGCTTTGGAGTTGAGGCCCAATGTTGAGAACCACTGTTTTACACATGTGACCCTGGACCACAAAACCAGTAATTAGGGATCATCTTTTGAAATACAGCTGTTTGAAAATCTGGAATCTGAGGGTGCAAAAACAAAAATCAAAATATTGAGAAAATTGTCTTTAAAGTTGTCCAAATGAAGTTCTTGGCAATGCATGTTACTAACCAAAAATTAAGTTTTGATATATTTACAGTAGGAAATCTAGAAAATATCTTCATGGAACATGATCTATATTTAATAACCTAACGATTTTTGGCATAAAAGGAAAAACTGTTGGCTATTGCTACAAATTATTAAAGGAGTGTTGTGAATTTTTTCTTAGAGACCAGGAGACGTTTTTGGATATCTTGAAGCAGAAGTTTCTCTTTATTCAGATACTCGCTGCTCTGCACTGCAGTCTTCAAAAAGTGGTCTTCTCAAAGCTCAGCACAGCAGAGTATATAGGTTTGAAGGGGGAGGAGTACATAGAGGTGGAAGCAATCTAAACAAAGCATGCAAATGTGGTACAGGAAAACAGCTCAGTTAAAGATTTATCCCAGCCTTGATCTATTTAGCATACAAGTGTCATTCAAATGCATAGGTGCTTAAACAAAAGGCACAGTTGTACCTTGAGCTTAGAATTCACACTTAACTTGGGAAAACCTGCCAGATGCTCAGGAACTGCATAAAGACAAAAGGTTACTGTCTCAGGGAACTGGGCTGCCTGCTCTTAGACTGTCACAATATACATAACTTTTTCAGTTCAGTTGTTATATTGGAACCTATAACAAATATGCATAAGATCAGCATATTTTAAACAGATTCTTAAATTTGTAATCCTTCAGTCCCCCCTTTGAGAGTTCTAATAACTCTCACATAATTCAAATTTAAACCTCCATAAATCCATTCTATAGCCTATGTTTGTTAACATTAAGCTCCATCTTCCATTCATGTAACTTGAAATAGTTACAGGCACATATATCTTATTCTGTGTCTTGTCCTAGATTTAATTAGGTGTAATAGTTCTTTTCAGAACCATAACTGTTGACACATACGACATGGATGGTAACATGTCGTACAAGCTACATGTTGACACAGAAAACCATGTAGCATAAGAGTGGAAGTCCTGACGTCCATGGAGCCTGAATAGCTGTGTAGTCTTGCTGTGTAGTTTTCTGTAGTCCATTTCACATGTAGATTCACTTAGATGACTCTTTGTCCTCATGAATCTTGTTCATGGATGTCTGAGGTGATGCTTTACTCCAGGATGCTGCTTTTGAAGACATCATGGCATGTACACATACCTGCAACACAAGAAAACAGAGAAACAGCAGACCAGCAGTATTCATGCATAGAGAATTTTAGACTTCTGTTGATCGTATAGTGGTTTTAAGTCTGGTGATCGTATAGTGTTTTGTTGACCTAGTCTTAAGTCATTTGACACCTATGGACCAGTGAGGTGGGGACAAACTGATGAGGGGAAAAACCTATGAGGAAATCTTCACCGCAGGGTTGGCCCCCGAGGCCTGTTGCACTTCGGTTCTTCCCTGGGCTCCTCACTGTCCTGTGTGTCCTAGTCTGTCCCTGTAGTTAGTGTGCGAACTTAAATGTGCAATCACTCCATCCTCTAATGAAACATCAGTCATAGCAAACATCATAACCCATAGAGGAGGGTGAGTGACTGTAGTGTGCTGTAGTATTGTTTTTGGCTGTGAGTGTACTTAACCAGAGTCCCCCAATGGAAGGAAGTCAACTTCCTTTTGTTCTATTTGCAAAGAATCTTTTCATCTTTGTTGTAGATTACTGGGGTGATTAAGAACTCACAGCCTTAACAGTTAGCACCTCAGCAAGCTGCCCCACGAGTCTGGTGTAGTGGGGAAGGTCTGCTTCAGCGTTGCAAGCAGACTGAGAAGGAGCTGATTTACACTGTTCATTTCTCTTACATACTTTTTGTTTTTTCTACACTCTTTCATCCAGTGTCCACGTTTACCACAGTAATGACAATTACCCTCCCTCTTAGGACATTTATTTTTCTGTTGGTTCTTTATATTGACCTGAAAGGATGCTGCTGCAATCTTTACTCTTGCTTTAACATCAGAGTCTCTTTCCCAAATAGCTAACATGTCTAGGTTACTTCTGAGAGTTTTGTTAGACCAAGTTAGATCTAGGAATGTCAAGGCTTTTCTGTACTCAGCTACAAGGCCATCTGACCAGATGCGGACTAAGGGTCCCTTGTCATCTAGCACACTTTCAGGATCCTCAACTATTCCACTGTAAGTTACAGCTGTCTGGCAGAACCTTTCACTGTATTCATTCACAGTTTCTTCTTTCCTTTGCACACAGTTAGTGATTCTGGACCAGTCTATTTTGGGTCCCATGATATTCTTTAGAATTTTCAAAACACCTTCTCTCAAATCCGCTTTACTGGCATGTTGTAGTTCAGAAGTAACAGCAGACTCAAAACTGTTGAATTCAGATTCAGTTAGAATTTGTGACATCAGCTGTGTGACTTCTGCTAACGACATGTCGTAGAGACGCATTTTGCTAGTCAATGCTCTTCTAAATTCAGAAAAATTTGTGCGTGCTGAGGGTAAGCTCTGGGATAGTCTTTCTATATCTTCAGGTCCTAGCGCTGTATGGACTGCTTGTAACTGGAGTATGGGGGTTGCAGATGGAAGTGTTTCAACACCTTCTACCCTACTCTGAGCCCTTTTTCTCGCTCCACATACTTCAACTGCATTTACATTTTTATCTCTTAATCCAGTATTGCTATTGTCCTCTAGTCTACACAAAGACTGTAAATCAGGATAGCTTTCATCTGACTGTTGGTCTTTTGAATCACTTTTGGTTGAGGCCTTGTTATGGCCCACCTTTTTAGTGAGACAGGACACTCTAGTTTGTAGTTGTTTGTTTTGTTCTTTTAACTTAGCAATACATTGAGCTTGTTCTTGTGCTAAGGATAAGGTAAATTCTCTGTGGCAGCAGATAATGCCTTTAATGTTTTTCTTTCTGATACATGCCCCAAGTACCTTTTTGCATTCTTCAATTGACCATACTTTTTCTGGATCAATACTAAATTTCTTTGTCAAATCCAATCTGACTGGCTCTGTCACTATTGAGTCCATGTGCTCTCCTAACAATGATTTGAACTCATTGTCTGTCCATAAAGGGGTAGCTAGTCCACCTTTCTCAGTTGTGGGAATCAACCTAGCATTCCTTCTCAACATTTTGTAATGTTTTTCTGACACAACAATACACTTCTAACACCTCCCTGGCAAGCAGAGGATAAACTTGTTAACACAGAACAACTGTTGTTAACCTTCTCTGGCAAAGCAGAGGAAAACCTAGTTAATACACATTATCATGTATTCAACCTTCTCTGGCAAAGCAGAGGATTCCTGAACATAAACTACTAGCACTTTACGCTAATCTTCTCTGCCTAAAAACAGAGGATAACAGATATTAGCATGTAAAGCTAATCTTCTCTACCTGAATAGAGGAAAACTAGTCTGTTAACCAAACCCTGCAGCTGTTTGTTAACACTTCTCTGACAGCGCAGAGGCTAACCACATATACTGGTCTGTAGTGGTTCTTTGAATAGAGTAACACTCACCTAATCGTTGTTGAGCTGAAAAAGTTTCTGGAATTCAGTCTGGAACGATGTCTGGCGAGAAGCTCTATCCGGGTCACGGCACCAAAACTGTTGGAAACTCAGAAGCGAAGACCAGGAGACTCTTGGGTATCTTCAGCAGAATTCTTTATTGAGAATGCGCTGCGTAGCTCTGCAGTCCTCAAAAGTCTGACAATATCTCAGCACAGCAAAGTATATAGGTTTGAAGGAGGCGGAGTACATAGAGGTGGAATCAATCTAAACAAAGCATGCAAATGTGATACAGGAAATCAGCCCAGTAAAAGATTTTTCCCAGCCTTGATCTATTTAGCATACAAGTGTCATTCAAATGCAAAGGTGCTAAACAAAAGGCACGGTTGTACCTTGAGCTTAGAATTCACACTTAACTTGGGAAAACCTGCCAGATGCTCAGGAAATGTATAAAGACAAAAGGTTATCGTCTCAGGGCTTGGGCTGTCTGCTAAATCACAATATACATAACCTTTTAGAAATTTGTAATCCAACAATAAACTGTTGGAAACTCAGAAGCGAAGACCAGGAGACTCTTGGGTATCTTCAGCAGAATTCTTTATTGAGAATGCGCTGCGTAGCTCTGCAGTCCTCAAAAGTCTGACAATATCTCAGCACAGCAAAGTATATAGGTTTGAAGGAGGCGGAGTACATAGAGGTGGAATCAATCTAAACAAAGCATGCAAATGTGATACAGGAAATCAGCCCAGTAAAAGATTTTTCCCAGCCTTGATCTATTTAGCATACAAGTGTCATTCAAATGCAAAGGTGCTAAACAAAAGGCACGGTTGTACCTTGAGCTTAGAATTCACACTTAACTTGGGAAAACCTGCCAGATGCTCAGGAAATGTATAAAGACAAAAGGTTATCGTCTCAGGGCTTGGGCTGTCTGCTAAATCACAATATACATAACCTTTTAGAAATTTGTAATCCAACAATTCCTCCTTTGAGAGTTCTAAAAAAACTCTCATAAAATACAAATTTAGACACTTAAAAAGTTCTGTGTTGATTGTTTGTAGTGATGAAAAGCATGCTGACACAGAAACAAACATGCTTCTAGGGTCCGTGAAGTTCTTACGGGTAATAGTCTTTTCTGGTTGGAACTGTTGTTTCCTCATGATGGTCATGAGTCATTTGTTGAATGAAACACTTGATACTGTGGACGCATAGATAGTATACCAGTAGGAAGAATAGCAGCAGAATTGCTATTTCCTTGATCCACAGCCAGGGTTTACCTAACAGTTCTCCGAACCATGAAGAATTATCTTCAGTCATTTGGTGTAGTTTTTCTGCTATTACTATCAAAACGTCAGTTTTTCCCTTACAAGGAGGCAATGATATGTAATCAACTTGTAGGTGACGAAACGGTCCTGGTGGAGCTGGGGTATGTGTTGCTGGTGTAGTTGCTGCTGGCACATCATTATTTTTTTGACATGTAACGCATCTCTTGACTGTTTCAGTGGCTACATTTCTGAATTTTGGATTCCACCATTGATTTGAGAACCTGTGATTCATTGTTGCTGGACCACTGTGACCCAAATTGTGTATTTGTTGAGCCAAATATGGCAGCAGTGATTCGGGAGCAACATATTTTCCTCCTTTGGTCCAGCAACCAGATGAATCCACTGTGGCTCCTTTGTCTAACCATGTCCATGCTTCATATAAAGGAACGTCTTTGTACAGATCAATGATTGATTCAGGAGGCAGAATTGTCTTCTGTGCTGTACTACCTGAACACACCTGTACATTTGCATATGAACAAGCCTGTTTAGCAGCTACATCAGCAAGAGCATTACCTTTAGCTTCCGTAGTATTAGTTGTGAGATGTGCTTTCACTTTGATCACAGCTAATTTCTTTGGAAGTTTCATGGCAAACATTAGATCTTTCACTAATCCAGCATGCTTAATGGGTGATCCAGCAGAAGTTAAAAACTGTCTACTTTGCCAAATGATACCAAAATCATGAATTACCCCAAAAGCATACCTGGAATCAGTGTAGATATTTGCAGTTGATCCTGACGCTAGCGTGCATGCTGTAGTTAAGGCTACTAGTTCTGCAGCTTGAGCTGAAAAATGATCTGGAAGACGACCTGAAGCTACCACTTCAGTGGTAGAAGTTACTGCATAACCTGCTCTTCTGTTACCTTCAATAACTTGAGCTGAACCATCAACATACAACTCCAATTCTGCATTATCTATGGGAGTTTCTGTTATTTCACTTGTAGGTGTGTATGTAAGCGTAACACAATCATGAGCCATTTCCCCTTCATCCTCTAAGACAACTTCAGTCATTGCAGACATCATACATGAGGATGGGTTTGTGACTGGTGCACGCTGTAAAACAATGTTCGGGGCTGTGAGGGTTGTTAACCAATTTCCCCAACGAGAGGAGGTGACAGAAGTGACTTTTGCTTGATTCATTAGTGCAGACACTGCATGAGGGCATCTTACATTTACAGTCTGTCCTAACACCATTCCTGATGATGCCTGAAGAGCTAGATGAACTGCCTGTACTGCTCTGAGACATGGGCCCATACCTTGAGCGACTATGTCAAGTTTGCCAGAATAGTAATGAATTGGGCGTAAATTGCCCCCATGATCTTGCATTAGACATGCAGTCATAAAGCCTAAGTGTTCATGAACATAAAGCACAAAGGGCCTATCAGACTGGGCAATTCCTAATGCTGGCGCTTGACATAATGCTCTCTTCAAATCATTGAAAGCTTTGAGGTGAATTTCTTCCATACAAACTGTATCGGAATCTCTAACCTGACCTTTCAACAAGTCATAGAGTGGCTGAGCAATTGAGGCATAGTCTTCAATCCAAGGTCTACAGTAACCTGCTGTTCCTAAAAATGATCTTAGTGTTTTAATGTTAGTAGGCGGAGGTATTGCTTTGACTGAAGCGGCTCGATCCTGTGTAATGGATCTATTTCCTGTACCAATTGTTTGACCCAGAAATGTAACTTGATTTTTAGCAATTTGAGCTTTGTGAAAGCTACATTTATGTCCTTTTTTCTGCAAATAGTCCAACAATGCTGTCAATTCAGTTTGATGTACCTCATGATCTGTTGAGGCAAATAAAATATCATCGATATATTGAATCATAGTGGACTGTTTGACTGGACATTCTGGGTCACACAAATCACGTCTGAGAGCCTGATGGTATATGGTTGGGGAATTTTGAAATCCCTGGGGCAAACGTGTCCACTGATATTGTTCATAGTCAACTGTGAAAGCTAACCATGGCTGGCTGTCAGCATGCAAGGGTACAGAAAAGAATCCATTAGACATATCAATTACTGAAAAAACCTTACAATCTAATGGTAAGCCATTACAAATTGTAGATGGATCGGCTACTAGGGGGGTGATTTTTTCAGTATGCTTATTGGCTACTCTGTAGTCTATTGTGAGTCTCCATGACCCATTGGCTTTCTTGATGGGCCATATGGGTGAATTACAGGGACTGTTGGTTTTAACGAGCACTCCTTGCTTCAGCAATTTTTCTACAATAGGTTTGACTCCCTGTATAGCTTCCTTACTGATCGGGTATTGTTTGGTAACAGGAGGGGCGGTTCCTGTTAATTTGGCTGGTTCTACACCAGTGAGAAACCCGCAATCATCTTTGTCTTTAGCCCAAATTGGATGATTTTGTAAGAAAGCATACTCAGGAGTGATTGCATTACTGGTAGAAACTTGTGCTGAAGCAATTTTTATGCTAGCAGATTCTGAGGACATGTCTAAAGTTAAATGTACTTGTCTCAGTAGATCCATGCCTAGAATTGCACCTGTATTTAATGGAGCACATAACAATTTTGTAGTCAGTGTTTTCGGGCCTAATTGTACCTCTATGGGTGGAGTTTCATACAAAACAGAATCTTCACCTACTACACCAGTTAAACAAAGTTTAGTTTTCTTGTACGGAATGTTTAAATCTTTAGCCAATTTTGTAGGAACTACTGTGATTTCTGCACCTGTATCAAGCAAAAAGTCAATCTCTTTCTCTTGTATGCTACCTTTCACAAAAATTCTTTTGTCATTGTGATGTATTACAGGGGAAAGGTAGCTACTCACAGCCCCAACAATTAGTTTTTTTCCTGCTCTTTTTGTGCTCTTAGAAGAGCCTGAGCAAGCTGTCCTAACGTTTCACTGGTCATTGGTGGAACTACTTCAGGGTTGTAGGCGGGCTGAGAAGGAGCAGAATTATGCATAGCATTTCTTTTATTATCTTGCAACTTCTTCCTACACTCTTTCTCCCAATGTCCTAGTTTTCCACAATAATTGCATTTCCCTTCTTTTTTAGACCATCTCTTGTCTCGATTTGTTGTGCTAAACGTAGCTGCTGCTACTCTTACTTTTGCCTTAACATCAGAATCTCTTTCCCAAGTAGCTAACGTGTCTAAGTTACTTCTGAGAGTTTTGTTAGACCAAGTTAGATCTAGGAATGGCAAGGCTTTTCTGTACTCAGCTACAAGGCCATCTGACCAGATGCGGACTAAGGGTCCCTTGTCATCTAGCACACTTTCAGGATCATCAACTATTCCACTGTAAGTTACAGCTGACTGGCAAAACTTCTCAGTGTATTCACTTACAGTTTCCTCTTTCTTTTGTACACAGTTAATGATTCTGGACCAGTCTATTTTGGGTCCCATAATATTCTTTAGGATTTTCAAAACACCTTCTCTCAAATCCGCTTTACTGGCATGTCGTAGTTCAGAAGTAACAGCAGACTCAAAACTGTTGAATTCAGATTCAGTTAGAATTTGTGACATCAGCTGTGTGACTTCTACTAACGACATGTCGTAGAGACGCATTTTGCTAATCAGTGCTCTTCTAAATTCACAAAAATTTGTGCGTGCTGAGGGTAAGCCCTGGGACAATCTCTCTATATCTTTAGGTTCCAGCATTTTTGCAATTGCTTGAACCTGGACAACAGCAGAGTTGGGAGGAACACTTTCAATTCCCTCAATTCCCTGAGATCTTCTCCTAGCACCACATACCTTCACTGAATCTACAGGCACATCAGTTACTGATTGGATGGCTACATCTGTTTCAAAGAAAGCTTGTAAGTCAGGATAAAGGTTATCAGGCTGACTAACTTCCATATCAGTTTTTTCTAAAGCTTTGTTGCGGTTCAATTTCTTAGTCAAAGCGGATATTCTAGCCCGAAGCTCTTTGTTCTGTTCCTCTAGCTCTGAGTTACGCTGAGACTGTTGTGTAGCTAGCGCTAAACCAAATTCTCTGTGGCAGCAGATAATGCCTTTTACATTTTTCTTACTAATACATGCTCCAAGTACTTTTTTACACTCATCTACAGACCAAGTCTTGTCTGGATGGATCTCATATTTCTTAGTCAATTCTTGTCTAACTTTTTCAGTTACTATTAGGTTCATTTGCACTCCTAACAGTGATTTGAATTCGCTATCTGACCACAAAGGAGTTGCGAGACCACCTTTTTCAGTTGTGGGGATCAGCCTAGCGTTCTTTCTAACCATTTTGTGAGTTTCTTTGTTACCACACAATCACAACACTAAAACTTCTCTGATCAACAGAGGGTACGCTTGTTAACACAGATCAACTATAGTTAACCTTTCCTGAATTAACAGAAGACAACACAAACTACTAGCACTTTACACTAGTCTTCTCTGCCTAAACAGAGGGTAACAGATATTAGCACTTTACGCTAAACTTTTCTCTCTGAAGAGAGGATCAACAATTCTTCTCTGCCGAAACAAAGGATAACAGATATTAGCACGTAATGCTAATCTTCTCTACCTAAAATAGAGGATAAACAATTCTTCTCTGCCGAAACAAAGGATAACAGATATTAGCACGTAATGCTAATCTTCTCTACCTGAAATAGAGGATAACTGATATTAGCACGTAATGCTAATCTTCTCTACCTGAAATAGAGGATAACTGATATTAGCACGTAATGCTAATCTTCTCTACCTGAAATAGAGGATAACTTGTCTGTTAAACAAACCCTGCAGCTGTTTGTTAACACTTCTCTGGCGGCGCAGAGGATAACCACATGTACTGGCTTCTAATGGTTCTTTTGGATAGAGTGATACTCACCAACCCTTGGTACAGAAAGATTCAGTCTGGAACGAAGTCAGATCTTTGTTGAGCTTGTTGAGCTTCAATCTGGATTCAGGTGAGGAGCTCTATCCGGATCACGGCACCAAAACTGTTGTGAATTTTTTCTTAGAGACCAGGAGACGTTTTTGGATATCTTGAAGCAGAAGTTTCTCTTTATTCAGATACTCGCTGCTCTGCACTGCAGTCTTCAAAAAAGTGGTCTTCTCAAAGCTCAGCACAGCAGAGTATATAGGTTTGAAGGGGGAGGAGTACATAGAGGTGGAATCAATCTAAACAAAGCATGCAAATGTGGTACAGGAAAACAGCTCAGTTAAAGATTTATCCCAGCCTTGATCTATTTAGCATACAAGTGTCATTCAAATGCATAGGTGCTTAAACAAAAGGCACAGTTGTACCTTGAGCTTAGAATTCACACTTAACTTGGGAAAACCTGCCAGATGCTCAGGAACTGCATAAAGACAAAAGGTTACTGTCTCAGGGAACTGGGCTGCCTGCTCTTAGACTGTCACAATATACATAACTTTTTCAGTTCAGTTGTTATATTGGAACCTATAACAAATATGCATAAGATCAGCATATTTTAAACAGATTCTTAAATTTGTAATCCTTCAGGAGAAATCCACTTCCAGAACAACAGTTCACAAATAGTTTACTCACCCCCTTGTCGTCCAAGATGTTTATGTGTTTTTGTCTTCAGTTGTGAAGAACTTATGGTTTTTGAGGAAAACATTTCAGAATTTATAATGGACTTGATTGGTGCCCCGATTTTGAACTTCCAGAATGTAGTTTAAATGCAGCTTCAAAGGGCTCTAGACGATCCCAGCCGAGGAAGAAGGGTCGAATCTAGCGAAATGATCGGTCATTTTTTTCGGAAAATTAAAATTTGTATACTTTTTAAGCACAAAAGCTCGTGTAGCACAGGCTCTGGGATGCGCGTCCACAACGCTACGTACTATTGAATCACGTCGAAAGGTCACGCGGAACTACAGACCCAGTGTTTACAAAGCGAACGCGCAAAGACTAAGAAACGCTGTTTACAAACAAAAAGGTACAACGATGCCCTCTTCTCAAGTTGTAGGAGAAAATAAGATGGAGTTTTTTGCCAAACTCAGTGCACAGACAATGAACTTAGACGTGATTCGTAGTAGTGATGTGAAGTTCAGATCATTTTACCGACTCAGACCTTTGAGTCTCGTTCAGCAAAATGAACAAATCTTTTTTTGAGTAATTTCGTTAATTTTAGCAAAATATAATTAAAATGTTCAATGTAAAATGTTCAGAGCTTCTGTTTTAGCGTTTTTTTTTTTTTCTCTTTTTTTCAGGTTAAGGACTTGTATTTGCACCCTGAAATGTTTAGCGTGTCAAACGGCCTTCTCACGCCGACCCTGAAGAGTAAGCGTGTGGATCTCCGGCGCGTCTTCAGTGAGCAGATCGCACAGATGTACAGTAAATCATCCATATAGACCTCACACATCACATTTACAAAGCAATTCTCTCTAAAACATTTGAACTAACTTAAGACTTGCTAAACAACACAAATGCTACTGACAGGAAACTGTTCTCCATAATTTATGATAAATCGTCCTGAAGACACATCATGTAGTGATCTTAGGTTATTTTAGACAGATGTGGTCGAATGAGCTTGACGCAGATGCTCTGCATCCTAATGCACAGATCAGAAATTTTCAGCTGCTTTTTCCAAGATTTGGGAACAGATGAATTTATTGTAATGAATAGTTTTATAGATATTGGACGGTTTTGTAATTAAGAGAAAGTTGCACCTCTGAAGAACAATCTGTATGAATTGCAGTGCTTCGTTTCATTTGTTGTGTTGATAGATGAAACGACTGTTTAGTCTGTAAATGAGTGTATTCAACTGTAAATGTGTGACTAATTGTAGCTGATAGAGATGTACTGTATTTTACTTCCTTTTATTGACAGAATAAAGACAATGCCTTATTAGTTTTTCATTTTCATGCTAATCACAGCTGTTGTTTGAACCAAAGATCTGACTGGTTTATAGGGATTTCATTTAAAAATCTTTGTACTTTGGTGAAAGGCATTAGGCATTAGGATGTTAATCTGTTGCTTACAAGAATACTTTACTGGTTCATTCCCTGGTTCAGTAGATCACAATCCTGCCCTGACTACAATAAGTGTACTCAACATCATTTTGGATGAATAAGAAGGATAAGATAAATTAGTTAATTTAAAGACCTGTTATGCACCTTTTTACAAGATGCAATACAAGTCTCAGGTGACCCCAGAATGTGTCTGTGAAGTTTCAGCTCAAAATACCTGACAGATGATTTATTATATAATTTTGAAAATGCTATTTTGAGTGGAAGCGGAAACAAAGTTTTCTACACTTTAAATGCAAATGAGCTGCTGCTCCCCGCCCCCTTTTCCAGAATAGGGCTGTGCCTTTACAGCTCCTACCTGAGATACTCTAAAGAGTAGATATGTTGAGATATGCTAAAGACATGTTTGGTTTTAATTTTCTGCTCTTTTGCATTGAAATCTCAAAAATAACAACTTTATTCAACAATTCGTCTCATCTGCATCACCGTAGCATCATTTTGGAGAATATCCGCTGGGTGCAAACAGCATAAGCTGTTCTGTATCAGCCCCACCACACGGATACGCTGTTTTCTTTCAAATCAAAGCGTAGAGAACGTAGAAGACGTATCCGTGTGGTGCAGCTGACACAGAACAGCGTACGCAGTTTACGTCCAGCGCATATTCTCCAAAATGGCACCACGGGGAGACAGATGATTGTTAAAATAAATTTTTGTTCTGGAAGTGGACTTCTTTAAATTGAGTTCAAAGACAACAAAGCTTTTACGGGTTTGGAACGACATGGGGGTAAGTGATTAATAACATTTTTATTTTGGGGTGGAGTAACCCTTTAAACTACTGATATAAAGTTTTCTGAGAGCACACATCTGAAGCTAGTGATGGGAGAAACAAACCTTTTCAAAGCTTCGAATCAAGTGAACCAAATGCTTCACAAAATGATTCACTGTTTCTAAGCGCTCAAAACAACATGCTAGTGACGACTGCTGGTCAAAAGTGTGTAAATGCAATAAAAACTGTCTAAAACATGCATAAAAACAGCTTTTAAAAAACCCATTTCATGTTTTATTGAACATACAGTACAGTAAATACAATAAAAAAAATAAAATACCATTAAATGCAAAGTGTCTGTATAATATGTGGTTTTAAAAATATTTTTTATTCATTTGAAGGGCTTGATTTGTTTGTTTTATGGAGAGCTTGTATGTAGAGGCTAGTAAGAGTTAACTACTTCAAATCATTTTAATTACACATGTCTTGTTTAAAATGTCTACAAATTGATGAAACTGATCTGAGATCAGGTAAAAACTATAGACGCTGGTTCAGTGGTTCGCCGCTAGGGGGCGTTCAATGAACAATGAACTCGCATGATTCACGGGTTTACACAGATCGCCCTCCAGCGGCAAACCATTGGAAATTTTGAAAAACTTATAACGTAATGAACCCTCGTTTACTGAAATCATGCGAGTTTGGTACGCACTCCGAACCAGTTCCGAAACAATTGATTGGCAAGTGTTTCAAAGCTTTATGAAGCAGTGCTTTGAAAGCGCCCATCACTATCCGAAGTTCTCTTTCACGTCTTATTGCACTTAAACTGTCAAATACACACAAGTTACAAAAACAGTCGGTTATGTCTGTGAAGGTAAACAGCTGGGAAAGAAATTGCATGTTTATATTAGCTCTGTGTGGCAGCAGCGTAATATGCATTAAGTAAATTAAATGCACTGCTTTCTTGTTTCTCTGAGGCTGAGACTCTAACTAGTGTTTTGTGCTCATCTGTGCAGCAAAAGACAGAACAGTTAGCATGCTTTGCTCAAACATTTGCCATGGCGTTAGAACTGGTACACCGTTGTCACTTGTAAAAACAAAATGATGGTGCTGTGGGTGGAAACGTGCAGATTAAGGAGCAATAATATTATAAGATCCCCTTTCCAAGTCACGGTGGAACAAAATATGAGCAGCTTGTTGTTTTTCTTGTTACCAAAACAAAGTTACTAGGTTGTCCTTTTTCACAATTTCTGGGTTAGTAGATGCACTGGGGACATGATTAAAGCACTTAAACATGGGAAAAGTCATATTTTCATGTCACATTTAAAATGAAATGAGTAATTCAGACAAACAGTGGGTATCCACAACCAATTTACTGTAAGAATATATGACAGTTAAACACAACAGCAAACACAATTAGTTTAAAGGAAAACACTTCAATTTGAGACGCATAATACACACATTTTGGAAATCATAAGGCTGTGGTCCTACAGAAAATGCTTTAGATTAATCGTTTCTTTCAAAAGCAAAGCAGGAATGTAAAAATATTGTGTAATTCTTACATTAAGTTGCTTGGTAGATGCTTTATCCAAAGGGACTTGCACTGAATTTGTTTACACTGGACCATAGTGAGCAACATAACCTACTGTGAAGGCACATTAATAATCTGATTTAAATATTAACGTCAAACCGAACCAATAAACGTCTGTTTATACAATCAAGGCTCTTCCAGTTTAAAAACTTCACTATAAAGTGATTGTCAGTAACTGATGCTATACACAACATCGACACTGAGATGAAAATGTCTGGCTTTAATAATTGGCCCTCATGTATTATGGCTGTAAGACGACTGTTAAATATAATTAAACTGGTCTTTCCTTCATTACAAATACAATGAGCACAAACACAGGTCAGATACAAAAGCAAAAGAAGAAAAATGTTTCACATTTGTCAGTAGAGGGAGGCAGAGTATCATTTAAAGCATGTAGTTCATCACAGAATCCACATCAAGGCTAACGTGTTTTCTGTTAGAGTCACACTGTAACATTTTTTCAAAATATCAATCATCAAAAATTCTCTGCACTATCCCAGTGTTGCACTAGTTTTTAAAATTCTTTAAAAAAAAAAAAAAAAAGCTGACGAGCATCTTATTGTAGTGTTTGAACTCTACAGACAACAAATAATAAAATGTTAATCATGTATAGAAAACTAAGTTTTAGCATATAATTTGAATATTAATTTAGCCTCTGGTGAATGGGAAAGCTTTAAACATGTAAACTACCTGTTAGGAATTCAACCGTTGGTCAGTTGTACTGACAAAAAGAACTGGGAAGACTAGAAAAATCAAACATTTAGGACGTCTGATCAACAGGAAATAACTGGGAAAAAGAACAGGTAATTAATTCAAGCTTAGTATCTAAATTTCATGCTTAAATGAGAAACTGAACACGATTTCTGTTAAAAAAAAAAAAAAAGTTTTACAGTATCATTAGTGTTTTGTGATGGCTTCATCTGGCAGAGATATTCAAAACAAGACTTCTACATCAACAAAAAATGAACAAACAAAAAAGGAAAAAATAAATAGATGTTGACGTGACGTCATAAAAACGTGGGTAACAGGATGTTTTCGTTCTCAGTCATCGGCCACAATGGACAGTGCGCGCAACTCGTTCAGTTTGGCCTCGTTCTCTTGCTTTCTCTGTTCGTCCGTCAAACCGCCCTGATCGATCTGATCCGTCAGTTCAGTGAAAATCTTGTGCATCTCTGTAAAATAGGCCACCTGGCAGAAAACAGAGAGAAGGAAATGTCAAAAACAAACATTTCCAGAATAAAAATGGTCTTGTTTTACCTTAAGAATATGAATGTGCATTAGTGGTATAATTGGTCATTTGAATGTTTTATTATCTAGTCACAGGGAATCATGGAAGTAGTAGTTGTGTAATGCAACCCAATCATAATCTCATAAATGAGCTAAATTAATAGCTCTTTCTGGACATCTTTATCACAAAATGTGTACAAATGGTTAAATCCAGCTGCATCAATACCCTCCTAGCATCTGGCGTGATTCATAAAGGACACGCCCCTAATAGCCAAAGCCACGCCCCCTTTGCATGGACACACCCTTTGAGTTGGAAACTCGGATTCAATAAAAAGATAAAAGATAAAAGATTCCCCACTGTGATGGTCTTCTGGTCATAGGACAGGACACGGCCCTTTCTAAACTCAAATAGAAAATGACTGCACATTTCTGGGCTTAATTTCACTTAAGCTAAAAAAAGAACTTGACTTTTTCAAACAAGGGATGTTCTCCACTCCCGCTCGTACAGGAAAACCAAAGCTCATCCTGTGCTACGGCACACAGAGATAACGCTCGTGGGTCTGTGGGTAGCAGGTGACCCTGATCTTCTGCGATCGTTGTGTGAGCGAAAGAGTGTCGGCTGAAAGCTTTCTTGACACGTCCCGCCCCTGCTCTTCCCCCGGCCCGTGAGTCAGGGGTCCCGCGAGAGACGCTTTGATGATTAATAGCCTTTAATCACATTACAAGACTCCAGGAGGAGTGGGCCGCCATTGAAAGCGCTGGGAAATACAGCTGCTCGGCTCTCAAACCTACACACGGCACATTTGTTCAAGCTGCTTACTGTATGTGCGCTCGCAAACAAATCCACATCGGCTACGGCCTGAGAAGTCTTAAAACGCTCTCGAGACAATACGAGTGGTGTTTGCCAGTGGAAAACTCGCCACCGTGATGTTAGGGTGAAGCTACAGTATGTGGCTGCTAAGTGTTCAAAGTGGTTTTTAGCATGTGGTTCTGAATGGTTGCTAGGTGGTTTTTTACTGGCCCACCTCCAAGTCACCTCATTTTAATATGTACTGTTAAAGAGACAGTTCACTAAAAATTGAATTCCTGTCATCATTTGCTCACGTTGGTCCAAACCTGTTTGACCTGAAAGAAAATTATGACTCTTAAGTTTATACAATAAAAGGTAATGGAGCGCAAAACATAAATATTGAACCCTATTGAGTTTCATTATACAGACAAAAAAAAAAACTACACACACACACACACACACACACACACACACACACAAAAAGACAACTAAAAACAAACATTTTGACTTTAAGGTCATAAAATAAAAGGCACAATGGAGTGCGAACCCTGTTGACTTTCATTATAAATACCAACAAAAAACTAAACAAAAAACACAAAAATAAAACAAAACAACTATAAAAGCAACCATTAAAAAAAAAAAAATAAATAAATTACAAAGACAACTAAAAACTACAATTTAGAGTAAGTTCATAAAATAAAAAGCAAAATGGAGCGCAAAACATAAATACTGAACCCTACTGACTTTCATTATATAGACAAATCAAAAACACAATAACCAAAAAACAACAAAACTACAAAAAACACACACACAAAAAAATAAATTACCAAAAAACTAAATCTAAAACTAAAAACTAAATACAAAAACACTAAATAAAAAAAAAAAACATATACACAAAAAAGACAGCAAAATGAGTCAAAAACAAATTACAAGACAAGTAAAACAAAAAAATTGACTAAGTTCATAAAATAAAAGATGCAATGGAGTGCAAAACAAATATTGAACCCTGCTGACTTTTATTATATAGACAAAACAAAAACTAAACTAAAAACAAAACACACAAACACACACAAAAAACCCTACAAAATACAGACAAAAACCCAAAGACAAATTACAAAAAAGACAATTGAAAAAGTTTTGACTTTTATTATAAGGACAAAAAAAAAAAAAAATTGAGTCAAAAACAAATTACAAGACAACTCAAACAAACTATTTGACTAAGTTCATAAAATAAATGGAATGGAGTGCAAAATAAATATTGACTCACTTTCATTATAAAGTAAAATAAATAAATAGAAAAAAAACTAAAAAAAAAAAAAAAGACAACTAAAAACAAAAATTGACCAAGTTCATAAAATAAAAGGCACAATGGAGTGCAAAACAAATATTGATCCTTATTGACTTTCATTATGGAGACAAAACAAAAAACTAAAAACAAAGTAAAATAACTACGAAAAACATACACACTAAAAACTAGTTATAAAAATAACAACAAAAACAACAATTTTGATTAAGTTCATAAAATAAAAGGCACAATGGAATGCAAAACAAATATCGAACCCTATATGACTTTCATTATACAGATAAAACAAAAACAAACAAAATTATTCAAACAAACAAACAAACAAAAAAAAAAAAACACCACACATACACAAAAAGAAAAACAAATGACAAAAGAAGGTAAGTAATACGAGTTTGAAATGGCATGAGAGTGAGTACATTTTATCTCTCAAAGGGTTTGTTCAAATCACTGACCCTAAGTACGAGCAATAATAATAGCGATGCTTCATTTAGAGAATGTTACTGAAAAGCAGAGGCCGTGAAAGCAAAGTCTGAGTGGGAAAAGGTCTGTCTTTTACATGGAGCAATCAAACTAAAAAGCCATTTCCTCTTTGGTCTCAGCTAGCGATTCGCAGCAGAATTTCGATTGATGAATGCAACTCAACTCCATTGTTCGCACACGAGCCACCGAGTTCAGACACCCACGGATCGCAAAGACACTTTTTAGGGTTTTTGTAGGGCAGATGTATAAATGCAGCACCAAACATTGTGATGAAGCACATCTTTCTTGAATAGATTGTGTAAACTGCCTCTGGGAGTGCTCGAAATGACTTCAGACTCTAATCAAAGACTCCACGCTGGCCGTCAGTGGCACTCTGTGATCTATGAGAGGCCAGTTCCTGCCCAGTGCTGAATGGAAGCGGATACTGGTCTGTCCTGTTTATGGTGGTCTCACCACATGAAGAGCGGAGAGGGGATCTGTTTGCCGTGCAGCACGTGGGGCTGGAAGGAAAACTAGTTCAGAGGAAAATCCGCCTTGGACCTGTCAGAGATCAATCAAAACAACCGATGAATGATGCCGCCACACACAAGCTAAAATGCAGGTACGGCACCGTATTTATGTCTCCGCTTCGGGCGGCACACCCACGGACCGTTCACGAGCCGTATGATACATGTTGGACACGACGGAGCCTTCTCGAAACGGCAAGCTCCGATTCGATTGGTTGACCTGACACACTGTCTGTGGAAACTACGTTTCAAGAACTTTAAGTTTCAGCAAGAAAAAGTGGCGTCCTCAAGAACCTGCTTGGACTCAGAGTTAAGTCCATTAAACAATCGGTACTTATTACTTTCAGATGGAAGGAGATTCTGACCGCAAAGTCAACACACATTTCCAATCATTCCTTTGCTGCTGTCTGTTTAACTATTTGTGGAGACAGCTGCGCCATGATTTGAATTAGATACCACACCAATCTATTATTGTGGTTTCGCCGATTTTAGATTTATCGCTCTTTAAAAATCACACACAGAAAAAACAAAATCAAACTGTGGTCGCCGACGAACACATCATCCAGACAGACCCTTCCTGTTCAAGTGGCTGATTCTTGACCAGAAAAAGCTTCAAAGGGAATTAGTATTTATGCTTCTGTCACACACACATTAATATATTCTAAACACATGGCTAATTAACTAATTAAACATACACACACACACCAATTGTAACACACTGCGGAGCACACCGTCTACACTGTAAGCCACAGATGTCCAAAACATTAAGCATCACGTCACCTCAGAATCCTCACTAACCTTGGGCCCGTAAGCTGTGAACACTACCTTAAAGGCTACCTAAAGCAAAAGCAAAGCCTGGTTAAAATCTTGTTAGATTCGGAATGGAAATCCATTCGGAATAATTATTGGATCTCCCCACCGCTCGTCCTCTGTAGGGTTGAAGGGATGCGGGAAACTATTGGCCAAGGCCCAGAAAAAACCCTGTATGGATGGCAAAACTGATAGTGTGCTTGCTTTGTAGCTTGAGAACATTCCATGTAATGGAATATTCATCATCACCTGACGTGCACTGATACCCAGGACAACAGCACATGTGCAAGCAATTTGGGCGCTCAAACACAAAAGGTCCACTAGGTAGTGTGAACACACAGAACGACTCCATCAGAGCTTATGGCCGATAGAGAATATTCCTTCTGAGACAGTGCGGAAGACGGAAACCAAAGTATTTCCAGGCCTTAAACCTAGACATACATGCGTTCATATTTACACGTACTTACAATTCAGTGTGTGTTCCAATTCATCTGACCCGCATGTCTTTGGATTATGTGGGAAAGTGAAGGAAGTTGGGACTTGGGTAGTGTTGTCACGATACCAAAATTTTGACTTCGATACAATACCTGACTAAAATATCACCATACTACTACTGAACCGATACTAGGAAAAAAAAAACATAGAACAATAGGAAAAGTAATTGAATAACAGATGATCCAAATGGAGATCATAGTTACTTCATCTATTAGCACAAAGCATTTCATCCCCTCCCTTAAAATAAATAAATAAAATAATAATAATCACAAGCCAGTAGCACTACACAAATACTGAGCCTACAGGTATGTAGAGATCTTTGCCATATTGGTAAGTTAGTTCAAAGGATAAAGCCAACTCTTATTTCATGACATAGTAATTTTATTTCACAACAACAATTTATGTCATGACATAGTCATTTTTTGTTATTTTATCTTTGTTATTAATAATAAGAACCTAGATGCATTTAACAAACTAAAGGAAAACTACAATAAAACAAAGACACAAATGAAATAAAGGGGGCCCTATGAAATCTTTTATTTTTTCCTTAATTCCATTTAAAATTTTCTAGATGGTAACATTTAAAAATAATAATAATAATAATAAATAAATAAATAAAAATAAAAAAGCATGTCTAATTAATTGAAATCATAAAACTTGCAGAATTCAAAAGCATTTTTTTAAAAGTTGAACAAAAATTACAAATTTTTAAGGCCCTACAAAATGTGTTTTATTATTTTTCTCAAATTCAGTTGTTTGTGAATCTCTGTTTTCCATTAATTTTCTGGATTCTATTTTAATCGTTTCATTATATTTTAATAATCAAAAGCATGTCTAATGAATTTCTAAAGGATAATTAGATTTGATAAATAATTAACTTATTATAGGCTATTTATTTATTTATTTATTAAATACTGTGTTGTGCATTTACAATTTTCTGGTAAATAAATTCTGGTAAACATATTTTCTAGTAAATATTCCTTAAACATTGTTTTAATAATATTTTTTATTAATAGTAGTAGTACTACTATCTAAGTAATATATTAATATATTTCTGACTGTCAAGTTAAACCGACCTTTTATTTTGACGGGTTGCTGTGAAGACCTTTAGGATCTTCATTATATGACAATAGTTTTCCGCAAAAGAAAGGGTAAAATGCTCATGAAGTGACTCTCAGAGATCTCAGTTCTAGAGATGATGTTCATGTGTTCATGTACTCATATATTTTTGGCGGCAGAGGCTGAAAACACCGCGAGCGTCATGCGTATGTGTGTCGGAAACAAAACTGAGCATCTGCGCCATTTACTAACAGACACGCAGAAATATGGCTCTTATTAAAATGCATTCTTAAAGTACTGATGCTAGTAAAATGCAGAATTGTATCATTTTTTTTAAAGCAGTGTAACGCCATACGTTTTAAGTGCCGGTATTTCATGCAACACTAGTCTTGGGACTTTCTTGCTGTAAGGTAACAATGCTATGTCTTTGCTTATGTCACCATGTCTTTGTACTGTAGGAAAACTGGAGTACCAGGCATAAACCAACGCTGACACAGGGAGAATATGCAAACTCCACACAGAAAGGTCTCATGTCCCTGCCGGGATTCGACCCAGGGACGTTCTCACTGTGAGACAACAGTGCTAACCACCGAGCCACTGTGCCGGCCCCTGTGGCTCTTGTAAAGTTGATAAAGATGTTGATATCACCAATCAGTGGAGCTATCTTTTGCATATTACCACAAGCATTGCTGAATCAAGTGTTTCCCAAAACCCCTGCATTCTCTTCATTCCAGCACACGCTGTCTAAGCTCAGGGGTTTCTGGTCCTGTTCCTGGAGAACTACCTTCCTGCTGGCTTCATTATCAACCCCGCTCCATCACACTTGCCTGTAATTTTCAGGCAATTTTGAACATCTTGATTAGCAGGTTCAAGAGTGTTTGATTAGGGTTGGAAGTAAACTCTCCAGGACAGCATCCCACCAGGAGCAGCAATCGCTACTCCTGATCCAGCAGTTTCTGAATGCCAGAATGTGTCATATGTAAATAGGGTGACAAGGTAATGATCTGCGTCATCCGCCTTGGGGAGCAAGCTTTTGCTGAATGCATCCAGTGTAGACACAATGCATGTATTGTTAAACAGTTTTAGACCATTTTATAGCACTGAAGGTGGCAGTCGTGGCCTAAAGGTTAGAGAGCCAGGCTGGTAACACAAAGGTTGCGGGTTGTAGTCCACCAGCAGGGATTGTGAATGACCAGCGTTCTCTTCCACCGTCAATACTACAACTGAGGTGAGACCCTTGAGGAAGACACCGAACCCCCAACTGTTCCCCAGGCGCTACAGCAAAATTGGTGTGTGTTTGTTCACTACTCACTCCTGTGTGTGCACTTGGATAGGATAAATACAGAGCATATATTTCAAGTATTTAATAATAAAAAAGCCATCTGAAATTAGAACCAACCACTGCATTTTAATCATGATATAAACAAAGATACTACACACGTAGCATGAGCAGTTTTTTTTTAAATTTGATTGTAACGTGCGCTCTAAACTCACAGCACACACAAAAACAGAGCTGACTGCATTCACTGTCAATCAAAGGAGACACTCTGAGACCAATGCAATGCAAACACCAGCAGATCAGCTGATTGTGTGAATCAAGTGTGCGCTTCGCTTTGAAACAAGCAGTGCAAAAAAGACTTGATGAGGATGTAGCCATATTACGCTTAGTTTGTTTGACAGACACTTGGCCAAAGTAATGGCACGAAACACAACATTAAAGATGAGCGGTATTCTACAGTCTTTGGTATAAATATATTTTTGGTTTATTATGAAACTCTGGCGGGACAGATTAGACTGTGGTGAGCTGCCACACTCTAGTTAATGAATGGGAAACACTGAGGTATCATATCAACCACAATTTCAGCATGGAGTACTGCAAGGCTCGGTACTAGGACCGCTGTTGCTTTTCACCCTGTACTGAAGATAAGGCTTATGAACAACTTATTTTGTATGCATCCACTTGCATGAGAAGCCCAGAGTCAAACTCAAGCAGTGGCTTCTGGGAAACCAGTCTGCGTGTGTAAATTTGGCTCATTCCTTGGCCATCCCGGATGTAAGTTCTTGTATCTCTCTTCAGGCTAAATTTCTAATTGTCCTCATCCCCTGATATAAGGCTCTGTGTATGTGTGCGAATGACTCAGCAGGATGAGGGACTCTCAGCATGACTGAATGTTCAGTGAGTCAAACTGTGTCCACTCCAGGACTACTGGAAACACAAACACACACTGTCTACTGTGACGTCCATCAGATACAGAGGGAGGTAGCATCTCCACTCTGCACCTATAGTAAGCAGTCTCAGGAGTCCACCTACACCCTCTATCTGACAGTAAGACACCCTCTACCTCGTCACAGAGAGCTGCTGTTGGTGACTCTGTCTTAGAGTATGTGGGTGTTGGAGGTATGGCACTCTGGTTTACTGAAAGCACTTGATGAATGAGACTCGGTCATCTGCTAGGCCTCTCTCTTGCTCTCTCTCTTTCTCTCTCTGCTGCCCATCTGTTCGCTGAAAGCTCGAGGAAAGACTGCATTTCAGGCCTGATCTATGATCAGCCTAATACTTTCATGTGTTCATTTATTTATAACCTTTATTTTTTTCCACAGAGCACCCACATCTGGTTTTCAATAGGGCAAATGACAAAAGAGTAACATCACAAAGTGTTGCTACACAAAAACAATCACAAAAGACTGTTGTCTCCGTACAGTTCGCAATGGTTTTAGCTAAAGGAAGTTTGTTGTTGTTCCATCCATGACATTTACAAGCTGAATTCAATTGCTATTTACTACTCCATAGCAGTAAACCAAAAGATAAAATCAGCTTCTAGAAGACTCCAGTTATAGACACGTTCACCCTTATCAAATAGATAGGTCAAAACAGCTTTCTAGTCTTGCTACATAACTTATAAGTGATAATGTACAGTCACAATCGTAAAAATAATTGATCACACTTTTTTTAGGACTACCAAAAAGTGAAATTATTGTCATGCACTCTTAAAAATAAAGGCTTTGTTGGTGCCAACAGCCCTGTATTTAATGTCCACCCAATACTTTCCTCTCTGTTATCCACTGCCCTGTCTTAATAAAGGCATTAAAAAAAAGGTTCCAAAAGGTCGCAGTACTCTCGTGTATGCGCGTCAAAGACTGGCACACAAAAGAACAAATTGGAAAAAGTTATTTTTGTTTTCTTTGCCCACAAAAAGTATTCTCATAGCTTCATAAAATTAAGGTTAAACCACTGATGTCACAGGGACTATTTTAATGATGCCATTACTACCTTTCTGGGCCTTGAACGTGTCAGTTGCGTTGCTGTCTATGAAAGGTCAGAAAGCTCTTGGATTTCATCAGAACTATTTTAATTTGTGTTCTGAAGATGAACAAAGGTCTTATGGGTGAGTAATTATGGCAGAATTTTCATTTTTGGGTGAACTATCCCTTTAAGATTGCAGGGATGGAATTGAGATGTGACACGTACAAGATTCAAGCATTTACGCCCCACTCAAGCAGTACAGCTCAACGGGTTGAAAGATGCCAAGCGACTTCATGTGTATGACGGCATTGTGTTTGTCGTCACGATGGCTGTTTCCTGTTTGGTTAATCCTTCTCAGACTAATCAGATAACCCAAAATCAAACCTAACCTTAACACTTGACATATTCACATTAAGAATCATCTTCTAATTAAGTAGATATATAAACCAAAATGAGCAAAGAAAATGGCAACACTTCATTTAAACTTTCTAGAGAGTGGGTAAATTGCACAAAATAAATCATTTCAGATCTAAAATATTTTGATTACTCAAATATAGCAACAAAAAATCCAGAATTTCTAAATGTAGTTATTTTCTTAGAATAAAATGTGAATAAAAACAACAATAGCAATGCTTTTTTCATTACAGTACTGCGGAGTGAGAAGGGCACAGTCTTTTGAAAATGTTACTATGTAATTCATCTGTTACACCAGACCTAAATCGTTCCTTTTCAAGTAGACAGCTAGGAGAGAGACTCTCTCAAAACGATCAAGATGGTATTTTTTGGGATCGTAGGGCACTGGATCAGGTTCTGACAGACTCAGACCTGACAGATCTCGATTGCCCGCTCTGCCCTGAGCCGTGAAGATTATGGCTCTTAAATATGTGATTAACCCACCAAGAAAAGGCCTGCTTGGACTATTCAGCTTTAACACCGGCTCAAAGTTAAGTCAGTGTTGTAAAACACTGTGAAAAATAGGTTATATCCACCATACTTACAGGATACTTTTGACTCAACAGGCAGATGACAGCAGAGGTGATCCTTTAGTTTAATACTTTAGTACTGTGTGTGTTTCTTAAAGCAGAAGTCCACTTCCAGAACAATAATTTACAAATAATTTACTCACCCCCTTATCATCCAAGATGTTGATGTTTTTCTATCTTCAGTCGTTAAGAAATTATGTTTTTTGAAGAAAGCATTTCAGGATTTTTCTCCAATAATGGACTTGATTGGTTCCCCCGATTTTGAACTTCCAAAATGTGGTTTAGCTCTAAACAATCCCAGCCAAGAAAGAAGGGTCTTATCCAGTGAAATGATCGGTCATTTTTTTGGGGAAAATAAAAATTTGTACTTTTTAAGCACAAAAGCTTGTGTAGCACAGGCTCTGGGATGCGCGTCCACAACACTACGAATCACTTGTAAGTTCATCGTCTGTATACTCTGGCTCAAAAAGGTATGGCGAAAAACTCTCATTTTGTAAACATCTCATTTTCTCCTACAACTTCACAATTGTCCGACGCCGTTGTACCTTTTTGTTTGTAAACAGCGTTTGACTTACTTGCACTTTCTTAGTCTTTGTAGTCTTCTGTAGTTCCAGCGTGACCTTTCGACGTGATTCAATAGTACGTAGCGTCGTGGACGTGCATCCCACAGCTAGTGCTACACAAGCTTTTGTGCCTAAAAAGCAAACAAATTTTTATTTTCCGAAAAAATGACAGATCATTTCGCTAGATAAGACCCTTCTTCCTCGGCTGGGATCGTTTAGAGCCCTTTGAAGCTGCATTTAAACTACATTCTGAAAGTTCAGAATCGGGGCACCAATGAAGTCCATTATATGGAGAGAAATCCTAAAATGCTTTCCTCAAAAACTGTAATTTCTTCATGACTGAAGACAGAAGACAGAAGACATGAACATCTTGGATGATACGTGGGTGAGTAAATTTTTTGTAAATTGTTGTTCTGAAAGTGGAGTTCTACTTTAATGCAACTATATTAAATTCTAAGTCTGCGTGTTCTGATATCATTTGGACCAAAAAGCACTTGGACACTTGAATGAATATGAATATGAGTATGAATATGAATTAATTATTCAGTATCCATCAAAGTCCATTCAGTATCGTTCAACAAAAAACAGCTTAAATGTTGCTGAAGCATCCATATATTTTTGGTGCCCTTGTACAGACACATGCAAAACAACAACATGAATTAAGAATAACACGAGCATCCTGACATTGTGAAAATTTGAGAGAGGGGTGAATACGTACGTCGTGAAGACGTGTTTGTTTGACTTGGCTTTTCCTCTTCTACTACATTCATTAGGTTGTAGTGTTTAGCTCGCTCTCACACACACTCTCCTTAAAATAACACACACAGTCTGAGCTGTGGACATAAGCAGGCAGGATTGTGGGGGTTAATCACATTAGAGAGAGGGGAAGTGTGTAGAGTGAGACAGTGTGTGAGCGCAGCAAAAAGGAGTGTTTTTGTCTGTGTGTGTGTGTGTGTGTGTGTGTGTGTGTGTTACTCAGGGTTAATCACATTAGATCTGGGTGGAGGGAGTGTAAGCTTTAAAATTTACTACTGTGCGTGTGTGAGGGTGTTTCTTCAACTTGATTTTTATTGATTTTGATTTTTGGCTTTTGTTTCCAATTAAAAATAACATTTTTTTAAATTCAACTTTTTGTTAAATGACTATCATAAAATATTTCACCATTTTTCTTTTATGTATATATTTTGTTAAACCCCTCCTTCAGACTTGTACATTTGTCACTTAAAGCAAGGAAATATTTCATTGTGTGCATTCAGGACATATAAAATTAGCCTTAGGAAGATGAGAGTTCAACACCAACTTTTAGAAAGGAAAACTTACCAGCGTAAATATTTTATTACAGCCACAACACTGAATTTTGTATAATTTAATAAAACACATTTATGTAAAATACGTACATATTTTTGTCCCAGTGTACATAATTTGCACAGTATACTTGATCAGCATACTTAATTGTACCATCATATATTGTAGAGTGAAACTGTTATTGTATTTATCCTACTTCCGTCTTCATCATCTACTTTTGTCATGCATTATTTTCGCAAATCCTAAATAGTAGTTACCAGCCTGCTCACCAGTTACTCATCATTTGGAAGTCTGCAAGTACTATACTTTTGTAGTACACAAATTTCCCCCCATTTTAAGTCCACTTATAAAGGGAAATCACATTATAATTTAGTTTTATACATGATTATCCCTCTCTTGCTAATTTTACTACTCTGTCAAAGAAGTCTTTTCTGCTCACTAAGCCTGCATTTATTTGATCCAAAGTACAGCAAAAACAGTACAATTCTGATTTATTTTTACTATTTAAAATAACTGTTTTCTACTTGGATGTATTTTAAAATGTAATTTATTCCTGTGATTTCAAAGCTGAATTTTCAGCATCATTACTCCAGTCTTCAGTGTCACATGATCCTTCAGAAATCATTCTAATGTGGTGATTTGCTGTTCAATAAACATTTTATTATTATCATCAATAACAGATTCAGGATTCTTTGATGAATACAAAAATCCAAAGATCAGCATTTATCTGAAATAAAAAACTTTGGCAACATACACTATACCATTCAAAAGCTTGGAGTCAGTATTTTTTTTTTTTTGGACAAAATTAAAACTTTTATTTAGCAAGGATGCTTTAAATTGATCAAAAGTGATGATAAAGACATTTATAATGTTACAAAAGATTTCTATTTCAGATAAATTCTGTTCTTATGAACTCTCTATCAAAGAAACCTGAAAAAAAAAAATCTACTTAGCTGTGTCAACATAATAATAATAAATGTTTTTTGAGTGGCAAATCAAAATATTAGAATGATTTCTGAAGGATCAAGTGACTGGAGTAAAGGTGCTAAAAATTCAGCTTTGAAATTACAGGAATACATTATATTTTTAAATATATTCAAATAGAAAACAGTTATTTTAAATAGTAAAAACATTTCAGAATTTTACTGTTTTTGCTGTACTTTGGATCAGAAGAAACTTTTGACTTGTAGTGCATAAATATAAATAATTAAACAACACTCATATTAATTATTTATTATTAATTGCATTAAGAGCCAGGGGTGAAAATTTAAAGATAAGCTTCTGAAGGGCAGTACTAAATGAAAAAATATGATATTTAGGCAAAATCTTCTACACATCTTCATTCTGTTCAAAAGCTTGCACCCCTGGCTCTTAATGCATCGAGTTTCCCACTGGAGCATCAGTGAGTGTTTGAACCTTCTGTAATAGTTATAATAGTAATAGCATATGAGTCCCTCAGTTGTCCTCAGTGTGAAAAGATGGATCTCAAAATCATACAGTCATTGTTGGAAAGGGTTCAAATACACAAAAATGATGAAAAATTTGTGGGACCTGAAGGATTTTTCTGAAGAACAGCAGACAGTTTAACTGTTCAGGCCAGACAAGGAACTCATGAACAACTATAACTCAACAAAACACACAGCTGTGGATCATTCAGGTAACAACACAGTATTAAGTATCAAGTGTATGTAAACTTTTGAATGAGGTCATTTTTATAAATTCAAGTACTATTTTCTCTTGTAGGCTATATGTAAACATCTTTTTATGTGAAATATCTTATTCAGGTCAGTGCTAAATAAAAAATAACATCTTTATTTTGGTAAAACAAAAAAAAAAAAAAAAACATTTTGCAGATTCTGCAAGGTGTATGTAAACTTTGGATTTTAACTATAGATATAGTCTGTGTGACTGGGGAAGGAATTTTTGTGCTGTGTTCAAGAACATATTAAAGTAGGCTCCAAGAAAATCCATGATAAAGCCCACATAACTGAAATGCTGTATTTTAGTTTGAGTTTTTTGGTGATGCTCACCTGAGCTCGTATCAGAGCCTCAAAGCTGGGCTGAAAGTAGTCGATGCGGCTGTTGTAGAACTTGGGCATCTCGTCCAATAGCTGCTTGTTCTTGCCTTCAAAGTCTTCCCTGACAGGCTTCAGTTCTTCCCTGGCCTAAAAGCAAAACAAACAAACACACACGTAATGCAGCAATGAATAAAACCAAGACTACTGCCTACTCCAGAATGACCTGCCAATTATTAAAGCATGCTGTTATGGTGTGTCATTAGAATAATAACAAAAAAAATTGTATGAGGCCAGGATATTTTCAAGGGTGTGGAGGTGGGGAAGAGCAATGTTCATGATGCAATCACCAATCAGTACAGCGGAAGGGAGGGGAAAGTAATCTATAAGCGCTGACCTCTGCTAGGATATGACCTGATTTCTATATATGTGTTAAATGTTATTACACACGCACACACTATCAGTTCTCCTATCCTCTACGGCCCTGCCGCGTCCTTCAGTGTGTGTGGGCGATGGGCCATATATGTATGTTGAAGTTTTCCAGGCAGCCGTCGTATCTGTTTGCGCACGTACGGTCCTTCACGTGTCAACATACACATGCATAATGACCCAGAAGTGTGCAACAAAAAGAACAAACAATTACTGTTTGCCAGATCGTGTTACCGTGTTTGAGTGAGCGTGTGTGCGCGAAACCCAATTATCCTACAGTGTGTGTTGAGCGCAGCCTCTTGAAAAAGTGCAGCTGAGTTGAGAGGCTGTTTCTCTTGCGTGGGTGAGTTCGCTCGCATGTATACATGTGCTCTGAATACTTCTGCGCCCATCCAGCGCAGCTTCCTTCACTTGTTGCTGCGTGCTAAAAAAATCCCGCCAGAACTGTACGCGAGTGGACGGGTGATAATAAACCCGATGACTCTTAAGGTCTGACACACTTGAGTACAAGCATCCACTACAGGAAAATGCATAAAGACCAGATCAAAACGGTGTTGTGTGAAGTGTTTCGCAGTTCAGGTGGCTTTGTGTCTTTCTGAGCCCCAGTTTAAGTCAATCCAAACAAACCCCATGGTGCTGCAAGGATGATGTAGTTTTAGCACTTCCGCTCTATCGTCTCAAAGTCAATCATTTTTTTTTAATTGGGTTTCTGGTTAAATGCCTGAAATACGGTCTGTGGTTCTGTTTAATTCTATGACGTGAAATGTGAATATCAATATCATGCATCAGTATCATTTCATGTGGAAATTTGATGCAACAAATTACAAAATGAATGCTAGTTCTGTATTTAAAATAAAAACCATGATATGCTCTCTGGTTATTTATGCATTTAAACACAAAATATATCTGCGCTCACTATCACATTCTTAATTTTAGATGACATACGAGTATGACAGGATGTAACGTTTCTAAGTGTGCATATGCAAATCTTGAAATATATAACTAAAATGACAGTTACAGTGATCTACTACAGCAAAAATATTGTGGCATATTATATATTAAAAATAGCTGACTCTGTCAGCTGTTATAACCCATATGACCTTTTTGATGCATGTCTTGGATATGGTTTTATATTCTATAGCTCCTTGTACGCAGGGTGAATTTTAAGACTGAAGCAAAGTTTAATTTGAAAAACTTGTCCCAATGGACGTGCATGCTGAAAATTCACACATTTGGAGCAAACAAGCTTTAAGATGCGAGATTTATCCATATATAAGGTGTCGGAATAAACCTTGTGAAAAGAAGCAACTGTATGTGGCCTATTAAGGTAAAATATAGTGTGATGAAGACAACGAACTGGACGGTAAAATATTTGCAACACTCATTATAGTGGCAGAAGGAATGGGCGACCCATCTTTGAGGTAAAGAGAAAATCATTTTTTACATAAAGTTTATTTTTCTGTAGATTGTGCATAAGCATTAGCTGTTGAAGTCTGAAAACATATCTGTGATATTATTTAAGAGTCACATTTAATTGTGATGTGTCCTTGTCCTTGATAAATACAGAGTAGTATTAATTAACGTACATACTGTAACAAAAGATTAGGGTTTGGTTTAATTTACTGTTCTTATTATAGTAAATACATGCAACAAGGTTGCATTAAAATGCAATGCATGTTACTGATTTGTAGTAGATAAGCAGACAAGAGCTGTTTGTTTTATCTACACAGAAAACAGCTACCTGGGGCGTTACCAATATGACCGCTGAGTGAACTAACTAAAATTAAAGGATTTCTGGTATTAGTTTGCAATCAGTCACTCATTGAAAAATGGCTGAAATTGGTACGCTGTCGGAAAGGAAGTCCTGCCTTGCATTTAAATAGAATGACTGGTTGTACCTGATGGAGTTTGACCATGATGGGCCCCGTCTTTTCTTTTTCTTCATATTTCTCCACTTTAGACTGGAGTCTCTTATAATCTTGAAGAGCCTGTTCCCTGCGTTTTACCGCCATGTTTAGACTGGGAAACACACTGCTGTACCTGCATACACACAGCACAGACAAAAGAGAAAATGATCAGTGTGCACATAACAGATGCCCTTTGACTCGTTCAAATCATTAAAAGAACATACAATTCTGTCATCATTTACTCAACCCTGATGTTGTTCCAAATCTGCTTCTTTCATCAGCTGAGCACTAAAGAAGATATTCTAAAGAATGTTGGTAAACAAACAGTTGATGGATATTGACTTCCTTTTTTTTTTTCTATGCAAGTCAATGGCGACCAAAAACCTTTTGGTTACACATATTCTTCAAAATATCTATTTTTACATTCCAGCAGAAGAAAGAAACTCATACAGGTTTGGAACAACTTGAAGGTGAGAAAATAATGGCAGGAATGTCCATTTTTGTGTGAAGTTTTCTATTAATAAGACAAAGACAAATAACACAAGCCAACAAAGCCTGACTGTGAAAAACACACAATATCTCTTGTGGTCACACATGACTTTAAAGCAAATAAATGGTGGACAGGAAATGGCAATAATAATGTTTAAACTGTATTTTACAGAAATAAAAGAAACATATTTGAATAAAGTTGTGGAGACCATGTGAACATGTCACAGTGTGAGCTTGAGGCAGGGTTGCCAGATCTGCAAACAAAACCAGACCAATCGCTACTTAAAACTTGCCCAATAGCATTTTTTCCCCATGGTTTTCCCCTCTGTCAGGGGTTCACTTCGGCAAAATTCAATTCCAGTGGGTGGGGAGATCGCTATAACCCATGGGCGGCGTAAAAGTAGCCCTGGACTTGGCAACCCTGTCTGGAGGTGAGCAAAGCTTCTTCTGTCTGCTCGCTTTCTGATTGGAAATCGTCTTGTTTTCCAAGTGACAATCTACAGTGTGTATGCATGTTTGTCTTCGGGATCCTCCACACAACAGGATTTCAGAAATACTTAACATGTTGGATATTTACAATTTGAGTTTGTTGTGGCCCCAGTTCTGAATAGATTCAATCACTCTTAACACACACCACACCACAGGAAAATTTGGTAAGACAATCTGTAGATTGATCCATTAAAGGGAACCCCACGTATTGTGCATTTAGTCTTGTATACCTTAATATAATGTAAATGATGTCTTTTATTGAAATATGTGGTAGAAAACCGATGGAAACCTTACGTTATTTTAAAAAAATCCACATTGTTTCATACATATTTTTTACTGTGGGGGGTGGGGTGGGCGCCATTATTTCGATGACATGAAATGGTTGCACTCGTGAGCTACTGGCACTACATGTTGTTACTTTTACCGCAACACATCTCTGAAACTAAAATACTCATATGATGACCACAGCTACTGAAAAAGGTACAGGTGGTGATAGATATAAGCGTATGCTTAAACCAAATACTGTACCATTGATTTTCCCTCACAAGGAGACTAAACGCCCCCACATATCAAGTAAAATCCATGCTGAGAAACTACTTCAGTGACTACAGCATCATGAAAAGCACTGGCATGTTTACATCCTGCCAGGATGGCATCTAGCATTTCTTGTCTCTGCCGTTTGTAAGCTCTTTCAATAGCTGTGGTCGAATAAAAGCCTCAAAGGCATCAGGGCTAAAGTGGAGAGAACAAAGACGTTGGTCTTTAGGAAGTTTTATTCGTCCACAGGCATCTTCCCATTCTTTTCTCCTTTTCTTATCACTAGGAAAGCAGTGAAGACTTTTATCGCTTCTCTAGTTTCCCTTTGACTGAAAATTACAACCAAAAGCTACACAATGTGGCATCGTATCAGTATTTTATTTTCAGAGTTGTGCTGGGGTGAAAATAGCAACAGGTAGAGCCAGTAGCTCACTAAGTACAACCATTTTACGTCATCGAAACAATGGCACCCCCCATAGTCCAAAATATGTATAAAACGATGTGGAAGACGTTACTTTTAACGTAAAGAAAATATGTTTAACATAAAGAAATTATGTTTTTTGAGGAAAACATTTCAGGATTTTTCGACTGAAGAAAGAAAGACAAGGGGGTGAGTACAATATATGTAAATCTTTGTTTTGGAAGTGGACTTCTCCTTTAAGATAATCGTGACTTTCCACAGGATTGTCAGAAGAGCAAAATTCGATCCAAAATCGGTCGGATTATGTCGTAGTGTGTGCCCCGCTTTAGACGGTCAACCTCTAGAGGAATTCCCCAACAAGTAGCTCATTGATTTACAATTACGAATTTAATTTTTCTGAACAACACTACTTGCGTCTCTGCTGCCCCCACCAGCTCTGGAGGAGCCATTGATTTGTTTTATTTATTTATTTATTTTTTATTTTTTAACCACAAATAGCTGATATATGATCTAAAAAAAAAAATCATGTATTTTGTTTGAGGTTTGTATTTATTAAGCCATACTGCATTTTGCAGGCCACTGATATGACTGGTATCTTCATCTTATAAGTTCACGTCATTCTTAAAATATCCATTCATTCCTTTAGGTGTTAAACTCACTTTAACCGAAAACTACAAAGTGTTCCATAGTCTACACGGAGAGGGAAATCAATAGAGTGTGTTGAGCACAGCAAACCACAGCGTTTGTTCTACGACAACAATCATTTAATAACGTGATGAGGAGGTTCGTGTGGCATTAGCCCATTTTAACAGGATCACTTAATTACAGCCACACAAAAGGCACGGAGGCATTTCACTTGGATTCTTTTATTGTTTCTATTCCAAATGAAAATATAATCTCTGGGTGAGAAGCCTGGTCTCAGGAAACTAAAAATAGGAAAACTCTAAACTGTAACTTAGCAACAGAGTCGGCCGCTTTGGTTTGAGGCCTGACTGCGTTTCGACTTCGCATCGCCTGGGAGCACTGAGGAACAGTACAAACACATGACCCACGCCGTTTTGTTCTTTGTAACTACTGAAAAGCGACTTGCTTCGCAAAAGCTACGAGCCTTGAAGTAGGAGGACAGTTTTAGGGTCAAGGAGCTATAAATGTATGTTCTTATGAGAATTATTTGGGGGATTTAGGTGAAGAAACTCCGTAAAGTGCATCTGCAGGTCTTCTGTGCGTGAGGCATCTGCAATGCGTAATGTGGCCTGCGGTTAAACTGAAATGGCCAACGGTGCTGCCTAAATTGCTGACTTTTGAGGTTGTTAACTCCTGAGTGTACTCGAATAAACCAATAATTAAATTATTGGTCACATCAGCCAGATGTTTCAAGAAAATACTTATGAAAACACCATGTGGGGGAGAAAAAAAAAAAGAATAATTAAAGCACATCTAATCTCGAATCCATCAAGGTGATTTATGTTCATTTTACAATAGTCAATACAATGAAAGAAAACAGCATTTGCATTTCATGTTATCTTTAAATATGAAAATATAATGGTATTCAGAGGTCACTGGCATCAGAAAGTTTGAAAATGACTTAGTGGATTAAGAACTGTAACAAAAGTTCTGCAAGCTGAAACCCTGCGAGTGGTGATCCATATACCATCTCCACCTTTGGGTCAGGTGAAGACAAATGAGTCAAACTAGTAAATAAAGTAATGAGCTACAGGAGGTGAAAGCGAAGGGAAGTTATAAGGGAAGAAGTGAATCAGCGAGAGAGAAAGTGAGCGGGCTTCACCAGACAGAGCTCTGTTAAGACAAGCCCTAAATTGTTTCCCACAGGAAGTAAAGAAGGGAGCGGCACAATATCACTGTGGCAACGTCACAGGACCCAGCCCCACAACCCACGCGCACCCTCTATTTATAAAACACCACCTTGGCCCAATGACTGTCTCCTATCTCTCTTCTTGGCACGAATGTCAAGTGTGACAACTGGGTAGTACATCACGCAAACATAATGCGACCTTAAATTGACAAAATCTTTCAAAAATAGAGTCATGATTATGGCCACTTTTATAGCAAAAAACAACTTCTATTCTCTCTCTTAAAACAAAAAACAAAACAAACAAACAAAAACACGCACACACCTTAAAAAACTTAAAATAACATCAGAATTAGATTTAAAGATGACTGATGGATAAAAGTCCTGGATATGTATCATTTTTTATTATTGATCAATTTTCTTTTAATTAATTTTAAATTAGAATGATTCACTAATAAATCATCCAGAGTGATCTGTTTGATCAATTCAAGAAAACATGTCCTACATAAATGTCCATGGTTTATGTCCAGAAATGGAAAACACACTGTCCCTAAAATAAAATAAAATAAAATAAAATAAAATAAAATAATTCAGAAACACACAGGGGAAACATAAAATCATAAAATATAATAAATCTGACAGAATTTCACTGTGATACACACAGGGAAAAATAAAATAAAATAATTTAATTCAGAAACACACAGGGGAAAAATAAAATAAAATAATTCTGACAGAATTTCATTGATACACACACAGGGAAAAATAAATAAAATAAAAAATAAAATAAAAAATAATAATAAAATAAAATAATCTGACAGAATTTCATTCAGAAACACTGGGGGAAAATAAAATAAAATAAAATAAAATAAAATAAAATAAAATAAAATAAAATAAAATAAAATAAAATAAAATAAAATAAAATAAAATAAAATAAAATAATGAAAGCATTTCATTCAGAAACAGGTATAAACTAAATTTTAAAAAAAATAATATAAAATAAAATAAAATAAATTTTATTCAGAAACACACAGGGGAAAATAAAATAAAATAAAATAAAATAAAACAAAATAAAATAAAATAAAATAAAAATAAATAAATAAATAAATAAAAAAACAAATAAAATAAAATAAATCTGACAATTTAATTCAGATACACACAGGAAAAAAATGAAATAAAATGGATGCATGCATTATGTTAGACCATATCAAATTGACCATAAGCGGTTTATTTAGGATGCACACATTTTTATAGTCACTCACAATAAGCCAGCAACATACAACTGTAAATAAATAAATAAATACATACATACATACATACATACATACAATTAAATGTTTTTATAAGTATATATATAAATAATGAAGTAAAAGTAAAAAGTAAAACTATCTGTAAGTAAAAGTAATTTTCATTTTCGGGGCACTGACTCACCACATACACATAAGCATCGTCTATTCATCTACATCTACCCACACTATATTAGTGAAATAAAAACTTGATCATGTTACATGGAATATTCCAGGTGGAATTCGCAACTTTTGTCCCCTGGGAGCAGGTTTGGTGCAGGTTAGTGCCTGCTCTGTCTATAATGACAGTTTACGGGTGTTGTTCTTGGAAGTAAGCGATCTAAAAACACTCGCTGTAATCTGGACTAGAGGACGGCCCGTCTGACTCGGCACAACCCAAACACACGCTCATGTGCCCGTCCCGTCTAAAAGCTCTCTTGATGTTTCATTGAACATCCGCAGGACTGCGCACACACACTCTTACACTCCACCTCGCTGGTCGGCTGTATAATTTAACACCCGTCTAGTCTGGCTGCGGGTGTGGTGGCCGCTTGACAGAGAAAGACAGAAATAACAGTTGGACCGAGTCGCAGTCGGCTCTTTGCAACGGCGGCACACACTCACGCTGCTCCGTGAGCCAAACCAGAGTCTGGACGGGATGACCGCTGCAGCTACCCCGTGCTTCTGTCTGCGGGACAGCGTGACAGTACGTCTGTGCGAGAGTTTACAGAGTTCACTGAACTTCGGGGCGTAACGCTGGGTGCTGTGTCATGCCTGACAAACCAGGCCTTTATTATAGATTTTCTATTTCTAAAGATCAGAAATGAAAGCTGGTCCACATGTTTGACCAGCCCTGTGTCTCTTTTAAGCAGCACAGGAGACTCCAAACACACCGTGTGGCATCTCTCCGCTTGCGTTTGACAATACCAGGGTGTTTGCTGTAGGGTGGTTACGTACTGGCCCGAATCACAAGAGCCCACCCACAAGTCTCTACGGCTTTCTGGTATCTAGTTATGGCTCCGGTCGCTCCTTCAAATGTAAGTTTATGGGCTGTTCCACCCATTTACTGTCTGGAAGGTGGAAATCATAACGGAATGGTGCATGTAAAGATGAATATTGTGTCATTAATTTAACCTTTAAAACCCAGAACACAAATGATGATACTTTGAAAAAATGTTTAGCTTTTGCTTGTTTTCTTGTGTATGTGCGCGCGTTTATTTTTGCATTATTATAATATATTTTTTAATGTTTTTGTGTTGCTTTTGTTTTATTGCATTGCCATTTTTTGTTTTTGCTTATTTGCGTTTTTTTCCCCCATTGTGTTGTTTTGGGGGTTTTGCGTTTTATTTTTATGTTTGTTTTATTGAGTTCTATTTGTTTTATTGCACTGTCACTTTTAGTGTTTATTTGTTTTGTTGTGTTGTGTTGTTTTGTTTTATTGCATAGTGTAGTTTTTTAGATTTTATTTTTGTTTTTGTGTTGTTTTTTGTCATTTTTGCATTGTGTTGTTTTGTGTTTGTCTTTAAGTTTTTTGTTTTATTTTGGTGTTCTTTGTTTTATTTGTTTCGTTTGTTTGTTATATTTTTGCACTTTGTTTTTGAGTTGTTTTTGATGCATTTTGTGTTTTTGTTTATTGTATTATATATGTTTATTTCATTTTTGTTTCGTTATTTTTTGGTTTAGTTTTTTGTTTTAATTTTATTTTTGCATCTAGTTTTGCTTTTTATTGAGTTGTTTTATTTCTTTTGATTTTGTGTTTGGTTTTCTATTATTTTGTTTGGATTTTTTGTCTTGTGTTGTTTTATTTTTGCATTTTTTGTAAATTTTTTTGTGTTTCGTTTTCTGTTATTTTTGTTGAGTTTCTTGTGTTGGTTTTCATTTTATTTTTGTGTCACGTTTTGTATTTCAGCGAGTTTTCTGGTATTTTGTTTTTTGTGTGTTGTTTTCTGTTATTTTGTTTTGATTTTTGTGTTGTTTTTGTTTTATAGCTGCATTCCATTTTTAAGTTGTTTTTTGTGCTTTGTTTTCTGTTATTTTTGTTGTTTTTGTATTGGTTTTTGTTTTATTGTCGTCATGTTTTGTTTTTTGTTAGTTGTTTTGTTTAGTTTTCTGATATGATGTTTTGGTTTTATTTTGTGTTGCACTCGTTTTATTTTTGCATCGTTTTTATTTTTTTTTTTTAAGATGTTTTTGTTTCATTTTTGTGTTTTGTTTTCTGCTATTTTTGTTGTTTTCATTTTATATTTGTGTCTTTTTTTTGAGTTTTTTTGTTGTTGTTTTTGTGTTTTGTTTTCTGTTATTTTGTTTTGATTTTTGTGTTGTGTTGTTTTTGTTTTATTGCTGCATCCCATTTTTTAAGTTTGTTTTTGTGTTGGTTTTCATTTTATTTTTGTGTTTTTTTTTGCTAATTTTTTGTGTTTTGCTTTCTGATATTTTGTTTTTTGTGTTATGTTGTTTTTGTTTTATGTTTTCATCATGTTTTGCTTTTTAGACATTTTTGTGTTTTGTTTTATGTTACTTTTTGTTTGCTTTTGTTGTTTTCATTTTATTTTTGTGTCATGCTTGATTTGTTTTTGTTTATTTATTTATTTATTGGAGTTTTATTTTAGTTTTTGTGTTGTCTTGTTTTCTGTTATTATATTTTTGCATCATGTTTTGTTTTTTTTGTGGAGTTGTATTTGTTTGTTTTTGTGTTCTTTGTTTTTCTGTGCTCTGTGTGTGCTTTGTTTTGTCTATGCGATGAAAATCAATGGGATCTAATACCACGTTGTTTTGGACCCCACTGACTTTCACAGTATATGCAAAAACAGATTAAATATTCTTCAAAATACCTTTTTTTTTTTTAACCAACAGAAGAAAGTACATGCAGCCAAGCAGGTTCAGAGCATGAGGGCAGGTAAATGACGACAACTGAAATATTTAGGTGAATTATCCCTTTAATTCTGATCACTTAAAGTATTAAAGACACATTAGCATCTCTCTTCAGCATGTCGCATGATATAAGGTTTCATCCATGTCAGAAGCACACTGCAGGACGAGTTAAGCACAAGCCAAACTGAACACTTACAGCTGGGGATTTGAATAAATCCTTACATATGAGCAACAGTCAGTGGTGTTTGCGAAGACAAGCATCACTATTACTAAGATATCTCGCTGTGGCACATTTCAGAAAAACAGCATTCCATCTTGATCAACAAAGACTTCAATGAACCAAGTCAAAACAAACTCCCCCTAATGCATATCGGCCAGCAGATATAATGGAGTGCTACTCGTGCGATTCAAAACTGTTGCTGACTTCTGTTAGCGCAGACAAAACACACACTCAAAGCGAGAGGCGCACACTCACCTGGTTTAGAAATGAGTTATCACATTAAGAGATCTGACATCTGTCTGAAGCCATTAGAGTTTCAACAGCTTTTCAGAAGGATCGCATTATAAATACTTTCCTCCCATGAACACTGGGAGAACAACGAGAAAGAAACGAGAAGCGCTGAGCTATTCATGCACTAATGGAATCTTGTCTTTCATGGTATCTTGGCTTATGGCTGATTAAATGTGTTGCGGCGCAGCGGAAAACAAAGCCGTCGTGTTTTAAGGATTCCACTGGAGGCGAGACTCAAAGAATGCTGTTTTGTTTAATGCTAAACATGAGATTTCCAGCATGCTTGATATGGATGCATACGAACTTTGAAAGAGTCGATGCTCTAAAACATCTGTGGGTGACGATCACAAAAACACGTCCAGCTCGTCTTTCACCGACAAAGTATATTTTGCATGAAAGAAAATATTTTTAGGACCATTAATATTTTTGCAGAGTGACATTATTGCGTTATCCTTTTTAATGCAATATTATTCCGATTTTTTTTTAAATTAGCATTCATTAAAGGCAAACGTGTGTGATGTATGAAGTAAAATACGTTATAATTTTTCACATTAACTCTTTTATACAAATCCTTATTTTAAGGATCATAATGTACCATTATTTTCGTGACATTTAAGCACATTCCCTCCCTAAATTCCCATAAGACTTCCTTGATTTTAATCTATGAAGATACTTTCTTGATATAGTATTATTCTTACTCTACAACATTTTTACATTTACATCAGCACATTAAAGGCAGTGCAACAAATATTGCTTTATGAATCATTCTTCAAATAATAAATCACCATTTTTCAAATTACAAATAATTACAGATAATAAGATTGCTCTACATAACAGAAATGAGAATTGAAGGAAATGTGCTAAAAAAAAAAAGAGCTTCTGCTCACCAAGTTGCATTTATTTGATCAAATTTGTATTATTTTAACCACACAGCAAAATCAGTAATACAGTAAAATATTATTGCAATTAAAAATAACTGGTTTCTTTTCAAAATGTGTATATATAATTTATTCATGCTGATTTGCCCAAGAAAACAACTATGCTACTTTATTTCATTTTATTTTATATTATTTTATTTTTTGAAAATGTGAAACCTCACAGCTTGAATGGTATATTAAATGGTAGTGTAAAAATAAAATAAAATAAAATAAAATAAAAATAATAAAACTTATTTAGCAGGGATTCATTACATTTGTTTAAATGTGACAGTAAAGACATTTTTATTTATTTATTTATTTATTATTTATTTTACATTTTTGAATCGTATATTGAATGATAGTGTAAAAATTAAATGAAATAAAATAAAATAAAAATTCAGCAAGGATGCAGTAAATTGTTTAAAAGTGTCAGTAAACTCATTTTATTTTATTTTATTATTTTTTCCCTGTCTGTATCTGAAAGAAATTATGTCGGTTTTATTTTATTTTATTTTATTTATTTTTTGAAACTGTGATACCTCAAAGTTATACTGAATATAATAAAATTGAAAAAAATAAATAAATAGATAAATAATATATTTAATTAAAAATAAATAAATAAATAAATAAATAAATAAATAAAATTTTATATATATATATATATATATATATATATATATATATATATATATATATATATATATATATATATATATATATATATATATATATATATAACACTTTTATTTAGCAAGGATCCATTAGATTTGTCTAAAAGTGACCGTAATTTTATCTTTATTTATTTAATTTTTTAATTTATTTGAAACCGTGATACCTCAAAGTTTTTGAATCATATGTTGAATGGTAGTGTTAAAAAATAAAATTACTTAAAAATAATATAAATAAAATAAAAACTTATTCAGCAAGGATGCATTATATTGCTTAAAAAGTGACAGTAAAGACACTTATAAAGTTAAAAATGGTTTATTTCAAATAAATTCTGTTCTTTTGAACTTTCTATTCATCAAAGAACGTTGAAAAAAGTAGCACAGTTTCCACAAAAATATGAAGCAGCAAAATATGTTTTCAACACTGATAAGAAACATTAATAACTGAATACCAATAATAATTGAGCACCAAATCAGCATATTAAAATTCTGAATGGTCCTAAAAAAAAAAAACACTATTATTTAAAGAAAAATATAAATATTTTATTTTTATTTTGAGGTGAAACAAGATCTACTTCTCAACATTTACTCAAGAATCAATATCCGTTCAATATTTCCAGTGGCTTTCAAGCAGTCATATTTGTTAGCTTGCGGAAGAGAAGTGGTCAGCTGTAAGTTTGCATGTGTGTGTGTGTGTGTAAGAGTGTGTGTATGCTGAGCAGGGTTTACTCTGCTGTTTAAAGCCTCAACTGTGCTCATAGTATTTGCGTGTACATGAGTGTGTGTGTGTGTGTGTGTGTGTTTCTGGGCTTGAGGCCACAGTAAGAGCCTACACACACGTCCGCCACACACCCACCAGCCAGCGGAAATGAGAACCATTCCATCCTGCCACCAAACACACACACACACACACACACAACTGCAACACACACCCCACAATAACACACTTTCTAATCCATCTTCCTCTGACTCGCTGTCTTTCCTCTCACACGACAGCTGTACGGCTTCACCAGAGTTGACCAAAACCTCTTTGTGGTCAAGGGTAAAGTAATAAAAAAACAAATATAATTATTTCTTACATAATTGAACACGAATCAGCACATCCTTCAGGAACGAAAGTGGAGTAAGAAGTGACTCCAAGAATCCTCAAACACACACAGAGGCGTTTGTTAGGAGTGTCTCCGCACCCACTCCTCTTCCTAGTCGCTCGTTAAGGCCTGCTTCCTGTTCCGGCCCGTCCCACGAGAGGACGGAGGCATGGAATAGCACTCATGGGGGCGAGAGAGGAGTGGAGGGGCGGACAGCCAAATAAACTTTCCTCCAGACGCACTCTTTCATTCAGGACAGACCTGCAGCCGTCAGAGCGTTTCTCATATAACGCTTGGCACTTTTAATGCGCGCAGCTGAGAGGAAGTCTGGTGACCTGAGTGAGAGTCATTAACACACCTTCCACATATTCATTAATTGCAGCAGCTTGGCCGTAGCTCTGTGATGCAATAAACACATCAGTTCCGACTGAAATAGAGTAGCGCAGTTTTTTTCCGCTGAGGACGCGCAGATTGATTCCAGGTGCTTAAAGACAATAACATAATTCCAGCCAGCATTCATAACTATCTTCAGATCACACATATACGGACTGTTAATGAATGCTCATTCAAAAGGCATAATCAATTCCAGGACAGATGTCCAGTGGAAGATGATGCCTCAGATGGAAAATATTTGAAGTTCAACATCAAATTTTTTCCATTAAAAAAAAAAAAAGAACAGACAGATAAAACAGCTCTGCTCCAAATCCTGAGCTGCCTCATTGTCTGCTCCCCACATATGTAGCATACTTATCCAGATGAAAGCACAGGTGACTTCTAAATGAAAATTCTGTCATCATTTACTCATCCAAGTTGTTCCAAACCTCTACGAGTTTCTTTCTTCAGCTAAACACAAAAGAAGATATTCTGAACAATGTTGGTAAGCAAACAGTTGATGGTAGTCACTGACTTTCATAGTGTGGGGAAAAAAAAAAAAATACTATGGAAGCCTAAGGCTACCAGCTGCTGTTTGGTTACCATTTTTTTATTTATTTATTTATTTGGCTTACATTTGTAACACTTTATCTAGTTTAAGTGTGCTTTAACTTAAAGGAGAAGTCCACTTCCAGAACAACAATTTACAGATAATATACTCACTCCCTTGTCATCCAAGATGTTCATGTGTTTCTTTCTTCAGTCGTAAAGAAATTATGTTTTGTGAGGAAAACATTTCACGATTTTTCTTCATATAATGGACTGTTTTGGTGCCCCGTGTTTGAACTTCAATAATGCAGTTTAAATGTGGCTTCAAACGATCCCAAAATGCGGTTGTAAACAATCCCAGCCGAGAAAGAAGGGTCTTATCCAGTGTAACGATCGGTTATTTTTATAAAAATAATTCAATATATATACTTTTTAATGTCAAATGCTCATCTTGTCTTGTTCTCCCTGAACTCTGTGTATTCTGGTTCAAGACAGTTAGGGTATGTTGTAAATCTCCAATCGTATTTTCTCCCTCAACTTTAAAAATCATTTCAAAATCATCGTACATTGCTGCAGAAGTACCGACCCAGTCTTTGCAAAGTGAACATGCAAAGAAGATCAAACACCCTTAACAGAAAAGATAAAACAAAGATTTTTCGACATACCCTAACTATCATGAACTGGAACAAAAACAGTTTGGGATGATCAAGACAAGACGAGAGGTTGACATTGAAAAGTATATATATTGCATTATTTTTATAAAAATAACCGATCGTTTTGCTAGATAAGACCCTTCTTCCTCGGCTGGAATCGTTTACAACTGCATTTGGTATCGTTTGAAGCCGCATTTAAACTGCATTTTGGAAATTCACTCGGGGCACCATATCAGTCCATTACATGGAGAAAAATCCTGAAATGTTTTCCTCAAAAAAACAATTTCTTTACGATTGAAGAAAGAAAGACATAAACATCCTGGATGACAAGGGGGTGAGTACATTATCTGTAAATTGTTGTTCTGGAAGTGGACTTCTCCTTTAAAACTTCAACACAGATGAATCTATCTATCTATCTATCTATCTATCTATCTATCTATCTATCTATCTATGTGTGTGATGCAATCTAGGAAAACAACGCAACACATGGTGAAATTTTACTTTTTTTTAGTTTTTGATACCATATGAAAGCTGGGTTTTTAAATGTTTTACTTTGAATGAAACCAAAGTTATGGCTATCTTAAGTTGGCTAATAGCTATGATTTTCAGGAACGGAATTTTGAGAAAACGGGTTTAAAGTGAGAAGAGCTTTACTTTCAATTCACGGGTTTAACGAGAGCTGTCTGTCAAGTCAGGAGCGCTATACTGCATCATTACACAAACAGACTAACGTCTGTTTTCATCTTTTCATTTGTTGTTTATCATAATTTCATGGGCAGAATTTCACCAATATATTTTCAGAGATGATAGACAATATGTTACAGAATAAAAATTTAATGAAAATCCAATTTTGACAAAAAAAAAAAATTACATTCAACTTATTTTTGGAATTTCCTTAAAACGTCCCAGCGCGACATCCAACAGGTTTTCCCAAGATCGCATCATGTGTGTGTGTGCATGTGTGTACGCAAATTTGCACATCTCGCAAATCTTCATCATGTGCCGTCAGATGGAGTGGCCATAGTGCACTGACAAGCTATCCAAAAAAAAAAATTTTCGCACTCATCATCGGATATGTATCTCCTCCAATAATGAACGTGATATTGCGTAGCTTGTCAGTGAACTATGCCTCTGTGTATTAAATGCCACTCCATCTGACAGCACGTGATGGAGATTTACGACTAATCACAGACCAGATTTACTGACGAGATGCGCGTGATCACATCCGATTATTTGCACAGCCCTAATTTGTTGTTAAAATATATTCAGTTACACATACTGTCATAACTTGTTTCTATTTATTTAAACGTACATTATATTTTACTGTACCTATTAGTGATGTATTAATTATTTAAAAAGTATATAGTTTAATATTTTGTAAAATGCTCTCTAGACTTCATTTCTCTAGCAAACTAATGAGCTGTGGATACTGATAACTTGCCGGAGATAAATTAAATGCTACGTGAGAAGCTGTTTTACTGACCTTCTTCCACAGTTGAAACACTGATTGAGCGATTACATGAGGCATGAGATGTTCATTCAGATGTTTATTTTGCATTAAAAGTAGTAGCAAAGAGAAAGAGATGATCACGTCGAACATAACCAGTCATATTGCGATGGAGACATTGCCTCATCTAATGTGAATTTTCCCCATTCACTTTCAATTACACCCCTTCAAATTTCCCGCATGCTTTAGGTGGTCTGTTAAAACTCAGTGGGCTCAGGAGAGACCAGAGATGCTGGTGTTGCTGTTTCTTTAGAAAAACTAGTAATTTATACATTTACACATTTTTATTTACACAATATTACACATTTTGTAATATCGACGTTGCTTTATTTTTGTACTACAATTTTTTTTTTTCCTCATACAATATATTGGAGGCACTGCCTCACTTGCCTCCTTGGAGGGAATGCGTGCACACACACACACACACACACACACACACACACTCATCTTATGGATTACCATCATGATAGCTGTATGTGATTTTTGGAGCTTCAACATTGTGGCCTTCATTTACTTGCATTACACACTCTGATAGATTATTTTTCTAAAAATCCTAATTTATATCAATCTAAAAGAATACACTTTTCTGGCCTACGTGTAAGTAAATGATGAGAGAATTTAAAATTTTGGGTGGAGAATCCCTTTAGTCTGTTAAAAGCCTAAAGCCTAAATTTGTCCAAACAGGCAGTTTACAAGTTCTTGCAACAGCATCTGGTTTAAACTGTTTCAATAAAGAGCAAAAAGAGCACTCACTTTTTCAAAGGGTCGATCACTGTCCTCTGAATCTGATTGACCTGCATAAGCAGAAAAGAGAAAACCAACAAACACATTAGCTGAAAAAATAAATAGTTATTATAAGCTGAATGACAACCATCAAAATAAATTACATTGATCATTACGGTCAAACACAACAAAACAAATCAAAATAAATAAATAACAACTGTTCAGTGAAACTAATTGGCAACAGGATCTGACATGACCCCCACATTTAGAAGATCAACAGCTGTCGCCGCTCCCTTTCAACACGAAGAGCGCTCAAATGAGAAGTATGGAGAAAAAGTTTGTGACGTTGTTTCTTTATTGTGCTCCTGGCCTGAGGAAAGCAGCGCGAAAGACGTGAATATTAATTGCGCAGTGAATACAAAAGGCTGGAATCGTCGAGGGACGGCACATGAAAGCGCAGCCCCGGCTGGGGTTGAAAACGCTGAAGAGGGTGGGCCGCCGTACGAGATGAAAGTTCTTTGCAAACAAACATTTTTAACAATAACAGTTTATATTCCCCTCGTTCCTCCATGTGGTGTCAGGGCTAGAGAGGAGAAGAGGAGGAGGAGGAAGAGGAGAGGAGGGAAGGGGGGTGTTTGAGTTAAATGGGTGTAAACGAACGTCGCATTGCCGCCTCGAGCCCCAAACCAACAAAGTCTTAAAAGTTGCCACACAATTAAAACCTTAAACTTCCAAAACATCATTTACATTGCAGATCTGAGATGTCAATAGGATGTGGTTGGCTGACAGAATGCTAACCTAACCTGGCAAACAATGCAAGGAGAGAGCAAACAGGGAACGTTAAACCAGAATGCGAAGAGGGAAGCCGACACAAGCTGACAGGCCCATCAGAGGATCGTAGCTTATGGAGCTAATCAACAACTCACTCGCTATTGAGAGCAGAGTCAGTCACTGAGGGCAAATAAAACGCGAACCTAGAACAGAATGATTCATTAAAGATGAGATAGCCTTCTTACAAATTATGTCTTTAATCCAAGTCAAAAGCAGCATTACAAGTGACACAATGTACTTTTTTAATAAATGTTTCTCGTCTCAAGACAAATTATTGTAAACTTAAAGGGGTCATTGGATGCAAAGTTCACTTTTACATGTTGTTTGAACATTAATGTGTGTTGGCAGTGTATGTACAAATCTACCCTATAATGATAAAAATTCATGCAGTGGTTTTTAATTAATCTGTAAAAATAATATCCCCTTTTTCAAATCAAGCCGTTCTCAGATGCCTGTCGGTGTGGCGTCACACCAACAGAGGCCGCTCCCACAATAGTTGATTGACATGAGCGTCTTACCCACTGATCTATAATAGAGAACTGGATTGCTCATGACGTCATAGAAGTGAAGCCACTGCGCCACCATATTGCTATTCCCTAGTATTCGCAAACATTCTATTGAATGAATAGGAAATAATACGACTTTAATGAGAAAACATCACCTAACAAGTCTGCGTTTTCATATCTGACGTCTCACTGTACATTCTCACAACGCAAACGTCCTAAGCATGTAAACGGTTATTGTTTAATGTCGGGAATTCCCTCTGCTTATTAAAAAGTTATGTTCATATACATTAAAGTAGCGAACATCAGATGAACATGATAAACATCGGACATTCACCGTTTACAAATGACAAAATGCACATTCTGAAAAGATTTATGCTTTGTATACATATAATTTGCCTTGTACAGTTAATAATTGTTTATGCTGTTTTGTTACAGTGTTTTTATTCGTAACGTTATAGGCTAAATGCATGTTTCAACAATGATTTCGTTAACAATTTTGAAGCAGGTAATGATTTAAACGTTTGTTAATTCAGCCTATAACATTCATTTTGAGATAAATGTTAATAATAAACGTTAATAATGCAAAAATGGTAAATATAACATTTTGAATATAGTAATATCAAATGATTTAAATAACTAAAAAGGTAAAATGAAAATGAAACTTTAAAAATGAAACTAAAACTGTCAGCAGATGGCGTTAAGTCACTGATTTTTTCACTGAATCATTCGCAACTCTCTTTTCCAATGTGTAATTGAATCAATGACTCAGATTCGTTTTAAAACACACGTTCATTCATAAACGGAACACAGCTGTGTTTGAATAGAGATGCGGCTGACTTTATTTCAAATTTTCATTGATGAAAGTGAGCAAAATCAGGTGATGTTATAGTCAGATAAATGTAATTTAAGGCACTTAATATAATTTGCGCGATCTTTAAGAGTTTGAAATAGATGTTGCTCACTTAGGGACATTAAAATACACATCATAACTTGGAGAAATAACGCTGACTAATTACAAGTGGTACGGATTTAAAGACATAAAGCTTTATTTCCAAGATTTGAATTTCAATACAACAGAGCAATGGCTTGTATTGTATTATTTATTGTATATTCGAATCAATTTCAGATACTAATTCCAGATATATGTTCATGTTTACTATTTTCTGCACAACTCCTTACATTAAGAAATATATTTTGTGTTGGATCAGAACTGTGTCGGCAAGTGCTCAGCTGACACATCCACCTGAATGATTTCAAAACATCGCTTATCCTGCTCGAAAAGACGATAAACACTGCAAATAAGATTAAAAATGAAAATAAGAAGTAAATATAGCTGCAAGCACCAATTACCGGGGTTCGAGCATTTAAGGCCTTTAAGGTGCTATGCAAATTTTTTCAAAAGATTTGTCATATGATATGAAGATCTAGTGTTTGTGTGAATATATGACATTTTTTCAGCAATTTGAGACCATTTACCATAGAAATCCTGTGTTTTTGAAGCTTATAGCGCCACCTATGGTCCGATCTCCATGAAACATTGCATGCTTGTTAAGAATCATCTGACACGTTCTCACCAATTTTCATAAAGTTTCGAGTTTTTGTTTAGGTCTTATAAGCTTTTGGGTATATGCGGCCACACCCCTTTTCTAAATGACCCCGTTATAGCTAACCGAAGGACCAAATTCTACATTTTTTTGATAATTATTGATCTAGAGAGTCCAGAGAATATTACTGCAGTGGTTTGATCAAGATTCAGCGGAAAACCTAGGACTAGTTCGCAAAAGTAGGTTTTTCACATATTTGTGAATATTTAATGAACGATTTGATTGACAGCAATGGTTCTTGAGTCAAAGTTGTTCATCATGAGGAGATCTATCAAATGATATGCATATTGTTTGGATGTGTGAAACACCACGTGATTACAGAGCCATAAAACTCGTTAGCGCCAACTAGTGGCCGATTTGATTCAAAATTCTTACAGACCTTTAGGGCCATGAGTCGAACATGCCCAGTGAGTTTCATTCCGATGGGCCTCCGTTAAGCTTGTCTAATAGGTGCTCAAATTTCATTGGTCGATGGCGGCCATGTTTTTTGAGATACGCAAATGTTCTCATAGGCCCTTATGGCACATTGGACAGAGACACTGCATACCAATTTTCAGGTTGATTGGACTGACGGTTGCGAAGTTATAGCCATTTTTAAGTTTTTTCTCAATTATAGCGCCCCCAAGTGGTCAAGCTCCACAATTTTTTGGATTTGACCAAAGGCTGAGCTTTTACATATGTGTTCTGAGTTTGGTGATGATATGTCATTCTGTTCCAAAGTTATAGCCATTTTACTAAAACTGGCCCCACCTCTTTTGAACGTTTTGGCGCCCCTTTGCAACTGTGAGTCAAAAGTTTAACTTTTTTTTTGATAATTATTGATCTAGGGAGTCTGGAGAACTGTGCTGCAGTGGTTTGATCGAGATTGAGTGAAGAACCTAGGACTAGTTCGCAAAAGTAGGTTTTTCACATATTTGTGAATATGTAATAAACGACTTGATTGACAGCAATGGTTCTTGAGGCAAAGTTGCTCAGCATGAGGAGATCTATCATATGGTATGAAGTTCTAGTGTTTCTGTGATTATATGAGCATGTTATAGCAATTTAAGGCAATTTACTTTTGAAATTTCGTGCTTTTGAAGCCTTTTTAACTGTCATAGCGCCACCTATGGTCCGATCTCCATGAAATTTTACATGCTTGTTAAGAGTCATCTGACACATATTTTCTCCAACTTTTGTAAAGTTTTGAGTTTTTGTTTAGGTTTTATAGGCTTTTGGGTATATGTGGCCACGCCCCTTTTATGAATGACCCCGTTATAGCTACCCAAAGGACAAAATTCAACATTTTTTTGATAATTATTGATCTAGAGAGTCTGGAGAACTGCGCTGCAGTGGTTTGATCGAGATTGAGCGAAAAACCTAGGACTAGTTCGCAAAAATAGGTTTTTCACACATTTGTGAATAATTAATGAATGATTTAATTGACAGCAATGGTTCTTGAGGCAAAGTTGCTCAGCATGTGGAGATCTATCAAATGATATGCATATTGTGTGGATGTGTGAAATACCACGTGAGTGAGGCACGTTACAGAGGCAAAAAACTCGTTAGCGCCAACTAGTGGCCGATTTCTTTCAAAATTCTTACAGACCTTTAGGGCCATGAGTCGAACATGCTCAGTGAGTTTCGTTCCGATCGGCCTCCGTTAACCTTGTCTAATAGGTGCTCAAACTTCATTGGCCTATGGCGGCCATGTTTTTTGAGATACGCCAATGTCCTCATAGACCCTTATGGCACATTGGACAGAGACACTGCATACCTATTTTCAGGTCGATCAGACCAACGATTGCATAGTTATAGTCATTTTTATGTTTTTTCAGGCTTATAGCGCCACCAAGTGGCTGAGCTGTGCAATTTTTTTTTATTTGACCAAAGATTGAGCTTATACACATGTGTACAGAGTTTGGTGAAGATATCTCATTCCGTTCAAAAGTTATAGCCAAATGTAGCAATTGGCTAACATTAACATAGAACGTTTTGTCATTGCTATGCGACCGTGAGTCGAAATTTCAACTTTTTCTTGATAATTATTGATATTCACTGTCCAGAGAATATTTCAGCACTGGTTTCGTTCCGATCGGCTGAAAAACCTAGGACTAGTTCGCAAAAGTAGGTTTCGGACATAACGCCATTTTGCAAAAAAACCGAACACCGTAGAGCAAAATTTCCGTAATACACTTTTCTTCGGCTTGACCCAAGGATTACAACGATGTAAAGTTTTTGAGTCTACGACAAAAAATGTACGAGCTATGGCCAAAATTGTAAAAAAAGTTAGTTTTTTGCGCTGTAGCGCCCCCGTTTGGCCGATTGGGCCGGTTCTTTGCGCCTGAGTAGCGAGGAGGACTACTACCTTCTGACCAAGTTTCAGCTCTCTAGGCCTTACGGTTTGGGCTGCACGATCAGTTTTAGCGCGGAATAATAATAATAAAAAAAATCTTAACAATTACAATAGGGTTTCAGTGCTACGCACTCGAACCCCTAAAAATGAATTTACATACACATATCATAAAAACTAGTCCTGTGTGACTGATACGCTTAAAATCGGGTGATTTTAGGTCAGCGGGTTAGCTGTGAGTCAATGGTGCTCTCTGCCGGTAGGGAATAGTAAGATGGCGGATCGAACACTTCCGGTGGCTTCACTGCCTAACGGCAGTTTAGAAAGCAACGAGCGATCCAGTCATATATATAGATCAGTGGTCTTACCTCAGATCAGCTGTAACAGTCGGACCTCCATTGTTTTGATGCCGGAGCAGGGATGTAAGTTAGACAAGAATATCTCCGATTGAGCGATTGAGGTGTTGTGTTGCTGGATGTAATAATGAACATAGTGGTCTTCATTTACTCCCGACATCTGAGCCGCTGAAGATGCAGTAGATAACGTTTGTTTGTGAAGGGAATGCGCCTCCTGATCTACATAAATGCGTCTATGTTCGCACAAATCATTCATGATCCAGCTTCACTTACAGCAGAAGTGAGTATAAGGGTTTTTTATGAATCTCTGCAATCACCTTTCCTAATAACGTGCTAGTTAGCAAGTTTAGCGGCTAAACGTGGCTAAATGTGGCTAAAGTAAACAGGCTCGTCACTCCACAGAGAGAAGAGAGGGGCGGGGTGAGCAGAGCTCATTAACATTTAAAGCAGCCTCGACCAGAATGAGATGATTTTTGCAGAGCTGATTTTGGCAAGGTAAAAAGGGTGTTGTTTTACACTACCATTGAGAATTTTTAACCAAAGTATATTATAGACTTTTCATTAAGACCCTAAAGAATCATATCAACTTGTGGTAAATGGGCATCTGATGACCCCTTTAAGGTTCTTGCACACAAAAATTCTTGTCAGAACGTTTTGCATGTTAAAAAATAAATACAACCTCGTCACGTTTACACACTGCCAACGAAACTTACATCCATCATGGAAAAAATTCAGATCTGGTTAAAATTTCTTTGTTTTTTTGCATCCCTAACATCATTTTGAGACATTTTGACAATTCAAAGCCACCGTAAAAGCGAACGCCAAAATTCAGAATGGCGTCTGACAAGTTCATCCACTTTGTGTCGCAGCACAAAGCAAACTGGTGGTCTTCTTTTCAATATGTGACTCCTGTATTGCTAGCAAAGCATCAAACTAAGCCACTGACATCTTGAAGTAAACTTTGAATCGCTCGAGATAATCCCGCAGCTCCTTGATAAGGAGGTAGAACTCTCCTTCCTCTCTAAGCAATCTCAGGATTAGATGGACCCAATATTTTCCCTCTTTCTTTTTTTCTTTAATGAAAAGAGAGGACAGCAAAAATCACCCTCACTGCTTGAAGACTCTATTTTGTATTGCTTTATGAATTTTTGCACAACGGGTTAACTAATACACGTTTCTGTGTGATGAATTTTCAGGATGACGAATACGAAAAAAACTTTTACAAAAATTTTACAAAAACTCATTCTGCAAGGATCTTTAGGGTTAATTGCAGCTGTAAATTAACTCTAAACACAACAAATAAACAAAAAATTGTGTGACCCAACTTACATTTGTAATAAATGTTTGTAGTCTTCAGACAAATTTTAAACTTTTTAAACAAATTGTTTAAAAAAAAAAAAAGTAACCTAATAAATAAATAAATAAATAAAAGTGACCCAACTTACAATTGTAATAAATGTTTGTAGTCTTCAGACAAATTATTTTAAACTTTTTAAACAAATTTTTGTAAAAAAAAAATAGTTGTAACTTTACTAACTAAATAAATAAATAAAAGTGACCCAACTTACATTTGTAATAAATGTTTGTAGTCTTCAGACAAATTATTTTAAACTTTTTAAACAAATTGTTTTAAAAAAAGTAACTTAATAAATAAATAAAAGTGACCCAACTTACAATTGTAATAAATGTTTGCAGTCTTCAGACAAATTATTTGAAACTTTTAAACAAATTGTTGTAAAAAAAAATAGTTGTAACTTAACTAACTAAATAAATAAATAAATAAATAAAAGTGACCCAACTTACATTTGTAATAAATGTTTGTAGTCTTAAGACAAATTATTTTAAACTTTTTTTAAACTAACTAACATAAGTTGTTTTAAAACAAATTATTGTGAACTTCGGGTTAGTTGTAGCTGTAAATTAACTCTAAACCTAAGAAACAAACAAACAATAAATAAAGAAATCCCAAATTACTTTTCTTAATAAATGTTTCTAGTCTTAACGCAAATTATTGTAAACTTAATGTTTACTGTAACATAACATAAATACATAAATAAATAAATACTCAAAAACTGTTTGTGTATATATGTTTGTATATATTTCCTAAACATAGTGATATTTACCTTTTATTTTCTGCACACATTACATCTAATATTTCATCTCAACATGTTTTTCATAAATGTTAAATAAATGTAAACATTAAATAACATTAAATATTAATGTTATATCATACTAGTTAATTCTTTTTATAATGGATTCTCATATTCAGTCATTTAGGCATATTATATTTGTATTTAGGCATTTGAAAAGCAGCAGGATTAAATTAAAAAATAATAACCAAACACAGATAAAAGTTTAAATCAAAGTTCATTTCTTTCTCAGCTGAAAGAGGTGATGAAGTAACAAGAGGATAAAGAAAGAGATACAGTAAAGATGGTGGGAATGATGGGGAAGTATATCCATATGATGAGAGAACAGCCTGAGGAAAACACTCCAGAGAGAGTGTGTGTGTGTGAATCAGAGGCCAGAGATCAACCACACACACAAACACACATACACACAATACATAACACCCAAAAATACATACAATGCATACCAACCCTGAAAAATCGATATTCCTCCCCACCATGGCTGCTAGTTATTAACCATTAAAAGCTCTACAGGCCTTAAAGCTGCTAAAACACGGCTTAAAAATACCCAGCGCAGGCCTAGAATCAAGCTACACTTATTAACATAACATTTCCCTGCCTATTCGTATCCACCCTGGGGCAATCCATCTTTCCCTCGATGGAGAGGGGAAGACGACGGTTTACTTATCTTTATATAACACAAATACGATTTGCCTGGCTACCGTGACAAAACCTCTCAATCTGAAGAACAGGGGGAGTTTGTTGCAGGTTTGCTATGTGATTCATGGAAGTCTTATTAACCATTCAAGCATCCCAGGGTGGTAATTCACACCAGCACACTGCAAAATGCAGAGCTGAAAAATCAGCTGTGCTAACATCTCTCGTCGCCCACGGATAGAGCGCCGTTCGCTTGCCAAGTGCCCATACAGTAGAGTACGGTGCTCAGGCGAAGAGGAGAGCGCTGTAGAAAGCATTTGGCTTTGGTGAATCTGACAGAGGGGTCAGCGGAGTGCAAGGATATTTGCATCAGGCTTCAATCTGCTATTTCTGAGATCTGCCGAGCTGCGGATTGCATTTCAGCTAGAGGCACTCGCCGTGTAGTTCGCACTGGCAGGTTTGTGCACCGCGGCGTGTTTGAATGAGCAGATATTGATGGCTTTGATTATCAGCTGAGGGCAACCATATTCAAAAATATGGAGTAAATTAAACTCTATCAAGACTACAAAAGGATCTATCTGCATTATGTAAATGTGGATCATGAAGTCATACGTAACATACAAAACAAGGTTCACACAAATGTTAAGCTTCAAAAACAAAACAACAACAACAAAAAAAAAAAAACAAAAAAAACAAAACTTAATATCAGTCAGATTTTTGTACTATACTGCAAGTCTGAAGTCACACTGAAATCTGAATCTTCCTCTCTAGTCAGCTTTTAACTTAAGAACCACTGCGATCAAATAACTGAATCAGTGCATGAAACTCAAAAACTGATTCAATGACTCAATGATCATTCTTTGAGTTTTTTTTCCTTTTTAAATTGGTTCATCCGTTTCAGACGATTTGAACGATCACTCACAAATTAGACTGATTCAAGTTAAGAGTGCACTAGAGTGGCATAGAATCACAGGGATTTTTTTGGAAAAACAACTTAATTACATATACTTAAATTTATTTATTAGTTCAGTTATTGTTTTTCTAAGGATTATCATCCTCTGGTTTTTATTATTGCATACTCCTCCTAGGGGATTCATGCAATTCACACCAAACTTTGTCAACATGATGTTTCCCTCCATCAGAATGATAATTAAATGCATAGAATCAGTTGAAATGTACTGTACTGTCAATACAGTTTTCTATTATTATTTTGCAAATGCTTATGGATCATTAATATCATATAAAAATTCTTACAGCTCCTTACAAGTTTTATATATCCTACCCTCTCCGTGTGTATCTGTTTTTACTCTTTTGATATTCTAGAGTAACCCTTTCATTGGGTTGGCACCCTGGTGCCAGGGGGCCTTTTCATCACTGATCGCAGCTATATTTTATTTTCAGAATTTATTTATTTAATTTAGAATTATTTCTGAATTAAGTCTTGCACTAAGCAAACATGCATTTATTTGAAATAAATAATTGAATAAAATATTTGCTAAATACTTATTTATATAAAAAAAATATATATATACCTCTCTCTCTCTCTCTCTCTATATATATATATATATTTTTTTTTTTTTCCATGTATTTATCACTTTTTGTTGCCATGCATACAGCTTGTAATGAAACTTAAAAAAAATTACCATTCTTCTTCCATTCTTACACATGAAACAAATGCTTATGTTCAAGCTAATACTGCAAGATTTATTCTGATGATGTCAAAGTGTCATGCAAAGAATAATTCAAACTATAGTCTAACACAGCCAGAACTATATAGTCTATAGCAATATAGTCCTGGAAAGCCACACTCCTGCAGAGTTTGCTCCAACCTTGATAAAATCTTATCTTCCTGTAGCTTTCTAGTAACCCTTAGACCTTGATTAGCTTGTTCAGGTGTGTTTGATAAACGTTGGAGCTGAACTCTGCAGGACTGTGGTTCTAGGACCGATGCCTAGCCACCCATTTTCTATAGTTTTAGATATACTTATAAGTTTCCTTCTGCAGTTTCTTGTTTACTCCGAAAGTCATGATAAGCCATCTGTGTTTTACAGAAAAAACTGATGTAGCTACATCCACAGGCTCAGTCTCTCTTCCTTCGTTTTTTTGATGTTCGTTTCAGCTCTGTCCACATAATGCAAACTGTCCGGTAAACAATAGCTGAGGTTTGAATGGTCAGCAGAAAATGTCAAAGTTGAAACTGTCTGAACTTTGAGCATCATGTTACAATGCCTGACACTGGAAGTAGTGCTGCGGCTTGACGCTTCGCCCCATAGAGTTCGATACATTGGGAATGTTGAAGGGCCCAGTTTCCAGGGCGGAGGTTGTAGGCGATAGACCAGAGAAGATGAGCGCTACTCTTCTGACACGCAGTCAGTGCTGAGTGTACCGCTTAAGGGCTCTTAACCAGTTTCAAAAGAAAAGACTGACTCCAATGTGGGGAAATAAGAGGAAAAAAGGAAAAAGACAACAATCAGTACCACCAGCAGCAGGAAACAGAAGATAGCAACGCAGAGATGGGACTCATTTGAAGATGCATGTGCACACTGAGTGTGGAAGGGCGTGGGGTCTGCTGTGAGAAAAACTTACTCATACCCAATCTGCTGGAGGGAAGACAGAACGCACTTCTGCCAAAGTCAGAAACGCAACTATTTTTCTCGGCCAAAAGTAGAAAATATACACGGGTTAGAAGGTGTTGCAAGGCAGAGATGAAGTCTATGGTCTATGGTTCATTTTTGAGATGTACTAAAGAGAATCAAATTATGCATAAACATTAGCCAACTTCATATGGTCATATGGACGGTTATTGGGAAAACCAATATAAACAACTATTGCACGGAAAAAAGTCTGCACAGGAATTTTAAAAACACGCATTTAAGTTGCAGACACATTGGCGAAACTCTTTTCAAACCAAGAAGCTTTCTGTTAAACAGTTTTCTTAATCATCTTGTTACGAAATCTGCACAGGAAAATCTTTTTCCCTTAAATGAAGTCTTGAATTGTGTGGGTTCCAAATGAAATTACTTTCTACATTGAATGCAAACAAAAAAAAAAAACACTCGAAACACGAAACAAATATCGGACGCGATGACACGCTGGAATAAAACAACAGATACTTACGGATGCTTCCACACAGGCCGCGAACATTCACGCACCGAAAAATTTAACCAGACGAATCTTTTGTTGTTTCGCAAAGTGAAAACACGGTCCATTGATTAAGATTTGAGCATTACATCACGTGGCCACAGCAACTAATGTTGCACAAAAAGGTGGCGCTGTTTCGAGAACCAGTGTAAACAAGAAGAGTATTCCGAGAGAGAAGAGGATGCGTTCTTGTTATAACTGTACAAAAGGTTATTCTCAAATGTTCATAATATAATTTCTATTAAATCTCCACTGAATTATTATCCACACGCACAAGTGTTATATTAGTAGGGCCCTACGAAATCAATTTTATTTTTTGCCCAATTCCATTTTATTTTATTTTTTTTCCAAACTCTGTTTTTTTCTGTTTAAATTTTTCTGGATTCTTTTTCTTATTTTTTCTGGATTTTTTTCCATTTAATTTTTATCAATTCCTTTTTAATGGTTAAGTAAAACTGTATTAACCAAAGAGCATGACTAATTCATTAAAATCATGAAACTTATACAATTTCACATCAATTAAATGACAAAATGTACACGTTTAGGGACCTATGAAATGTTTTATTTTTTCTCACCATATGTTTTATTGTTATCAAATTCTGTGTTTTAGCATGTCTAATTATTTGAATGCATACTTAATTTATTCACATTTATTCTTAAAATAGCCTTGTGAAAGGGTTTTTTTTACCCTCAGAAATTCTGTGTTGCGTATTTAAAATGCTCTGGTTATCAAATGAAGGCATAAAACATTAATTTTATTTATCTTTTAATTACTGAAAATTAAGCAAACTTTTTTTTTTTTTGGGCAAAAAAGGGGAATTTACTAAAAGGGGAAAAATAATGTTTGTTTCATTTTAGTAGTAGTAGTAATATTTCTGGCACAATATCTTCAAGTTAAACCAGACTTTTATTTTGACAGGTTGCTGTGTCTGCCTTTGGTCAAAAGCTGAAATCACCACGAGCGTCACGCGCGCTTCAGTGTGTGTAGTAAACAAAACCGCTCGTCTGCTCCATTCATTAAAATAGAGACACGCAGAACATGCAGGATTCACATTTAAATGATATTTTTGCGGCATAATATTTACAGATACTAGTCCATATTGCGGTTTGATTTAAGTGTAATGACCTACTTTTGATTAATTCATTCAAACTTTGACGAACTCCGTGACATTACGCGTTATTCAGTAAATTCCGTTTTTATGACTGGATTCCGCAATTCCGTAAAAAATTATCACCACTGTACCCTTATTACACTTAAATTGAAAAAAAGAAAATTCTGTCACTTACTCAAACTCAAGTTGTTCTAAACCTGTATACGTTTCTTCTGTTGGACATAAAAGAAGATACTTTGAAGAATGGTGGTAACCAGGCGTGCTAATCCCTATTGAACATCCCTTTATCCCAAGATGTTCTTGAGTATACTGACAGATTCTCTGAATAAACGCATCTCCTAAATACCAAAACCATAATTCTGTTCTTTGTCATACAGTATATTCCCACAATATGTAAGTGATATGCACGAATAAATACAGACAAGTCAGACCTGAATAGTCAAATAAAAGAGATAAGCTGAAACAAGCTAACAAAAGACTAGATGACTTTCAGCTTAGACCATGATCTGTGTGTGTGTTTTAAGTGGAGATCCAGGAAGGCCGACGCACTTGCGGGTGTGTAAATGTGTTTAGCAGAATTTTATAAAGAAACATACTCTGCATTCTTGTGTGCATCACTGCTTGATTTGGGATGAAGAAACAAATGCATAGAGCATTTTTGTTTTTTTAGCATGTGTGTGGACATTGTTAAATGTTTCTGGCTAATTTGATCATGCTTTCAGCTACAAACACATGCACTACACACACTTTACCATTTTTTCAAATCCATTCTGCAGAATTCCACTGATTTCCCCCCACAATTAGCACAGAAAATATGGAAGGAAAAAAAAGTGTACAGATTCTGTGTGGGCCTAGAGGTGAGTAAGCCAGATCTAGTGGCGGCGATATATGCTCAAAACATAAACATGTCTCACATTCACTTGCTTATTATGCAAATGAGTATCACTGCCTAATAAGAGGCAGCTTACAAAGCCCAAATACTTCTGGTCAAAGTGGGGGCGGAGCATATGATATTTAAAAATTGAAGAAAGTAACTTTCTCCTCATTAAAAAGTTTAGCTGTAAAGAAATTAGTAGTAATTAAGAAAAATATTCACTTACATGAGATTTCACTCATATCATATATTTTACATGGAGCGGGTTGCCTCATGGGAGCAGACATTTTGAGATCAGCTAAATATTACTCACTTTTTGACACATTCGCTCATAGAATAAACAAATTATGACTTACTGCAAGCTTCGTATGAAGGTATCAGTAACTGAAAATATTTACGTGATGCTGCATCCACAGCACTAGGTGTCAGTATCAGTCTAAGACAAGATGTTGGCCAAAACAAAATAAACAAAAAAGTACCAAGCACAAAGCAGTCAAGCTTTGACATGGCTCTACATATACTTCTCTTTTTAGGAGCGCTTGTGCTCCTAACTTAAAAAATTTAGGAGCACAGTCAAAATTTTAAAAGCATCTTCTAATAAATAAATAAAAAAATCTGATCAAAAATTTGCCTTTCTTTTATGAGGTGATATTTAACTCAAAGTGATATACACTTTAATTTGATTTAATTTTGTTTTTACCTTTGTAAAGGCATTTTTCTAACTTTATTAAAAGGGTCATTTTTTGTCAAATTATTTACAAATTATATTTTTTTAAATTTCTAATTAAAACAACAGAATAAGAACAAGCACAATGAGAATAAGTTACCAATCAAATGAAATCAGTTTTAACAAAATGAATTTGTACTACAGAGGCAGCACAGAAGAACACAAAAGTGTCTTGTAGGTGTATTTTCATATGTTTAATGAAACTCAGAGGCAACATGAGTGCAATCAAATTAATAAATTCATGTTGAGATCAATGTTTTAAATATTACATTTTGAATATATAAATATTAAATGATTTAAATAACTGAAAGGATACTTTAAAAATGAAACTAAATCTGCCAGTAGGTGGCGGCAAGTCACTGATTTAATTACAATTCATTTCATTTATTTGATTCGTTCGAACGGCTGATTCTTTCAGGAATAAAGCAAGTGACTGTCTTTATGAATGGGAAATTGAATCATTTACTCACTAGATTTGTTTAAAACACGTTCATTCATAAACAAAACACCGCTGTGTTTGAATGGAGATGCACAGCGGCTCAGTTGTGACTTGTTTCAGACTATTTTTGACAACTAAATAGAGCAAAATCAGGCAACAGTGTTACAGTCAGACAATGCAAGTCATTTAATATTATATTCTTGTTTATTTAACTGTTGTACTGAATCAATATCTCATTTACAAACTCCCTTAAAAATCATTAAAAGCTGTCACTCATCTTAGTTCATCGTGATCTCACAAAATTTCATTATAATCAGCAAAACATTTAACAATGCACAATGAATCTCTTATTTACTCTCTCTACACTTTGTTTCTAAAAGGATTCGCGAGATATGTCTGTGATACATTACTCAACGTTGCAAAAACACATAGAAACCCTTGAAGCTCCTCTCAGTGCAAACACAAATATGCACAGGAAGGCACATGGTGCTCCTAAATATTTTTTCATAGTTGCATGCAGTAGTTTTCAGTCGCAAATGCGACTGAAATGGTCGCACCGTAGAGCCCTGTTTGACTGATTAAACTGATAATAAGACTGATTATACAGAATTTGGTTGGTTAATCAAACACACCTGCACAGCTAATCAAGGGTTGTGTACGAAATCGCCCCCATACCCTTAAATAGGGCACTATTTGAGGGGACAGCCATTTGTAGTGGCGTACGAAAGCAGAGTGGATGTTATTGAGTGGACACACTCAATCTCATAATGCACCGCAATAAACAGTGTACAACCGATGTACATGCAGCAGCTAGATAATACCCATAATGCAACATTAGGGTCGTGCCAGATGAATTTCCACATTCAGCCAGAAGATGGCACCTGCAACTGAATCGTCCATCCAGCCGTTTTCCAAACCCCTTGTCCAATGTGGGTAGAGGATAGGTTAAAGGAGTTGTAAAATGTCTGATGTAAAATGAGGCTGGAATGTTATTTGGGGATATTTTGCGGCTGTGATTATTGGTTGGACAGACTTGTGAAGGCCAATTCAGCACCAGACTGCCCCAAAGAAACAATTTGGAAACACGCCCAAACCCGCAACTGGCATTTCCGACTCAATAAAAAAAAAAACACCCATGAGACAACATGTATAAATCCACTGGGGCATGTGCCAGCCAAGCAACTGCCATTGAGATAAATGGGATTGCTTTTGGATAGTTAGTACTGGTTGTCATTTACAACTAAATCTCACCTTCTCCTGATTGAACGCATCCATTCTCTTCATGGCTGTATCCAGAGCAGTCATGGATTCAAGAAAAGCCTGATCCTGCTCACACAATGGATTGCTCAACAAGTCCCCTGAGATCTTCACTGCTGCTTTAGACATTGCTGGAAAACAAACAAAACCAGTTATCATTCAGCCTAAAAACAAAGGAATAGCCAAAAAAAAAAGCAGAAAAATGTCTGAGCAGTCAATTTTTTCATGTCTGGGACTTCTGGTCATCCACAAACTCAGTATATACTGGTTTAAAAGCATCAGCAGTCATCATCTGGAAAGGTGGCAAGTACTTAAGGGTGCTTAGCGGTTTCAAACATATGGTAAAATGGGACTGATGTTTATTTCTACGCTAAACCACGAATGTAAGAAAGGAAGCAGATGCTGGAAATAAAAAAATAAAATAAAATATAATAAAAATTCAAATAGTAACAATTAAAATAAATGAAGTGCATTCATTTTTTAGGGGCCTAAAGATAACACTAATAATAATAATAATAATAATAACAATAAGAACAATAGGCTCCAGCACTAATTATATGAATACATATTTCTCCCATTTAAAATGGAAGACATCCATATTCATCATAGAGGGACCGAAATTAAGAAACTTTCCCCTTCTTTCTTGACTTTGCCCCAATTAGCTCAAGTAAATCAAGTCTTTCCTGTGTTTGGGCTGTGGGGTGTAGAGGGGTGGATGTTTTATCTGGCTTCCTGCCTGGTGTGCGTCTGATCTGGATTGACGCTGACGTGCTCATCTGATCAGCATTCTGACTTTAAGCAGCTCTGGCAGGGAAGGCGACGGACTGTAATTGGCGTTGGCACTATTGAGGCATCAGTACACGATCAGAGCTCTTTAGTGAATATTCATCATCTCCGTCAACTCTCTAACGACCCCTTCCAACGTGCACGCAACAAACTTGTGAAGCGGCTCTACAAATCTTTGTTCTTTCGCAGGTGTCTTCCCTTGCATCTTACGGATTTGAAAGATTCCCGACCTGCCGACAGCGCAGAAAGCAGTCAATATACTAACTTTTGTTAACTTCAAAGCAAAAGGTCTGCGTTGGTTGAGATGTAAGATGCATATCTGACCGCTGATGTGCCTCCATGTGGTGGAGGACCAATGCAGCAAGTGCAGCTCAGCTGTGCGGTGCTTAATCACAGCTACATATGCAGCGCATCTGATTGAAACTGCCTTCCTAGTCATAGCCAGGCCATGGAAATTCCACATAAAACTGTGAATTCCATTAGAATTCTGAGGAAATCGGCATTTCAGCCTTACATTAAATATTCTGGCACATTCCAACGAATTTTCCAGGTTCAGTACAGACATTTGAATCTTAATACCACAGAAAACAATTCTGACTCATGTCTGACTAATTCTGAAACATCAAAACGGTTTCCAAAGTATAGCCACAGGACTCAAAGGGGTTATTAAATGCAGTTTCAGATTTTTATAGTATATTTCTCAGGGTTAGTTTATAAACTCAAAGTTTTTTTTAACCAAAAAGTGCAATACTTTAAAAATGATTATCTTCCACCCTAGTTTTTACTCTCTACGAACCACACTTGATTTAAAGGGGCGTTACCTCTTGCAGAAAAGGGACTGAACGCCCACAGCTGTGATTGGCTAACTTCATCGCACCTTATCCCACATTCCTTTACAGCATGTGTTCTGATACTCAAGATGTTAAGTGCTGTGATAGAGCTGCATATATTTGATCACAAGGACAAAAGAAATTGAAACTATGCAGCCACTATGATTGCAACAGTCAGTTTCAATATGGCAGTTGCTATTGCTTGCTTAAATTTCAGTACATATTTTTTAAGCACTATCATTACTTGTCGTATTACAAAACACGCTGCATGTACTGATTTTATTAGTAACATTCAAACAAGGAAACGCTTGCTGTCTTATGCTGGTTTGTGGATTATTACAAAGACGCTGTAAGATTAAAAATGAAACTACTTCACCTGAATATGCTTGGCACTGCGGTATCACTATATATATATATATATATATATTTTTTATGGCAGCCTGATTAAAATACTTCACAAAACAGTCCATTGTGAAATGTGAAGAACAAACAGACACTTTATCTTTTACGTCCACTGACAGAGTTTGATGGTCTTACTCGACATCTTGTGATTAATGGACAAATGTGAGTTGTTCAGAACACTCCTCTTTGATTACATACGGCGATGACGCATGTTAAAGGATTAGTTCACTTCCAGAATAACTATTTCCTGATAATTTACTCACCCTTTGTCATCCAAGATAGTCCTTCTTTCTTCAGTTGAAAAGAAATTAAGTGTTTTAAAGAAAACATCTTGGATTTTTCTCCATATAGTGGACTTCAACAGGTTGAAGGTCCAAACTGCAGCTTTAGTGCAGCTTCAAAGGGCTCTACACGATCCCAGATGAGGAATAAGGGTCTTATCTAACAAAACAGTTGATCATTTTCTATATAAATAAATAATTTATATACTTTTTAAACACAAATGCTCATCTTGCACTAGCTCGACTTAATGCATTACGTAGTCACATTGGAAAGGTCACAAATGCACCGATATCACTTTTTCCAGTACTCGCCCGATACCGGTACTTTTTTATTTTTGGTACTTGCCGATTCCGAGTACCGATACCGATATTTTAAAATTTACCAGTAAATTTGTCAAATATTGAGTACAGAAACTAAAAGAATATGTATTGGTTAATTTCATTTATCAAATAGATACAGTCAAACCAAAATTTATTCAGATACCTTTTTTCACATTATCGCATTATCATGAACTGTGTCCTGAACCCACTAGTAAAAAATATATATATATCAAAAATTAGGTAATGTATATCTGGTGTCTGAATAATTTTTGGTTTGACTATATATCCCTTAGTTTTTATTTTTTTTACACTTAATTATGCCCATTAAATGTGTTTTGTTACTTTCACTGTTCAATTTTTGTTTTTGGTTTTTTTTTTTTTTTTTGCTCTATGGCACATCATCTTTAATTTAATAGCATTAAAACTGCTCCATTGCAGCGGCTCAGTACTGTAATCACGCGTTTTGTTGTAATAATGCAGGGAACCACTCGTTATGAATCTCCTAACTCTGATATTTTCAGAAATATAAGTCACGTTTTTTAATCTGAAACATGCTGCTATTTGGGCTATAATCTAAAGAGACTCAAATAATGCAGAAACACTCATGAAGCAAGCAAAACATGCGCAACGCGCTCAAGTACAGTACAGCCTAGCGCATTTCACACAGACTGCTAGTTTCACTTTCGTCGTACAGTCGTGTCTGCTTAAGGTTGAAAGCAAATGATGTATATAGTGAATGCCTCTATAAATTTTGTTTCATATTTACGAATTTGTTTTAATCCAAAGGATGTGTGTGCTAAATACGCGAACATCAATAAAGATCACGCAACAAAAGTGCGCGCTCTCTCTTTCTCTTTGTCGCTCTCCCTCTCTCTCTCTCTCTCTCTCTCTCTCTCTAACGTTAAATAACTTGTGCATTGCTTCACTTATTTGTTTTTGACATATCCGACCAAACTACAAACTTTCCAGTGATGTCAAGGCAGGATCTTAAGTCGACAAGCCGTGCATCTTCGCCGCCGCGCGCTCAATCTGTTCTGCGTGTTTTGCGTTTCAGCTCGCGCTCATCAGCTATACAAGCTTTGATACTGAATGTTTAACATTATATTATTTGCATACATACACTTCGTAGACATCCTTAATTTCTAATGACTCCATTCTGCTGTCTGTTGTTCTGTTGTCGGTGTTTCTTTGCCTGAATACGCACTTTTCACATGCTGTGTGGTATCGGCCTTTGGTATCGGGCATTTTAACGAGTACGAGTACAGGAGCTCGGTATCGGTGCATCCCTATTACAAAGTGAACATGCAAAGAAACGTAAAACAACAATGTCAAACGATTTTGAAGTTGGAGGAGAAAATGAGTAGTTTTACCCTGCCTTTTTGAACCGAAGTACACTTGATTATGTAATGCATGTAATGCAAGCTCAGCTAGTGCAAGACAAGCATTTGTGGTTACAAAGTATACAAATTGTAATTTTTTTTTGGAGAAAATGACCCTTATTCCTCAGCTGGGATCATAAGCCCTTTGAAGTTGCACTGCAATCTGGACCTTCAACCTGTTGATCCCCACTGAAGTCCACTACACGGAGAAAAATCCTTGAATAATTTCCTCAAAAACCTTAATTTCTTTTTTTTTTGACCGAAAAAAGAAAGACATGAACATCTTGAATGACAAGGGGGTCAGTAAATTATCAAGAAATATTTATTCTTGAAGTGAACTAAGGGCCGTGTTTCCCAATGTCAAATTCTGGCATTTCAGAAAGGCAGAAACTAATATTTTTAAACCGGCTGTATGTTTTTATTCAACATGGTCTCATGACAAAAACGTACCTGGGGGAACCTTTTCACGAAATGCAAAATATGTACCAATAAGTACATATAACTGCAGTTTCCAAAATAAATATCCACTGAGTGGCTAAAACCTACCTGACAGTATATGAACAAAAGTGAATGTGACTTAAATGCAATCGCAAGCATGCCGCTTTAGCTTGTTTTTCGATCGTTAATCTTCTACCTCTTTCATCGTGAGTCACCTTGCAAGCTTGTTACATCCGGTGTTGTGTCCATTTGCGCTACCTTGTCATGTGCACCTACTCCAACCCCAAACCTACGCTTACTGCAATAGAAATACAGTGTTGGTAGCATAATCTGATAGGTAGCATTATTTGTCAGAACACAGCAAAGCGAAACATATGGAGCTGTAATCTTAACTGTGTACAAAAATTATTAAAAATGCTAGCAGTTTTACAGCCTCTAGTGTTCATTTCTTTTGGAAACTGCAATGATATGCAGATTTGTCTCTCAAAAAAAGGTCCCTGGTACATTTTTTGTCATGAGACCACACTGTAAAAAAATGACAGTGAATTTAACGGTAAAAGACTGTAAACATGCTACAATAAAAACCTGTTAAATGGTTAACGGTACGTTCCCCTACTATATACGCTGTAAAACTTTACTGGACATTTTACAGTTGTATACAGATAGTATATAGTATAACAGAATCACTTTCGGTTTAAAGTTTTGTCATAACAACATAACTGTGATAATGCCAGTAAATTTGGGAACTTTTACATATGTGCAGTGATACCAGTAAAGAACATGACATAACTGTCTGTAAAACACCATTAAAAGCTGGAATAAACTACATCCACTGATTTTTGCCCTGTTTTTCAGTCTGGATGCGCCGACACCACAGGTGGAAAAACTCAGAGCCATTCAGCAGATCCGGCAGTCAGAGTTGATGAATTTCACAGAAAATAGACTCTGATTTTTTAGCGTCTGACTATTTATTTATTTCTTCCTTCTATCCAGTCAAAGAATATTAAATATGTTTGCTAGTTTGAACTGATTTTAGAACACATATTGTTTTCATTTGTCACGTGTTTTCATCCGAGGCGCATGTTTCCGCACGAGTTTGTTGTGTTTGGAACGACTTGAAAAGTCTGGTAGTGTGTGATCCTCAGACATTTAGTGTATGATGCACAGCTTTTCCTCTGTAACTATTTACAAAGTCAGCAAGTGAATGATGCCTTGCATTTTAAAGTCTGTTCAGCTTTTAAACTGCAGACAGAAAACTGTTACTGTAACCACAGTTTAAATGATTTTCAGCTAATCAGCATTGTGCAACAAATGTTGTTTTACTGTATGCAGGACATTGCTTTAATAATGCTGTCGGTGACCCAAAGTAGCACTCTCAGCTCTGTAATACACATTGCAAAATGTTTAGTTAACATTCACTGAATTTTGCAGATTTTGGTTAATATCAGAGGGGGAAAAAAAAAAAAAAAAAAAAAAAATGAAAAATGCAACAGTTCAGTGCAGGTCTAGTGTTGATGGAAGCTTATATTGATTTTACCAGTTAACAACAATTTAAAGGAGAAGTCCAATTCCAAAACAAAGATTCACAGATAATGTACTCACCGCATTGTCATCCAAGATGTTCAAGTTTTTCCTTCTTCAGTCATAAAGAAATGATGTTTTTTGAGGAAAACATTTCAGGATTCTTCTCCATATAATGGACTGATATGGTGCCCCGATTTTGAACTTCTAAAATGCAGTTTAAATGCGACTTCAAACGATCCCAAATGTGGTTGTAAACGATCCCAGCCGAGGACGAAGGGTCTTATGTAGCGAAACGATCAGTTATTTTCATAAAAAAAATAATACAATTTGTATACTTATTATTCTCAAACACTCATCTTGCCTTTTTCTCCCTGAACTGTGTGTATTCTGGTTCAAGACAGTTAGTGTATGTCGAAAAACTCAAATCGTATTTTCTCCAACTTCAAAAATCATTTCAAAATCATCCTACATCGCTGCAGAAGTACTGACACAGTCTTTGTAAAGTAAACAAGTAAAGAAGATCAAACACCCTTAACAAAAAAGGTAAAACAGCGATATAGGGCGATTTTGAAGTTAAGGGGGAACATGAGATTTTTTTCAACATACCCTAACTGTCATGAACCAGAACAAAACAGTCCAGGCAGAGTAAGACAAGACGAGCGTTTGACATTAAAAAGTATATAAATTGTATAATTTTTATGAAAATAACTGATTGTTACACTAGATAAGACCCTTCTTTCTCAGCTGGGATCGTTTACAACTGCATTTGGGATCGTTTGAAGCCGCAAGTTCAAAATCGGGGCACCATATCAGTCCATTATATGGAGAAAAATCCTGAAATGTTTTCCTAAAAAAAAAATCCATTCTTACAACTGAAGAAAGACCATCATGAACATCTTGGATGACAAGGGTGTGAGTACATAATATGCGAAACTTTGTTTTGGAAGCGGACTTCTTTAAGGTTTCCTTTTCTCTATGACCAGTAAAAGCAGTGAAATCACAGCAGAGAGCAGTTATATTTAGATAAGCAGAAAAGAGAGCGAATCATCATTATCACAAACCTAAATCAGCCTCTGTGCTCTTCTTCATGTCTTTATGCAGCTTCTTTGTCTGTTCTTCCAACCTAAAACAAACACAAATAAATAAAAGTGCAACATTACCATATTTTCATGTCTCCTTGAGTTCAAAGATACGTTCATATTCCTTTTTCAACGTAAGCCGATGACACTTAGTAGTAAACATGGGGACCATTTATACTCTTGAAAGTTTCATATTAAAGCATCAAATGCTCATATCATATTTACAACAGAGATAAAACAGCCTGAGCTATTTTATCAGGCTTATCTGTGGGTATCCATTCATGTTTCTGTACAACAGTAACATTTCCTGAGAGGCAGAAGAGATCATTCACAGGGTCTTTCACAGTGTTGATCTATTCACACCCGCTGGGGGTGTTAACAACTGCAATTACCGCACTATTGCATCCGACTCATGCTCACACGAGTGTGTGTTTGCGGCGCTGATGGGGGAGCTGTTCATTATAATCAATTAGGTGGAAAATTAGACACGGACTGGGGGACTCCCTTGAGGCACCTCACACTGCACTTATTACAGCAATTAAGGAAACCGGAGAACGGGGGAAACGCTGGTGAAATTGGTAATTTTATTTTTTATTTTTGGCTCTATGATATAAAAGAACAATAAAAGAAAGCAAAGGTGAAAAGAAAAAAAGTGCGGGAAAGTATATCACCTTTACATCAGGATGCACAAAGAATGAAAAAACAATTGAAGAGATAAAAAAAATGAGGAGGAGGAGGTGGAGGTGGGGAATCATGGTTAACTGGCAAGAAATGGAAAGAGAGACTCCTAACAAGATGAGATAAAGGGTCCATTACGGTAGGTGCTAATAGAGCAGCATTGGCCCAGCTGCTCCAGACGGCTGTCATGCGAACACGCTAGCAGCACGCCGCCTCCTAACATGTGAATGGCATTTAGAGTTAGCGCAGGTTACAAGCCAACACATTAGCACCAAACCCCCACATTCTGACGGAGGAATACGGGGGGTCGAAAGAGGGGAACAGACAATGCTTTGGGGGGCTATGACTATATGTAAGCCGTATTGGCACATAATGTGAATTTTCACGCCAAAATGCACAACGGCATTGCAACGAGCCACTCGAGACCATGTGACAGTGATTTTACTAGTAAAGAATATTTTTGAACCTGATCCAGGGGAATTAGTTCTTAAAGGGATAGTTCACCTAAAAATAAAAAAAAAAAGAATTATGTCATTCACTCATCCTCATGTTCATCTTTGAAACACATGCAAGATATTTTTAATAAAACAATTCCTCCAGTTAAAGTCCACGTAACCAAAACGCTTCAAAAAGCTCACGAAGACATCTTTGGTTTACAAAACCAGTCTGAATGATGTGTTTGTGAGCCACCCCCCCTTTCAGATTCTTTAAAAATGTTATTTTCACAAAATAAAATGCATGTTATTGTTTATTTAGTACTGACCTGAACAGGATATTTCACATAAAAGACGTTTACATTTAGCCCACAAGAGAAAATAAGAGCTGAATTTGTAAAAATTACCATGTTTAAAAGTTTACATGCCCTTGATTTGTAATACTGTGCTCTTACCTGAATGATCCAGAGTGTTTTTTTTTGTGATAGTTGTCCATGAGTCCCTTGTTTGTCCTGAACAGTTAAACTGCCTGCTGTTCTTCAGAAAAATCTTTCAGGTCCCACAAACTCTTTGGTTTTCCAGCATTTTTGTGTATTTGAACCTTTTCCAACAATGACTGTATGATTTTGAGATTCATCTTTTCACATTGAGGACAACTCAGGGACTCATATGCAACTATTACAGAAGGTTCAAATGCTCACCGATCCTCCAGAAGGAAAAACCATGCATTAAGACCTGGGGGTGAAAACTTTTGAACAGAATAGAGTGGTGTACATTTTTTCTTCTTTTGCCTAAATATATTTTCTTTTTTCCATTTAGTTCTGCCGTTCAGAGGCTACAGAAGATACTTGCATGTTTCCCAGAAACCAAAATGAGTAAAATTTACCCTGATGATCACCATTATGGATTATGACCACCATACAAGGCAGAAATATTTATAGGCGCTAGTCATTACCATCGTAAACACACTAAATACGTCCGCTTGAAGAAATCAGACAAATCATATAGGCTATCACAACTTATTTAGTAACCTTTTTTTCTCTGCCAGTAAAAAAATAATAATAATATTTTAACTGTCAGTAACATCTCGTCTCTTTATACCTGACTGTCTGATTTTCATATTTAGCTCTGAGCATGTCATAAAATATATCCTAATCATAGTTTTTGTTCAGAAGCTCCCTCTGCTACTCAGGTTGTATTTTTGATGGAAAAAATATAGAAACGATCATTCTACCCAAATGTGATTTTTCAATCCTGACAAATTAATCCATTATGATCAATGTATCACTTCTTATTGTAAAGATGGTAAAACATGGATGCTTTTGGATGCAAACAAACGGCTGCTTTTATCACGTTCGTTTTGTGATCTGGCAAGCTCCAGTGATTTATTTCCGAGTAGTTTTCTGATAAAAAACTTCTCTTTGTTGGTGAAATGATGGATTTGCGTGTTGTTGTTCCAAAGAGGCATGTAAAGAATGGGTTTCAGTAAAGCGCCCTGGCCCGACACTGGAAAAGCGGCTATTCATTGCCATTATACAGCTTGGAAGAGCCATAACATTTTTTGATATACCTCTGATTGTATTCGTCTGAAAGAAGAAAGTCATATACACCTAGGATGGCTTTAGGGTGAGTAAATCATGGGGTAATTTTTATTCATGGAAAACTGCATGGAAAACAGCAACCAGCTCAATTTACAAAATATCGTCTTTTGTGTTCCACAGAAGAAAGGTAGTGATACAGATCTGGAACGATATGAAGAGGAGAGCATGTTTATTTTTAAAACTAAATGAATTGATATGGATCAATGTAGAGCACTTGGAAGTGCACTACATTGATCAATATCAACCCCCGACCCCCCTCCTCGAGTACCACGACCACAAAAGAGTGTCACGAAGACAACGGGCATCACGTACTCGGGGTGTGTGTTTTGTTGCGTAATCTGCGGTATTCTGATAGCAATCAAACCAAAGGAGTGGCCCTCTCAGACAAGAGTTCAGGTCCCTACATGTCAGTGCCCACACCACGAGCACTTGCGTGTGTGATATATGCCTTTTAACTCTTTGTACCGGGACTCCACCTACACAAGCGAAACTAAGGCGACAGAGTTAGGTGAGGCGCAGGTAAGCACATACATCTCCACAGGTGACCTCCGACCTAATATAACAAGACAAGGGATATGACAAGCATGCAAATCAAAATGCTTTGGTCCATAAAACTACTAAATCGCTCCATACTGGGGTGAATAACGGACTATAACAATAATTTATTTAAGAGACATTACTTCATGGGGGGAAAAATACATTTCTATAATATTTTCAGACATTTTACTTTTGATTTTTTTTTTCGTAATATTCAAAATTAAATTTGTTTATAGAAATTTGTTCTTTTTTTATTACTACCAGTAAAAATAATGGAATCTTTAAATTAAAAGATTTAAATTATTTTAAAATTATTTTAAACGTTTAAATTATTTGATATCTTTTTTTTTTCCATTTCATTTCTGCATGAATAGACCATTCATGCAGAAATGAAATGAAAAAAAAAATGAAAATCATTTAAAATCATAAATGGCCTCCTTTTTTTAATAAAATATGCATATCTTGGGGGGGTTGAAATATGACCTAGATATGTTCTTGACAGGTTTTGTGAGATTTACCCTATTCACATTAATCACACACCATGGATTACATGGTCTATACAGTCCTAGAGTGTACTGGCTAGGTAGGTACAGGTCTATGCATGAAAATGCATATGGATTAAAGCTGGATGCATTTCAGTCAACCTCTCATTTAGAGCGCTGAAAACCCTGTACCCGTGCTTCCATTGTGTCATATACAAGAACCACTTTTGTCATGATTGAGGAGAAACAAATGATGCATCAGGGTCTCGTCGACAAGGTAGCAATCCTTTGGAACACCTAGACCGGCACCATGGTTTTGATCAAATCAAAAGCTTTGAGATCCAATGCTGATCTATTTTTAAAATCGATGTACTACCTTGGTTTGTTCTTGTTGGGAAAACAAATATTTGAGCGCTTGCTGTCGTCTTCCGCTGGGCAATTTCAGACTAGCTAATGAAACTCAGAAACATTCAAAGCCCTGTGGGCAACAGAACACATCGAATAAAAATAAAAACAATGACATTGGACATGTCAACTTACTTTTGGAGCTTCTCATATTCCCGCTCAAAGTCCCTTTCAACCTGTGGAGAAATGGAAGAGACATGTAGAGAGATATGAGAAGAATGGATAGAAAGAAGTGTGTGGGCAAACTGCTCCAGTTTTCTATAAGCTCTCTTGGGTGTGTAATCATAAAAACAGGATCTACAAGGCTGCAGAACCTAAGAGCAAGTCAAAAAAACCTAAAGCCAGCTGAGGGGGAAAAAAAACAAAAAAAACAAGCTGGATATCACTTTGGGACGTTTTAGCTATTAGGCGAGATCTCTGAAGAACGCCAACGAGACCAAATGCAAAAAAAAGATTAAGAAAACAGAACAAGCAGAATCTTTCATTTGGAAATCAGCAGTTGCAGGAGGTCCTGTAATTATTGCAGTGCCCTTCTGTTGCCACATTAGCTAGCATCCATGCCACCCTACTGCTGTGTGTAGGGGGTTAATGATGCCATAATTGCAGCAGTAGGGGTTCCTGTCCTGTGGTTCGGTGGGCAAAGTCTGTAAATAAACAGTATTTGGAAAGGCAGGCAGTCGGTACCCCGTTTAGAGCCGTGTGTCCGGCCTGTGGCCTGCCCACTCACGGGTGACCATGGAAGTGTGGTGTAACAGGAAAGGAGGCGAGTTAGGGAACGAGGTGATGAGGGGAAAATAAGAAAAAAAAAAAAATATGTTGATTGACCTCCCCAAAATGAGGAAGAGATCAGGACGCCCACTCACGGACACACAAGTGTACGGTGTCCACAACAGAGAGGCGCTTATGAACTCACAGTTGATCTATTCAAACAATGACTCAATCGCAGACCACAGCATTGGAGTCAAATGGACTAGAAAACTAAACCTTTATATTTGCTGGAGAGAATGTGAGTGGCGTGTGTCTGAGAAAACTCGGCGTGGCGGGGCTCGAGTGTTCGGAGGGTTTTTAGCTTGTGCTACGTTTGCATATAAAACCAATTCAAAAGATCTCATCCTCAAGCCTTAATATAGCAACAATGTAAACTCTATAGAGTTTAACTATACAACTCCCATTCATTTTCTCCATAGAGGAATTGATTTGTAACAATAAATTAAAAACTTTCAAAGACAAACCTACTGTGAACTACAAGCTTGTTAGTCAATGGTATATACTTTTATTGAAGCCATCAGGCATGTTGTTTCAATATTAAATAATTGCGATTCCCAGGTGGGAAAAAAAAAAAACTACATTATCCATGATATAATCTATAATCAACATCTTTAAAGGATGTTCATGTCTTTCCTTCTTCATTGGAAAACAAATTAAGTTTTTTGAGGAAAACATTCCAGGATTTTTCTCCATATAGTGGACTTCAATGGGGATCAATGGATTGAAGGTCCAAACTGCAGTTTCAGTGCAGCTTCAAAGGGCTCTACACAATCCCAGGCGAGGAATAAGGGTCTTATCTAGTGAAAAGATCTGCCTTTTTTTTTAAATTATACTTCTTAACCACAAATGCTCATCTTGCACTAGCTTGACTTAATGCATTATGTAGGCACGATGGAAAGGTCATGTGTGACATAGGTGGAAGTACCGACCCAGTGTTTACAAAGGGAACGTGCAAAGAAAGTCAAAGGCACAAGTCAAAGAAAGTTTTTTGACCTTTTTGAAGCAGAGTATACAGACGAAGAACTAACTGTGTGTGATCTTTCAAATGTGTTTTCACAATACATGAGGTCGAGCTAGTGCAAGATAAGCATTTGTGGTTAAAAAGTAAAGAATTTTAAATTTTTTTAGAAAATGACCAATTATTTCACTAGCTAAGACCCTTATTCCTTGGCTGGGATCACGTAGAGCTCTTTGAAGCTGCACTGAAATTGCAATTTGGACCTTCAACCCACTGATCCCCATTGCAGTCCACTATATGGAGAAAAATCCTGGAATGTGTTCCTCAAAACATAATCATGCACCTTTGTCTTTTTGTTTTTTGTTTTTTTTTAATATGTTTTTGCTTCAAATCTAAGTTTGTAATGTGATTCACCTCATAGCTGGCTGACATGCTTCATGGCTTATGACTCTTACACAAAGACTTTTTTTAAAAATCCCAAAGGGAAAAAACATCACTTTTGGTGAAAACTTGCAATATACAATTTTTCTATTTATGGAATTTTGGTGTGCCAACTTCTTTGTTTTGTCATTGGTTACTGTGGTTGAGCATTTAGCTTTTTCCCTGCTGGATGTGCACATTTTTGTGACAAATTTTTACTTGATTATACTTTATCATCTGTATATATAGTTCTATCATTAAAACAATGAATTGCATCATTAAAATAATAAACGGTGTCATTTTGTTTGAAAATTGGCTTTCACGTTTACTTTCAATTAAATTAATTTCTAATTATTTTAGTAAATATTGTGTAAAAATACATTAATATTATTTTATCAATGCTGTGCATGTGTTATAAAAACCAAACTGTGTTATATCATATATAGTCAAACCAAAATATATACTCAGACCTTCAACATTGCTCACATTATCACAGTTTTTTCTCTATAATTTAGAAAAAGGCAATAAAATATGACAAGAACTCGAGAGTTAAACTGTGTCAGAACAAATTCATCTTGATAATGTCAGATAACTTTGATAGAAAGCTACATGTAACAAAACATGGTCAGGTCAAAGTGTGAATTAAATTTTTGGTCTCAAAAGTTTATCATTTTACTGGTAGTCCACTGTATGAAGAATTTTAGGGTATAATATGTGACCCTAGCAATAGCCAAAAATACATTGGATGAGTCAATTGTATTGATTTTCCTTTTATGCCAAAAATAATATTATGTAAAGATCATGTTCCATGAAGATATTTTGTAAATTTCCCACCGTAAATATATCAAAACTGAATTTTTGATTAGTAATATGCATTGCTATGAACTTCTTTTGGACAACTTTAAAGGCGATTTTCTCAGTATTTTGATTTTTTTGAACCTTCAGATTCCAAAGATTTTCAAATAGTTGTATCTCGGCCAAATATCGTCATATCCTGACACACTATGCATAAATGGAAAGCTTATTTATCTATCAGATGATGTATAAATCTCGATTTCAACAAATGTACACTTATGACTGGTTTTGCGGTCCAGGGTCACATGTGTCACAGTTTACTTTGTTTTGCTATCCTCACTTACTTAAATGAACTATAGTGTCCTGCACCCACTAGTAAAAAATATAAAAAAATTATATCTGGTGTCCGAATAATTTTTGGTTTCACTGTATATTAGCTTTATACCAGCTCTTCAAGATATTGGCATCATTAAAAAACCCATTTCAGTCACGCATTAGTGAAAGACAGAAAAAAGTCTTTGAAAATAGTTATGCAATTATTATGCAAAATGCATCTTGTGGCTAAGAAATCACATAAGTTAAAACGGGAAAAGGAACAAAAAACTCCATTGGATTTCCTACCGTTTTTGAAACAATCTGTTTCCTCGGTTGTCCGATTTTGAAAGGAATCCTAGAAAAATAAAAGAAATGCATAATTATGAGGTGGATCACATTTAGACAAAAAGAATGCATTTCATTCATGATCTTAAATGAGATTTATTTAACTTTTATAACATTAAGTACAATTATAATACAGAATTTTAGTCCAGTTTTATTTTTTTAAAGAAGGCTGAGGGTTTCATTTTAAGGTCATAGTATTTCATAGATAGTTTTGAGGTTCACTATGAAAACCCCAGCAGCTAATCAAATCATCTCATATGGGCCACATAAATCCATCTCAGAAGCCATCAAAGGCGGATGCGTGTAATTAGAAGTGGCTGTCGCCGCTGCCACAAGTCTTCCTGTGGTCTGACGGGGGGAGATCGCTACATGTGCACATGTGCACATCTTACACACTTTCCTGTGGTCTGCTACTGCAACCGGGCATTCGCTCAGAGCCCTGCAGACTCAGGTGTTCACAGGATGCAGTCACACACACACGTGCAACACACACAGCAGCAAATGAGCACCAACCACAGGTCAACCTCAAGAATGAACCTGAATAATGTGTATATAAACCTCCAAGGATCGCAAGAGTGTTTATAAACATGATTCTAGACACATGGTTGAGCAGTGATTCCAGCATATAACATGACCAAACTCTTCTGAATTTCTTTAAAGTTACATTTTGTGTTTATTAAAGCATATTACTTGTAGTTCAAATGAATAAGTCAAGCAGCACAGCCAACGCAAACAGTCATTAGAATGATTCAAACTAAAAACGTACGAGTTCAAGACTGATTCATGTTGACTTGATTCATTTAAAAGATTCAGTTCATTAGAATCACGCATTCACGAATCAAGAAATATTATTTTGGGGTGCCCAATCTTTCTCTTTCATCACTTTTAATTAATCAGGAACAATCTAGCTAAACCAATTTATTTTACCATGGCACTGCAGATTTTTACATTTAGTCAACATCTGGGGAATAAAGCAGATGTTCAAGAATGGTTTTTACAATGAATCTATGAATCTATTTCTTTTTTAAATATTAGCTATCATTTTGTGCATTTTCATAGAGTAAAGGTGCAATTGCATATACCAATCTTCAGCAAATTTCTATGGATGAAATTCACACAGTCGAGCATTTTGCATGATGTTGACAGATTTAAGCACGCAGATTTTTTCAATTGACTCACATTGACCACGCAAAATCTCTCATGCAGAAGGTTGGTTTGAAAACAACTTTTATGTGAGGTCTTTGCTATTGTCTAGAGACAATGGATAATTTTTCCTCACAAAATTTTGTATGATCATATCTTAAGTTGATTTGGTATGAAGATGATTAAGAGGATTTTAAGCTTTCATAATTAGTAGGAGTCAGATAAGCCTACGAATGGGTTCAGATCTAATGAAGTCAATCATTTCAAGACAAGCTGACAAATCAATTTTCACTCTTTAGCAGACCTCAAACGATCCTAACATGACACCCAAGCCCTCTGGGTGTGAAGGTATGTTAACTTTGGTCTGGTTTTCTTCTAGTTCAACAAATGCCGAAAAAAAAAAAGACTGATACGCCTACAGATTGTCCTTCGGTTAGGTCACAACGGTTGGTTTTGTCTCCTGATAAAATCTCATTCAAAGAACTGTGAAAAGATGAACTTGTTTAATTTGATACTTCATGCCATTCTCTCACATTTTTTCTAACCTATTTGTTATAGGTTGCTGTTAACTGTCAAGTTTAAAGACGTGTCAAAAGAATGCTGTTTGGAATCGAAGAACTTCATTCTGGTGAATGGATTGTTCTACTGAACAATCTGTCAAAATCAGGAAACTAGTTCTTTTCAAAAGTTCTAATGAAATCGTAAACTAAATCACATCAAAGGCCTCAGGCTAATGTAGCAGAGGCATGGTGCTTCAACTAAGGTTTGAGTCCAGCGTGCAACATGACCCAATCACCATCTGCTTCCAAGATATTTTCCTATCCCACCTTTTACTATGTTCTAATATAGAGATTTAGGGCTTTACAATCAATGATAATCTTCTTGAAACTTGGCTTGGTTGTAGTGTAAAGACACATGGCAGATAAAATCTCATACTGACCTATATACCTATTGATGAGTGAGCAGTGTGGGCAGAGCAAGGATCTCTTTAGCTTGCAGCATGGACACGACTTCACGAAGATATGGTTTGAGGTGAAATGAGAATCGCCCCAGAACAATATTAACGGAGCAAACAGATGTAAAGATTGAACAGCTTCAGATTCTATAATGATGAACAACTGCCAGCCTGCACAGCATCTCACGTCTGATTTCTGAATGATCGGATCAGTTTTCTCACTACACATCTAAGCTCTTTCACTAGATATTTACAGCACGTTTTGCTAGTAACAACAGTGATAGGTTTAAGAATGCACCAAAGTAGGTTGACTAATCAAAATACATTACTGTTCAAACGTTTGGGTGTTTAAAGTGCCCCTATTATGCCATTTTAAAGGTTGCTAATATTGTTTTATGAGTCTCCTAAAACAGGTTTACATGTATGCAAGGTCAAAAAACACTTTAGTTTTCTCCAAAAATAGATTTAATTTGACCTCATTTCTAAATGACTCGTAAATGATTCGTAAACGACTCGTGCGAAACAGTTCGAAGAATCAGTCTCTCTAAACCCCTCCTTTCCGTGAGCCCTCACTGCTGTGATTGGTCAGATGGCGCCGTCTTTTATGATTGGTCTACCACATACAGCGCGTGTCGGAAAACAAAACGCCCATTGCCATAACTAAATGACAGCCCTGGAGACTTGTCAATACATAGAAAAGATGGCATCGATTTTACCATACCAATTCGAGCCAGAGTCTGACGATGAAACGGCTGAAGTGGCTGATCGACAAGTTAGGACGGACTACCATGGAAAGTGCTCGCAATTTGCTTATGTAAGCGAACTGGGCACACCTCTATGTTGTAAACTTCAACACTGTATAATGCATTAAGCATCTTTCACACCAAATGCGGAAAGCGTTGCACTGACCGCGCGTCAGTGGTACGCTCCGCTGCGAGTGCGCTTTGGTCGACGCAAAAAACAAGCCATCCTCGTGCGGCACAACCAATTGAAATGAATGGGTTTCATAGCACAGCGCTTTCCGCATTCTGTGCCATTTCGTGTGCCATCCTTTATTATTACTCCAACTAATGAGACAGACAGACAGTCAAGCTGCATCAATCACAAATTTTTAGACTACAGCGGGCCCACAGCTGAACAACAGAACTACAGAAGTGTGAGTTAGCCGGTTAGCAAGACATGTGCAGGGTTGTTACACAACACAACATACACAACTATTTTGTATTTTAAACGATAGAAAATACAATCTTTGTAGATTCATCTTGAGTGAATATAAAACAAATTTACTCTCACAGCATAGGATACAGCGTCTTCTCGAAATGACATAATCCACATGGAAATTGTACTGTGTTTGTGGGCGGCCAAGTTGTTTGCGACGTAGAATGTGGGCGGACATTATGCAAACATGTTACTTCACGACGTACAGCCGTAACAGAATAAGATTCGAATTCCTGACGACTCGTTCAGACAATTGTGAGCCGACTCTTTTTTTTTGATAGACAATAACTTTATTTACCGTGCACTGTCGGCTTCACAACTTTGCAGATAGTTTATGTTCACACGCGGCTACATGACACACTGAATGACAGATCATATTTGAAAAGGCATAATAGGAGCACTTTAAGGTTTTTTGAATTCTTTCATTCAGCAAGGATGCATTAAACTGATTAAAATTGACAGGAAAACATTTATATAGTTACAAAACATTTGTTTCAAATAAATACAGCACTTTTAAACTTTTTAAACACAACTGTTTTCAAAATAAGAAATGTTTGAGCAGCAAATCAGCATATTATAATGATTTCTGAAGGATCATGTGACACTGAAGACTGGAGTAATGATGCTGAAAATTCAGCTTTAAATCACAGAAATAAAATGTAATTTAATTTGTAATAATATTTTACAATATTGCTGTTTTTAATTAACTTTTATCAAATAAAAACAGCCTAGGTAAGCATAAGAAACTTACTCACAGTAGGCTTTTGAACGATAGTGTATGTAAATATCTTAATCTGGGGTTGACCAATTATTGACCTGGCCGATATTAAGCATTTGTATGGTTATTGGTCATTTTCAAAACAGATTTGCAGATAAAATTTAAATCATTTAAAGGTTTTTCAGAGCCCTTGTTATTCTTGATTTTGAAATTAATTTTAATTTTTAAACCAGATATATATATTCAAAATATTGTTTATCGGTCTACTTGATCTGCAATAATCGGTATCAGCTCCGAAAAACACATATGGGTCAACCCCTAATCTTAATATAGTTCTATCCATTTAGCAATAGTCAATATTTAGTCAACAGAAGCAAAAAAAAAAAAAATAGGTGTAAAATAAATCTGGTTTTTACTATTAGCACAAGGTAGAATGATATTTCATTTATATGCACCAAATAAACAGCAATATTTACCAACATGTATTTTTACAAAAACATTTTAACATGAAAAAAAGCGATCATCAAGAGATTTCCGTGCTAATGCAAATTAATAATGTCAAAGTTTTGAATCAATACATGCAAAGCAGTATTAGTGTAATGACATTGCCTTTGAAAAACTTAATCCCCAATTTAAAAAAAAAGAAAAAAAACTTTCAGAATAATCACAACACTGCTTAATTTTACAGCAAAATAATCACAAATATAGTGGGAGTATTCAATATATCACCCTGCCCTAAAACGGTCCATCATCCACAGCCATATCAGAACAATGACGATCATTAAAAATACATAAATAATATTGGTCAGTACTGATATGATCCCATAACTGTGCATTCCTAATTGTGTGGGTTTTAAAAAAACAGGATTGTCACACCATTGAGCCTGTTTATTTGGGAATGGCAGGCCTTGTCAAACTTGTTAATGTACTAAAGACGTGGCACAATGGCATCACATTTCCATCTCCTGTTCTCACAGCTTTCCTTAAGTGAAAAAAGCAGCAATTAACCGTTCGGGCCCCCTTCTGCTCTGTCTCATGCATTGTTTAGTAATTACACCTGAGACAGGCTGGGGTAGACCTGAAGAGAGAGAAAAAAAAAAAAACTGTTTCCACGGGTGCCACTGCATGCTCCTCTCTCACGCACACGTCTACACACACTATTATTGATGTGACAGAAGTATGGCTCCAGAAGATTGATGGACAGCTGGGGATGACAGGAACGCGACGATGCTGGCTGCGTCAAAGCAAAGGTGTGTGAGCTAATGAGATGGAAAGAGAGAGGTGTGAGAGCGTGTGTGTGTGTGTGTGTGAGAACTTGCTTTGGAGGACGGAAATCAAATTGGCACAGTTGGATGTATATACACGTATAAAGTGTGTGTGTTTCTCTGAATGACGAATGAAAAGTAGCTTAATCCTCACTAACAACTGACATTAAATAAATGAACACTGAACTACTGAAACGCGATTTGTTAGCAAAACAGAATTAAATATTTTCAAAATTACATTTTAGAGATAAGACACAGCCCTCCTCTAAAGAACACAAAGTTCACCTTTTGTCATTCTGCTGTTATGCCTAAATCATCATGGAAAACTACAAGTCATCACCCACGGAACTTCCTGAAGTCCTACCGCTGACTCACCCCAAAAACAGTTTACTACTGCCAAAATTACATAAACAGCCATCACTCAGACCTCGGCAAGCAACAAAAAAAGAGAAAGTAGACTGAAGTCAATTGTTTCTTGTGTGTGATGACGTAGTGAGTTGCAACATCAAGTGATCTGTTGTTTCTCCTTTCATGTCGTCAGAAAGGTGAGTTTATCTTCTTAAGTAGGTCACACGTCACTAAGGATTGCTCAACTAGATCTTCTATATGATTTGTCTGAGGAAATTTATTTTGCACTCAAGGAAGATTGAGTTTCATTCACTGTAACCACTCACTGGGTCTCTTAATAACAGTGTATATGCAAAAATGTGTATACAAACAACTTATCGTTAGGTAAAACTAAACTGAGAAAAACAATTTAGTTACTAGAAAAAAAAAAAAAAATCAACTGAAAAGGAAAAAACAAAACAAAACTAATTTTAAATTTAAAAATGCTAAATGACCAAAAGAAATAAAAATTTTTAAACAGGGCTCTACGTTTACTTTTCTTTTTAGGAGCACTTAAAACATTCAGGAGCACATTCTACCTTCTCAGTAATCAAAAAAAAAACCTGACCAAATATTTGGCCTTTCCATTATGAGGTGATATCTGACTCCTTTAAGTGATTTACAGGGGAATTTGGTTTTTACCTTTGTAATGGCATTTTTCTAACTTTATTAAAAGTATGTCATCCTTTATGTCAATTTTAATTATATTTTATAAGCTTTTTAAAACTTCTGATTAAAACAGAATAAGAACAAGTAAAATAAGAATAAGTTACCAATCAAATGAAATATTAAAGGGGTCCTATTATGCTCTTTTACAAAGTCTTGATTTTGTTTTGGGGGTGTACTAGAACATGCTTTCATGCTTGGTGGTTTGAAAAACGCATTATTTTTTAACATAATTTACATTATTACAATACATTTCTCCAAGCCTGGAATAATACGCTACAGTAGTGTTGGGTCCTACTGTCAGCCTGTGAGATCGTGCTAATTTATTTAATTATTTAATTTAATTTAACTGCGCAGTAGTTTTCGGTTGCAAATAAAACAAGGTTGCGCTTCAGGCATCCCAAGTTCGAGTTCCGACTCGCAGACCTTTGCTGATCCCACCCCCTCTCTCTCTTGCACCTCACTTGCTGTCAACTAACTATCTTTTCCTAATAAAGGCAAAACACACACACACACACACACACAAATCGTAAAAAAAAAAAAAGAATGTGTTTTTGTATTAAAAACTATAAAAACCCTAAATTTCTATTACTTATGCCCACTATCTTAATATTTATTTTGCATTAAGAAAAAGATAAGCGATTAACTCATTTGTACATAGTGCCATAATGTTACTAAAATACAGTATGGCAAATTCTTTGCAAAATTCTTTATTACCATTGTTGACAGCCCTTTCAACAACACAACTCACATAAAGCAAAACATTTTAGTTAAAAACAACCTGCGGGACCATTTCACAGAAAGTTATTATTTGATTTCACATGTTTGTGAATATAGCACATGAGTCATCAGACTGATTTTATGGGTTTTTTAATGGTGCATTTTTTGGGGTTTGACAGGATCTGCCATCATTTACTTTCAAAGTATGGAAAAAGAGAAGTTCGACTGTGTTGATAAACTTCCTTTGTGTTCCACGAAAGTCAGTCATATGAGCCGGAAAAACAGGGGGAATATATAATGACAGAGTTTCAACTATTCCTTCACAATCTACTAATCAAGATTAGCATATTAACACCAGAGCTGTGGGGTTGTTTAAGCAGCCTGCTATAAGTCGGGATGTCAAGGCTTGACAGGATGTCAAGGTTCTGACAGGAAAGAAGAAATTCAGTGGGATGATTTTGTACTGTGGGAATCTGCAGCAAAAGTTCTTCGCATACAAAGCCATTTTTACATACACCCTTATTTAAGCAAGCGGTCAGGCCGTAAGATCCGATCCCATGCTCTTGAAGAGGTCACATATAAAGAAAGAAGGAAAAAGCTGGAATTATGTCTTTTAAGAAGTATAATATTAATAGATTTATTATTGTCTTATTATTGTTAATGCAGCCAATAAAATGGATGAAATTAGGTGCATTCCTAAACAGTAAACTGCTCAGTTCCGCAAAGTCAAGCAGGCACTTGACAAAATTAGTTTTGAATAAATAAGTAAATAAATACCTTCAAAAATCATTAATACTTTTACATAAATAGATTTTTTTTAGAAAATGATATAAAATACCTTCAGAAATCAGTAATACATTTAAATAAATACATTTATTAAAAATTATACAATGTCTTCAAAAATCATTAATACATTTACATTAAAAAAATATGCCTTTCTGTACATGCTTTTAATATCAAACTTTTGAGTGATCTGACATCTTGATATATTTAAAGAATTGTGGGAAAATACCAGGGGTTTATTGCAGCAACTTCCTGTCTGCGTTGCGGTGAGGCAGAATATGTAATATTATTTACGGAGATATTGTTCACAATAGTATCCTGTGTGGCATCAGTTCCTTTTGGTTTGCAAATTTGTGCATGATATCATTACAGGGACGCTGCTGCTTCTGCCGCTAAATACTGAGTTTATTATGTCAACCAATGGCGCCTTTTGGACATCAAAACAAGACGTAATGAGTGGTAATTAACCTTCCATTTTAATCTGTTAATTACAGTGTTGACCATCCAAACTCCGTGTAGAAACCATGGACATTAGCTACTGTCTGAAGAGATAACTGTCACATGATGGCCACTGCCAGAGTATTTTTGGTAATGTTTTGTTTTAGTTTTGAAAATTTAGCAACTGTAATTAACAGTGCAACTCTTGTATGTTTATGCAGTTAAAAAAACACTCTAACACAGTCCTGACACTGAAAGACTGCTACGAAGTGAAAGAAATGACGAATAAACAGAACAATATTTGAAGCACTATACACAGCTGAATTATGGACCACTGAGACTTCACTGGGGGCGGGATTTCCCAGCCCAACAAAGTGAAAAATTTGTGTGCAACACAGTAGTGGCTGGTCAGGAAACTCAAGATTAACATGGAAGGGTGATGCAATTAATGGTGTCATGTCTGGTTATATAGTAAAATTCATTTCAAGCAAAAACAGGGAATGAACAAGACAAACCTCTGTAAAACAGCCTGCGAGACATGAAGCTACTTTAGAGCTCAGCTCTGAACTGAAGGAAAGTTACAATTAACAAATGCACGTCTCTTGAAAACGTAACACAACAACAGGGAGACAAACTCATTTTGAGTCACAGGTCGTACTTGACTAAACGCCTCCTTGCAGGGGATGAATATTTATGAAAACTCTGTATTCCTAATGGAAAGCACATACTTAATATTAGGGGGAAAAAAACTATCTGGAATTCATTAATTTCAGCCACCATAGGCATTTAGATCACATATGAAATTGCATAATATTAACCAAACTGTTGTGCCCTTATCGTTATTAATTGTTTGGTTAATATTCCCTACTTACTTAAAGAAATTTTTAAAAATTGATTTGTTTGAACTGTCTATCTACAGCAAAATGTTAAATAATGTTTTGCAAAAATAGATAGATAAATAAAATTACAAAATTGTGCAACTTAGGAGCACAACTTTATGCGTCAAGCCCTGTTGATAAGAAAAAGAGAAAAACACCCACACTGCTCCTAAATGGTTAACCATCCAAAACAGTGTACTTAATATGATTAATAAAAAGACACTACTTATTAAAGGGATAGTTTACCTAAAAATGAAAATTACCCAGTTGATTTACTCACCCTCAAGCCATCCTAGATGTGTATGACTTTCTTCTTTCAGACAAATACAATCGAGTTATATTAAAAATGTCCTGGCTCTTCCAGGCTGTATGATGTAGGGCCCTACATTATACAGGACGGATTTGCGGAATCCAGTCATACAAACAGAATTTACTGTATAACGCGGAATGTCATGGAATTTGTCAAAGTTTGGATGAATTAATCAAAAGTAGGTCATTACGCTTAAATTGCAATATGGGCTAGAATCTCCAAATATTAAGCAAAAAGACTATTTAAATATGAATCGTTCATGTTCTACGTGTCTCTGTGTGTGTGAATGGCGCAGAAGCGCGGTTTCGTTTGCTACACACAGACTGAAGTGCGCATGACGCTCACAGTGATTTCAAGTGTCTGTCGTTTTGGGGACAGGAAATGAGGAAATAAATACATGAACAACATTTCCAGAACTGCTCTGAAGTTTCTTCATGAGCATTTTACTGTTTCTTTTGAGAGAAACTATCGTAATGTCAATACACACAGAAAAGTAAAGGTATTCACGGCAACTTGCCAAAATAAAAGTTTGGTTTAACTTGAAGACATATTACTATTGTTTAGTAGAATGTACTACTACTACTACTATTACTAAAATTGTTAAAACTTTATTTTATTAAGGAATAATCGCACAATATTTCTTTCATGTTTTAATTTTGATAGTAACTTTGTCTGCCAAAAAATAAAGTCTGTTTAATTTTCATTTGATTAAAAGATAAATTAAGATTTTATGCCTTCATTTGATAGCCAGAAAAATTTAAATATTGTAAAAATATTGCAAAAACAAACTTTACTATATTAAGTTGTTTTTATGCATTCAAATAATGCATTACACATAATTTTGGTAACAATAAAACAGAAGGTGAGAAAAAATAAAACATTTCATAGGGCTTTAAACATGTAATTTTTGTTAAACTTTTAATAAATAGATGTTAAATTGTACACATTACATAAATTTAAATTAATTAGACTTGCTTTTTGATTAATAAAATGTAATTTAACCATTAAAAAAAAAAAGAGTCCAGAAAAATTAAAATGGAAAAAACGGAAACCAGAAAAATTTAAATGGAAGGAAAAAAAACGAAACTTGGAAAAAAATAAAATGGAATTTGGGAAAAAATAAAACGGATTTCATAGGGCCCTATGTATAATGGCAGTGAATGGGTGTATCGATTTTGAAGTCCAATAAAGTGCATCCACGCATCATAAAAGTGCTCCACACGGCTCCTGGGAGTTAATAAAAGCCTTTGGAAAGAAAATCTATGTGTTTACTTAAGAAAAATATTCATATTTAAAACATTATAAATCTCTATAAAGTTCTAAATATGGATATTTTCTTCACACAAACACATAAATTCACTTCAGGAGGCCTTTATGAACCACCCAGAGACATGTGGAGTACTTTTAATGATGGATGGATGGATGCACTTTTTTTGGACTTTAAAATTTCAACACCCATCCACTGCCATTATAAAGCTTGGAAGAGCCAGGACATATTTTATCATAACTCCAACTGTACTCATCTGAAAGAAGAAAGTCATATACACCTAGGATAGCTTGAGGGTGAGTAAATCATGGGGTGACCTTCACTTTTGGGTGAACTATACCTATAACAATATTTTTTTCTGCACCTCGTCACTGATGCCACACAAACTTGGATTGCACTAGGACAGTCATGGTGTCCTGGTTCATCTGAAAAATCACGAATTTGTGCATAGAGACAGTTGCCGAATGTTGACCGCTAAAAAAGTTGTGCCAAGATGCAAGTAACGATACTCTCATACTCTAGTTAAAAATGAATGAACTTGTAAAAATAATATTATAAAATAATTATAATTATTTTACTGTCTGAGATACAATCCAGATGACTGAATGGTAAATTATAAGACTATGAAAATGACAAATTATGCATGTGATACCTGTGGAACATGTATTCAACAAATGCAAGCTCTAGGTGAATAAATGCAAATGTAAAATCTCAGAATACCTCACAACAGAGGGTTAAATGATGTCCTAAGAGGAAAAAGTCATTCAGGAAACTGGAACTGATATGAACCAAAATAAACACATATCAAATATCTGAATCACAATGAAGAACCCACAGAACAGCCACAGAATGAATCTCAAATGTTTTATAGTTTATGCTCCAAATCCCAGATTCATACTTTCATCTGAAGAAAGGAGGTCACAGACATTCATGCACAAGGCCTGACCTATACCAACTGATGTGACCTTTAGAATTAAAATAAAGCGCTGCAGAGCACTGAGGAAGGCCAAATGATTCCTGTTGCTTTAATGTCGACTTAAACAAAATCCTCTCCATTCACAAATACACCGATTAATGAAAGGTGCCCTGTTCTGAAATCCAAGGCTTTACGCTATCAGCATGATCACATTGACAGAAGAGCGAACAAAGCGCAGTTCAGACTTGCAGCAAAAATTATGCTGAAAACAGGCAAGATTGACTCACGCTACACAGCAGCCCGAGCAGAGAAGCCAGCTAATGGATCCTCTATTTGTTGAGACGGCAGTTTTACGCCGGGATCTTATCTTCAAGGAGTACAGAGACTCAGTTGACGGCAATTATTGTCACACCGACCCCAGTGTCAGATCGACCACGTCACTCTATCTAGCAAGAGGCCCTGCATGAATGCAGCGGGTCAGCCTGGATCATAAAGGATCCTTTCACCGCCGGCTCATTCGGGCCTTCACCCCAACACTAAGCGTACTGGAGTGGAAGCATCCTCTGCCGGCCGCTGACCTTTTAGTAGGGCTCTGTGACGCCGATTAAATTTCCGAAGTCGAACCTCTGACAATGCAAATGGTAGAATGTTTAATATGTCAAAAGGAAAGGCAGAAAAGCAGTCTCTTCTGTGCTTTAGACCGGGCAAATAATGACGTTTTGACGTTCTGTGACGTTAAAAATGCTGAATCGCTTCAGCCTGAGTGGACTTCATGAACTGTGACATTATCTAATATTGCATGTAGCAGAACTCTCTAGTTTTGACACAAAGACATGAGCCAAAACAAATGCATGTCTGTTCATCATCACCTCAGTTTGCAAGTTCATTCACATTATGTCGAACGTTCAGTCTGAAAACTGTGACCTTAACACGCCAAGTCTGCTTTGCTGCAAGCGGTGCAATTGAGTTTTGACATGAATAACTAAACTCAGCATGCAGTAGAAATTCACACCATCTAATTCTTATATTGAGGGTTTCTGCAGATTTTACAAAGATACATTTGAGAATTTTTAATACTAAAGAAAGAAAATCTAAGGGACAAAAAAAATGAATGGAACACAGTACTTGCGCTAGCAACACTTCCAACAGATCTCTGTGACTTTTAAATTCATTTTACAAACATAATAATATTATTAAAACTCTGCTGCCAACCACTAGAATAATGAAATAATCTTTTTAAACTTTTACCACACTTTCTGATCAAAAATGTATGTTTGTTTTCCAATGCAAATGTCCAAAGATTCTTAAACCAAGATATATTCACTTGAGAAGCAGAATGACATAATAAGTCTTGTTTTATGAAAAAATGATCAAAATGAAGTGAGTTTGATTAAAATAAGAGCGCATATCTGCCAATGGGTTCAAAGATATCCACTTTATTCAGAGGCAAAACAACTTTTCAGACCCCAAAGACAGATGCTTGTTTAAATTTTAAGCATAAAATCATATAATTGAGTTCATTTTCTCAGAAAGCAAGACTTCTTATGTTCAGTGTGCATCTGATTTAAGACCTTTTTAGGCCTTAATTTGTGGAAAGATTCATCCATACGTATACATTATTTAACCTTAATTTTTAATCAGAATAACTTGATCTTCTCTCTGGCGACGTATACTGGACTTCTCCAATCATTTCGTTTCCTTAGACCCAGACTCTTTCTTACAGTCCACTGCAAGCTCATATGTGACCCTGGACCACAAAACCAGTCTTAAGCAGCACGGGTATATTTGCAGCAATAGCCAAAAATACACTGTATGGGTCAAAAAGATTGATTTTTTTTTCTTTTGTGCCAAAAATCATGTCCCATAAGGATATTTTGTAAATTTCCTACCGTAAATATATCAAAACTTAATTTTTGACCTGTAATATGCATTGCTAAGAATGTAATATAAACAACTTTAAAAGGTGATTTTCTCAGTATTTACATTTTTTTGCACCCTCAGATTCCAGATTTTCAAATAGTTGTATCTTGGCCAAATATTGTCCTATCTTAACAAACCACACATCAATGAAAAGCTTATTTATTCAGCTGATGTATAAAATCTTTTTATACAATTTTGAAAAACTGACACTTATGACCAGGGTCACAAATTCAGATATATTTGTGGTCCAGGGTCACATATTCAGACCCATCCAACCATCAACCAATGAAAACTAAGTCCCCAGCAAGATCTTTATATATACACATTTTTTCTTTTTGATAATTTGCTTCACTCAGATGTACATCACAATACAGGAAAAAAGTTGGTACTTTTCACTTTACGACTTCAAAAACAGGCTTTTATATGCATCCGCGTAATTCTGAATGCTAGCTTTCAAATGCTACTGTAGTGGCCACAATGATTACAATACAGCATTTCATCACAAAATCACATCATCACATTTGTTAAAACACCATGACAAACCATGACGTTACCTACAAACAAATCTGCCAAACCTTTGTAGCTTAATAGCAACTTGTCTTACATCTTGATGAAAGCAAAACAAACTGACAAATCAAAACTACACAGTGGTTCATTGTGTTCAACATAAAACAACTGCTTACAATACTCTACTTTACTGGGATCCAGTGAAAGACAGACTCAGAGACTGATGAAGGGAACTACTCTTAAAAATGTTTTGTTTTTGTTTTTTTCAGTGGTTTTTGAAAACCTCACAGCAAAGAACCCTCTTTTTATCTCAAGTCATAGGTTATCTAGAACTACTATTGTATATAGTAAGATTGTGATATTACATTATAGGTTCTTCAGATTCAGATGTGTTTCTTTTCTCAAAAAGTTCTTTGTGATACAAACAAACAAAAAAAAAATGTAAATGGCTAAACGCACATGGACTGAAATGCATTATTTTTGCTAGTGATTCATAGATTTAGAACTACACATATCAGAGTGTGCCTACATTTAATAAATACTTTCAGAATTAAAATAGCGTAAAGTAATAGTCAAATAATCTTATACTTATTATCTAAACATAGTGTATAGTATATACAAAGTGAAACATTGATACATCAGACTGTAAACATCGTGTCTCCGAGGGCTTGTGAGCTAACTTAGCTAGTGATACTAAGGAAAGAGCTATGGCTAACAAGCGAAATAAAATTATACAGAGAGGCTACACAACATTTAAAACATATGTGGGGCTCTACACATTGTTTTTAAGTGTTTATGTGCCGTTTAAACTCATTTGTAACCTCAAATACGGTTAAAATAGTGTTTGGAGAGCTCACCAGCCAGGCAACGGCACCGTGTCAAAATTTCGCTCGCTGCCTAACTAGACAGCATTTTAGCTGTATTCGACTGCACAAAGTGCAGTCTATGTAGGCAGCTCACTATGTTTTGAAACGCAGTCAGCGACACTTCGCGTCGTCCGAAAACAAACGCGTTATTATTATTTATTAACCCACATAAGCGTTGTTATACATACCAGCTCATCTTGTGCTCAAATTCAATCCAAATTAATCGAAATATAATCCTTTTGCTTCAAAAACATCGCCTTTTTGGTCTATAAGAGTGGGACAGCGAGCAGGAAGTAGGGAAGTTTACTTCAAGTCAGAGGTCGAGAGGATTTAAACTACGGCAAGCGGAGAGGTCAAACTACAGCCGCGCAACAGGTACGACACGAGAAATACACACACAGTGAGATTACAATGCGTTTATGAAGACTGGAAGCCAAACAAATTATTGTAATGATACCAGATTTACTAGTTTCGCTTAATGGTTTATGCTCAGGGTTATTTATTCTTTAAAGAACACTTACAACGGCTGGCCAATACATTCTACCCAGAGCAAAAATGTTTTTATTACTCGGAAAGTTGCTCTTGCAACGCTCTGGGAAGTTAAGTGAGTTCTGAGGTATGTTTAATTTAAACTTTGTCTCCTATGTCTCCTGAAATTGTTAGCAGAAGTAGGAATAAACACAAATGAGACTGATGTGGATACTTAATTTGATTAAATTTGATAAGAAATGTTTGACATTTCTAATCTTAGTTAAAATCATTGATGTTGAGGACAAAACAAGAGATAAAGTATTCTCATTTATAATTTTTTTCTTTCCCGTCTACCTTATTTTCCTAAATGCGAAAGTAAGGCGAGACTTCCGGTTCATTAGCCGCTATGGAGAAACGAGAAGAATAACAACGTGCAGTAAACGGTAAAACTGTCTGCACTACAAACCAGTGTGTTCATAATTAAGATAATATATTAACATAATTTGGTAAGACACGCCAATTTGTAATATCAAGCAGCAAAACAATCTTTTTTGTACAGTTAAAAATAGCTGGACACGGATGAGACCGGAAGCCAGACCCGTACCATTTACAAATGGCCGCAGATAGGCTAACTGCTATTAAAATATGTGAGTATGTTAAGGCACGTTTACATTAAGGACTAACTGTAAAAAATATTTTAATTCTATAACTCTATAAAAAACACACGCGTGCACATCACATTTTCCAAACATTTTATTCCCTGCTGATGAACAGTAAAAAATATTAAAGGCCAATCAGAATCCATCCTGCTTTAAAAATGTAAAAACAGAACAACATCATCCATTGGTATGACTGCTAATATAGTTATAAGATATCTAAGTTATAGTTATAAGATATCTTATAATCATCGTTCTTGGTGTGAATGAGCCTTAACTTAATTCCGGGTGCTTTTAAGTTTTGTTGGTTGTCGTCTTCCAAGACAAATCTTCAATTAAGAATTTTTAGATATAAAAGTTAACACTGATTGACTACCCCATGGTAATAAAACTGATGTTACAAAATATTTTTTTTATTCATACATTTTTGTTTTTAATTAACCCCCCTCACCTTCAAATTGATTCAGTATTTTTCAGTCTGTTGACATATTTGTTTGTTTTGTACATGTGCAACACAAAAAAAGACACATTGTGTTCTGTTGTATTTTATTCAGGTGTGTATTCAAGTACGCATCAACTGGAAAACATTTAATTTACAACAAAATGAGAAGCCAAGTGAACATTTCCTCTCCACAAAAGGATAACATCAAATAATTTTGCGAACAATTAAGAGATTTTACCACTGGGCCTTACTATAAGGCAATGGAAGTAACAGGAGGTAAAAACGTATCAAAACATCCTTTCTTCTAGTGAGCTAAATCCCACGCTCGTGTCCCTCGTACGCATAAAAGTGACCACAAACAACTCTTAAGTGCCTCCGTCTGATAAGAGACATGCAAGACATGCAGTAAGAGATACAGTCCTGTAGAAAAAGAATACGGATACCAAAATATCAGCCACACAACAATTTATTTGCACACTATAAACCGTAAACGTTATGAGAACGGGTGAGCATCAGTTGAGATGACTTTCTTCTTTCGGCTGTGTGTTGGGTTTTTTTTTTGTAGAGGAGATGAGTCACTGATCGTGTACAGCGCAGTGGACAGCGTCATGGGCCGATGCTGAATGTTTACTCTCAGTCTTTAATGACCGGCCATAATGAGAGGGTTACAGGGAGCAAAATAATCAGGTAAACAACAGTGAATCAGTGTTGTGAAACAGGGCCTGCTTCAGAGCTGACTAGGGTCACATTTACATTTCTGTGCTGTCCTCCGTGCATATTGTTCCAGGGCAGCCAAGCCTGCAACCCGCTTTGGCACAAACAAGGCTGTTCATTCTGGCTCTGATCCAAAGCCGGACAGTGAACAGTCATGCTGAGACCATGACGAGGGGGGGAGTCGAGTTGTGAGACTCGTCACGATATCCATTTGCCCCAAAAACAGGCTGATTATACTAATGCTGGCAACGTTCTTAGTTAATTGCAAATGACACTGAAACTTCAATCTTATATATAAAATTCTTTTTTTTTTTTCAATAGGTGGGGTGGGCTAATATTGAGCTAGTTTCTCTGATACTGTACTCACATGGTCACAGCAATTTATTTTTGGCTATTCTAGTGAAACTGACTCACATATAAAAATGGAAAATATGGACATGGAAGCACTCAGCACAGATATACAGGTGCATGCAAGCATGCTCAAACACAAACACACGCACATACGCACATAAGTTTTCCGGAGGTCACGATTGCTTGTTGCTTCACAGAACTTTATGAGGAAGACTTTTACTTGTAGCTAATAAAATCTGAGTTATGACGGATATTGTGTTTTATGTCAGAAGCACATTCGCCAGATGAATTTCTTTTGTATCCCTAGCTTTTCAGCACGCGGCTCCTAAAGTAAAATATTGTCTTCAAACTGAAGAAACACACACATGCAAGCACACAATTCCGTCGGGTATCATATCTGATCTGTGAGAACTGCTTCGCTATTTTTACTGCTGCAGTTTGGCCCTGCATTCTGATGTGTCTTGGCACAGAAAGAAAGAAAAAAAAGAAAATAACAGATAAAAAAAATTAAGCCAGAAGCTGTTTTTGTATGTATTCCTATTTTAAAAACAATACTTCTCATACCATGTGTGCTTCAGAAATGAAAATATTTCTGAGGAGAGACCTTGAACAGGTCCTGATAATACAGAAACTGATATAACTCAACATTTACACTCTCCTCATAGGAATCTAATATGTAATGTTCCCTTCTTCACTTACGCTGAGAGAGGTTAGGAGGTACAAACTTACTTGTGTACACAATTCTGACATTAAGGGCCATACTAATGCATAATTCAGGACAATAATGCCAATGTATACATTCAGAATGCCTGTTTAGCTTTCGGCAAATTTCTGCAGTATGTAGATGAGTTTCTGGATCAATATTTGGTTTGTATCATTTCCGTTTGCGCCTCAGATAAATATTGTATTTTTTTTTTAAAAGGGATGCAAAAGCTGTAACCTAATGAACATTTTCTATATTTCTTTTTTTGTTGTTGTTTAATTAAAGTATATTTAATTATTCAAAATTGATCCTAAATAGCACTATTATGTTAGTTATTCATGCATAACCTCACCAGCAGGGAAAAAAAAGGAAATTCTGCCAGAAGATACTTTGCAGAAGTGGTTTGGCCAAGATAGCAAGAGCCTGCCAAAAATACGTATATAAAAATGGTATATTTAATTTTTTCTGGGAATGTAAGCCAGGAGTTATATTTGGGACTCATGGACCATATGGTAAAAACTATTAAAAAGATTTTGAATCATTGTTTTAATTTTAAGTCTATTGAAGTGTGGGTTTTTAATGAAAGCTCAACATTTCTAATTTTAAATTAGCTGTAGTGAACTAAAACATAGTGTTTTGTATGCATAGTTTGCTTATAAGATAATGAGATACACAGATTTTTGCTTTGCTTTTTTCACCAAATAATCTTACTGTTTATTCATTTATTAAACACATCATTCAGTGTGTCCGCAAGTCATCATTTGCAAAATTGCGCTATAACAGATAATATTTGAGACTTTAAAGAAATGCCGGAGAATGCATCACATTTGACACTGTCAATAGTCGATTTTTCTTGCACACACACACACACACACACACACACACTCACTCGCTCGCACACACTTAAAAAACATTCTGCACTATGTACACAATCACAATCTCAAAAACAGAAGAAAAAAAGAAAACAAAAATGTAAACACACCCTTTGTTTCAACATTCAGTCAATGGAAAATCCAAGTATACGGGTGTTTGCGTACGCATTAGCATACACACAAGCACACACATACACACACACGTGCACGGACAAACATCTTAATACTGAAGGACATTGCTTTGTACATTCCAAGTAAAAAACATGTAGTAATATGTTTGTATAATTATCTGTACAAAACCCCCTCTCGTTCTCATCATTAATATTCAGAATCTCTAGGCATGATCTGGATATGAGTAACCGTGGAGATATACCACATTACGGTGCTGCCCCTGAGAGCAGTATAAATGTCGAAACTGTTCCCATCCAAAAACATCTTGAATGGCATGCATATAGCAGGCAGGCCTCAGCCGGTAAAAATGCAAAACAATGACTCCTAAGATCAATCCTGCCCAGCGGTGATGCTCAAAGGCAAGCATTACCATAATTTTGGCTGATTTCGTTTTTGAAAACCGTGTGTACATGTGTGTTAAAATGCGTGCTGAATATATAATGTGCATAAAAAGGGACCCGGCAAAAGATGATTGGATGATGAAAGCAGGAAACGCAACTGTCCGGTAAAACAGTGACAGTAAGGACAAACAAAAGGACAATTGTCACATAAAAATAGTCATTTTTGAAGGAGTAACTCTTGTTGACACTCTGCATGGATTGAATTGGATGCATATTGCTGTGGGTCTTCAGTCATGACTGATGCAATCTTTTCAGTACTAGCAAAGACGTGATACTAGATGCATGCAGGGATACAGGCAGCAAAAACAGAAAGGCAGAAGTAGATATGCAGAACTGCAAGTTTGGCCCTTATGTGCACTAAATTAAGCTAAACAGGTAAAGGCCACAGCTGTGTCTTAATTTCAACCCTTAGAAAGTAAACTCGTGAAAGTGAGCCAGACTGTGTTTTATTGTCGTTGTTGTTGTTGTTTTTCGTTTTATTGCACTGAAAGTCCGTTGCTGATGCCATCTGCATCCCTTACGCGTACATAAGGGATTTCGATAAAATTAAAATAACGCAACTGCATAATGCAACAGACCTTTAACGTCCACCTGAACTCAGTCTCCTTGAGCGTTCAGAGCTCATAGGTTTTCCCCAAATCAACATTTGAAATGATTAGTTGTTATTAGATTAATACAAACAATATTGTTTTCTTTTTTAAAAAACTGTCTGCTGTATTTAAATACATTTGGCACATTCTGTTGAAAAACAACAACAACACAGAAACATTAAATAATTAACAATCATTTAAAAAGACTGCAACACATTAAGCAAATGAAAGTGCACTTTTTTTTATCTGACAACTCACTGACAAACCCAAATACAAGGAAAAAATGAAAAGACTAAAATCTCAAGAGATTGCTCTGGTCCCCAGAGCTGAGAGTTGAACCCTTGTGACTACGCTGCATCTGCAAGTGCTCTTTCTGTGGATTGACCTGACTGCTTGAACCGTCGTCTTCTCCATCCCATCCATGCAACATTAGTCCACTTACTCCCCACTCATTTGACCTAAAACAACAGTGGCTACAGAAAAAATGCCACCATAATCAACGAAAACCGTATGGATGGATATAGTGAGAGGGAGCGAGTATAGAGTCAAGTGTATATAAGAGGAGAAAGAAACCTTCATTTTTTCTCCTCGCAGTCTTACTTCGCAAGTCCATCTCATGCACAAGTGGTGACGGTCATGATATTGGCACTGCTGGGTCCCGCGCTCCCACATGAGCTGGGAGGAGAGGTGTGGCTCCCCCCTGCCCCAGCGCTACTGGCCTTGTCCGTGGGTTTCTTGTCTTTCTGTTTCAGGTGCACCTTGGCGTGCCTCTTTCGCTCGTCGCTCCGCGCAAACTTGCGTCCACAGAACTCGCAAGAGAAGGGCTTCTCGCCGGTGTGCGTGCGGATGTGCGTGGTTAGATGGTCGCTGCGACTGAAGGATCGCATGCAGATGCGGCACTGGAAGGGTTTGTGTCCCGTGTGGATGCGCAGGTGACGCGTCAACTCGTCTGATCGCGAAAAACGACGGTCGCAGTTCTCCGCCGGACAGGCGTGCGGTCGCTCGTGGACGGGAGTTTTGCTCGGCCGGTTGGGGTACTTTCTTGGTCGAATGGGTTTGAGAGCGAGTGTCTGAGAGGGTTGATGGTGTTGGGAAACATGCTGTTGCCCGCCGAGGAAGCCGGGATGGATCTGTTGCTTATCCTTAAAGGCTCGAATGGTCTCGAGGGGAGTTATGGGAGGCGGGTTCACTCTAATAGGGTCCATGGTTTGGAAGGGTTTATGCTCCATCACCCCTACTTCCCCTTGGTGATGGAAGAGGTTGTAGTCTGGGATCATGGAAAAGAGGCTTCCGTCCATGCCCGGTTTGGAGGTGGTGTGGTAGTCGGAGCTCGGGTAGGGCAAAGACGAGGACGTGGCCGGGCTGTGGTGGAACGTCACCTGTTCTGGGTATATCTCGCCACAGGTCGAGTAGGCAGGAAGGGGTGGCGCGTACACTTGCTCCATGTCTGACGACTGGCCACCCATGCTGCCGCTCGACGAAGACGTCTGGGTGGTGATGTTGCCAGGTGACGGCGACACCCCCAGGATTCCCGCACTCACCAGACTGATGATGTTGTTGTCGGGACACCAACCGGAGCCTCCGATGCTGCCGGAAGGAGGGGTGTCGAATGCAAACTTGCCCAGGTAGGTGACCGTTTGTCCGCTTCGACCAGACTGGAAACCGGAGCCGTACTGAACTTCTCCGCTGCCCTTCTCGCCGCCCATCCCCAAGTCCATGATATTATCTGCGTGACAGGGGGTCAGAATAGACACTGTCAATTCACAATGCCATACAATGCACAATAATGGTCAAAGAAACTACGTATGGGAAAGTGACCAGTGGAAAATGTCTACACTAATAGGCACTAACTACTGACTTTAAGACGTTAACTTGCTTGTTTTATAACTTTAGTCATCTTGGCATACCTCTGTTAATCGCCTGTTCCAAAAAAAGAGAAGAAAGTGAAGCATATCAGTCCAAAGGAAGGTGTGGAAATTGATCTTTGACTAAATCAGAAATGCAAAGTGTTTTAAGGTTGCAGTCAGTATCTCCCTCCACCCTCGCCACCTTATTGTCTTTCTGTCACAGAGTCTAAATGGCTACGTATTCAGTTGTTGGACTGGAACTTATTTGGCAATCAGGCTTCTCCGTACAACAGGATGTCACGATTGACATCACTGTTACTCTTATACGCACTCGATCTCTCTCTCTCTCTCTCCCACACCTTCAGGCATTTCAGAGAGATGTCTCTCGATACTTGACGGCCGCTCGAACAAGGATCTGTTGTATTATAGTCACTTCAATCACTTTTAATGTGACTAACAAAAGTATTATTATTTTTTTTTTAACACAATACACTGCTGGTCACAACGGATGTCTATACATTCAATATGGCTCACTGAGTTTAGTCTTGTACGTGCACTTATAGTAATCGCACTGTGTACACCAAATTGTGGCTTACGGTAGAAACAAACAGAATGAAAATTACAGATGGTCCTCGCATCTGTTCAACACACATAGGGTACATGTGTGAAGAGATGCTGTGCTGTGTCTGAAGGAAAGGACTCGGGCAAAAATCTGAGAGAAAGACAGAAACGTATATTCCAGCGCTAAGTAAAAAACACTGCCTATTTATTTCAAGATCTGCCTGTCATTACAGGATGTGTGTGGAGATGCATTTCACACACTTGTGGGTATCTTTTACAGGGGCGTTTGGGACACTTTGTAAGGACGAGAAGGGTTTGTCACCTTGAAAAACTGTGATAAGCAGTCCCACAGAGATACAGTGCAGATTTAATAAATTGTTCTTACAGAAAGTTCTCATGAAGTCTGAAATCTATAGATATATCTGCATAAAATCTGTATTAAAAAGTAAGTAATTTATACTTCACAGTAGTGTGTAACCCTATATCTTTTTTCTTTTTTTAATATTATATTTATATATCTATATTATGTCACTATTATTTCTTTATACAGCCTATTTTTATTATATTTATATATTTGACAGGAAAAATGTCATTTTAAAATAAGAAAGAAAAAAATTCAAGAAATGCAAGAAAACCAACAAATTATTCTCAAAATATTCAGTTTTTCAAGAAGTCACGCATTTGTTAAGATCTAGCTTTTTTCAGTGAGAAGTTGGCATTTATACTTAGTATTCATTTAGATATTTTAATAAACGAAACGAGGTCAATGCTCTCCCGCAAGTGTGGGAAGCATCGCCTTTTTTGACCTGCAGAGTGAAAACCACATCAAGAGCTCTGCGAAACTCCATCAGTATATACATCAAGAGGACGAATGATCGTATATGCTTTCACTCTCGATAATAACTACGATATTTTGACTTTGAAACTCCTCACCTGATTATTAAGGTCGCAGAATATTAAATTATAAAAGGCTAATAACGTTGCACTAAAAACCGAGCTAAAATTCCCACGTAATTCAAAATTGATTTTTGTTTAGGTTTTTGTTACATCTACTATTTAAGCTTTCTTTGAACTATCAAATATATTTTAATGAGAAAGAGAGAAGGGGAAAAAACAGCGACATTGGGAAAAATTTGATGACCTGACTGAAAGGAATTCCTCATATTCTAGCACCATTTTCTGATCCAGTATTTCGATTTAAACTATTTTGTATTTTTCTCTTGATTCTAGGCGAAAATACTGGCTCAGAAAACATTCTTTTTTTTTTTAATGTGCGGAGAAAATTAAAACGATATTAAAAAGGACAAACATTTTAAAGGGTTCGGGAATAAAGTGAAAATAATACAAATAGCACGTCATGTGCATTTCAGTTAATAAACATTTCGGGGCCTAAATATATTTTAATTTAGGGATTGTACATTTCACGTGTTTTCAGGAGTAGCTCGAGCTTTTTTAAGAGCAGCGCGCATATAAACGCCCACCCGCGCGTATGGAGGGTCAGAAACAGGGTCAATACTGGATAAAGCACTGACTAATCAAAACCTTTAAATAATAGAATAACATTATATTACATCTAGAACATAACAGAATATAGGACCGGTGCAATACCACGGAGACAACCCGAAATCAAGAGATTTCACGGAAATAAAGCGCTCAGTGGAAAAACGAAACGGCTTTTAGCTTTATTTGACTGGATTAATATATAATAAATATACCTTTCACGACAGTGTAGTGTATGAATTGAGAGTAAATAACGAGGTGTTTCCGCGTGTCCCGTGACGCGTGGGCTCGAAATGATACCTATTACCTGATATTACCTGTCCACTTCACACTCATATCACGTGACTGGAACATTTTAACTACTTTCACACAGCTTTTTCATAAAATACAATTTGGCAACAAATTAAACGCGATTTCATCGCAGAATTACATTGGGAAAAAGCGCAACTAGGGCTGTAGGGAATTTGTCTATTAAATCATACATTAGAGTATACTTTACTTTAAGATGCTTATTATAGTGTTATGGCACAAATACATTTGATAATACTGACAACAGCAATATGAAATTGTAAGCGATCTAGTACAATAATTACATATCCATGCTGTTCGGTACTATTACTCAGTAGGCTATTTTAAGTAAATGCGCTACAAAATAAAGCCTGGACAATGCGAATTGAAAAGAAAATGTGGAAAACTGTCCAAGAGGAGTAATGCTGAACATATTTATTTATAAAGTCTCAAATAACAGCTGTTGCAGTATGAGTTCTGTTACCAAACTACTCTAACTAGTAGCAGGCGTGCGTTAACAGGTGCTGCGGGGCCGAGTAGCGCGTTCAGCGGGCATCAAGACAACTGATGCCGCACGACAAACTCTAACCAGCCGACACAACAGGTTACAACCTCCAGCAACAGCTCAGCGATTAGCGACCCAAAACTTTTCGTCCTTACCTGTGTTCATCTGCGAGTAGTGCGAAATAGAGTCCGGGTTTGTGAAAATGTTCATAGAAGTGGGAATGTCTTCTTCTGGATAGAGACTGTCAGGTATGGTGTTGATTAAACTGCTCATGGTAATAGGGATCTTGTCCGCTAGTTTACCTGTCATAGCAGTTATTCAGTCTGTCATTAATGAGCACGCACAGGTGTTCCGTCCCGATCACTCTCCAGTCTTCTTGAAATCTCTCTAAAAGCGACAGAAAGAGATCTCAATCCCTTTGAAATTGTATCCAAACGCGCGACGAGCACCGCGCTGATGTCTCCTCAAGAGGTTGATTGTCGACAGTTTTTGTGTTTGATTTCTGTGAAGTGTTATTGTCTCTGGATCAGCAGAGAGATGTTGGTTGGTGGTGGTGATTGCACAAGTGTAGCACTGCTCGCTCTGTTGCGAGCGCAGGGAACTCCAACGCTTTCTTGTTCAACAGGGGGACGGAACAACTGCGTGACGTAGATGACCATATATGGACACACAAAGCTAGACGGCCGCGCGACGTCACATGGAAGCTCCTCATAGTGGAACATTAGAGTCGGTAGCAGGAAGATAAGTGTTCAGTGGAGCAGTGAAGGGACATTTTCATCGGTTTGGGTGACAATTGGACCCGACGAAGAGTAAGAAGTGTTTTCAAGACATATTTTGAGCATGGATGCTACTAGATCTTTGAGAGCGCATGACTGAAGAAACCGGGAAACCTTTACCTGCACTGCACCTGAAGCTGCATATACTGCATGGAAAAAGCACATTTACACATTGTTTAATGCAGAAGCGGAAAAAATGCATTTACAAATGCGGTAGCTAATACTATTATAAAATGATATTATAAAATGTTTAAACCTAAAATTGTAAATTAATGAAAATATACAATTATGAAAAAAGAAAATCAATGCTCTGTCATTAAATTCGAAAAATGCAGATCTGCACTTATGCGGCATCATTTGCACAAAAGCAAAGCCGCATCAGTGCCGTATTTGATTCTAAACCCACCAGTCACTTTCCTACTCACCTGTGTAAAGATCGTAAGAAGGACCTTTTTCATTCAGTTCTCATGCGTAAGGGTCTACATTTTTTCTAAAAACTACCTTTATTCAATTTAAAATGTTATAGAATTAATAAAAGCAATATGTTCATTAATATGCCTGAATATATTAGGTTACACTAACACATCTACTTTTTACGATGCAGAATGGATTGATAAACTCTTTCAGAGAGTCATGTACATTGCAAGACGGTGCTATTTAAATATTTAAATACGCAATTACCTGTCTGTTTATTATAGTGCTTTTCTAATTTTTCTTTCGTCTTTTACCTTGTGTTTCAATAAATAAGTACATTATCTAAATGTCTAAGTTTCTAAAATACTCCTAGGCGAATAAAACATCTTTGTGTTTTGTATCTTAAATGATTTCAAATGATTATTAAAGTTATATTTCATGGGCTACCTGTTGGTAGTTTATTGCGTTCTCTATGTTGTCATTGTGGGCTGTAAGACTGTTCATGTGAAGGTCACAGATCCGTCATGAGAGTGGAGTCTCGCAGTGCAAACGGAGACTGTTTGTGTTGCGAGTTCAGTAGAAATGAACACCCAAATTAATCATTCGTAAACGTAAGCTAAGTGGTTTGAGCAACTGCTTGCAACAGATGAACAAGACCAGAAGAAGCAGCAGTAACTGTGGCTGGGTTATACAAAGACTGTAACTGCCAGAGAGTTAATCGCGTGTAAATAGTGCAGGCGCGCGGCAAATCTGTAGGCTTGGCTTTGGCCTGGAGCGCCAAGTTCGCCACTGAAGTGGAAACTCCAAATAAGGCCATGATCCGGCCACGCCCCTCGCTGTCTGTATTTGGTTTGCGAGGTTCCGGTTAAGAGCGCTGCAAAGTGGAAAAGCGATCGGAACCCGCAGCCATTAAAGGAACCGCAGAGGGCAAAACGTCATGGGTCGTGTTTCACCAATTTAGAAACCAGGGAGAAAATATCTTATCTGCGACTTTTAGAAGTAATACAAAAAACTGTCCCTGGTTGCAAATGGTTGACTTTGTTTGGGGAGAATAACAGTGAAGGGGAAACACAGACCTTGCCAGTCGGTGGTTCACACAGTGCTAAAGATATACGACCCCTGAAGCAAAACAATATGAACAAAACTAAATGGAGAAAACTATTTTTAGGTAAAGAAAAAAATACAGGAACAAATAAATAAAAATAAATATTATGTAACATTATGTAGATGTTTAATTTAAAGTATACTATATATGGCATGATTAAAATGCATAATAATAATAATAACATTAAAAACACAACAACACATCTTACTATATATTATTATACATCGAACAAAATAGAATAAGATGACATACTTGTCTGTATGTAATCCAATTAGGAGGCTAGGGTGGCCCATGAGATTTCCCACGTGTCCAACTAAAATTCCTCACTCCTCATCCAAGCCAATCACAGGCACAGCGCTCCTATTACCCGCTGAGAGTAGAAATCCAGCCTGCCATGCATGCGCTGAAATGCTCAGAAGATGCTGATGCAATAGACAGAGTGATGAGGTAACAATTTGTACCCGAGACCCGGTTGACATGTGTACGTTGGCCTCGAGCCTGATAAATTATGTACCAAAAATGTGTTCAAAATAATAACTTCATACCCCCCCCACTCTAAACAAGAGGCTGACGTTGCTGTCATACACAGACATGGTACAAACTTTACAGTTAGATCGCCACATAATCTATTATCTAATATCTCCACAAAAATTATCATGTAAAACCTTACCAAAAACAAATAAGAAATACAAACTTGAAAAGTAAAAAAAAAATAATTGCCATTTGGTATTTTATTATGAAATACACCCAACAATAAAAATTCTGTCATCGTTTACTCACTCTCACATTTCTGGTCCCTCTTTGACTTTCATAATACTTTTTTCCATACTATGGAAGTCAGTGGGTTCCGGCAACTGTTTGGTCACCCACATTATTCAAAATATTTTATTTTATTATGAAATACACCCAACAATAAAATTCTGTCATCGTTTACTCACTCTCACATTTCTGGTCCCTCTTTGACTTTCATAATACTTTTTCCCACTGTGAAGTCAGTGGGTTCCACAACTGTTTGGTCACCTACATTCTTTAAATATTTTATTATGAAATGTACCCAAAATAAAAAATTCTGTCATTTACTTACCCTCATGTTAGTCCAAAATGACTTCCATAGTAATTTTTCCCCATACTATGAAAGTCATTGCACCAACTGTTTGTCACCCATTATTTTTCAAAACAAATATATATATATATATATATATATATATTTTTTTTTTATGAAAAACACTGTCATCATTTACTCACCCTCACGTGGCTGGTCCCCATTGACTTCCATAGTACTTTCGTCCATACTACAGAAGTCAATGGGTACTGTCAACTATTCGGTCAGCCACATTCTTCAAAATATCTTATTTCATTATAAAATGTATCCAAAAAAATAAAAATTCTGCCATCATTTATTCACCCTCACATTGCTGGTCCCCATTGACTTCCATAGTACTTTCGTCCATACTATAGAAGTCAATGGGTCACCCACATTCTTCAAGATATCTTTTTTTTTAATTATGAAATATACCCAAAAATAAAAATTCTGTCATCATTTACTCACCCTCACTTTGCTGGTCCCTATTGACTTCCATAGTACTTTTTTCCATACTATGGACGTCAATGGGTGCCCTCAACTGTTTGATCACCCACATTTTTCAAAATATTTTATTATGAAATACACGCAATAAAATAAAATAAAATAAAAAAATCTGTCATCATTTACTCACCCTCACATTGGTGGTACCCATTGACTTCCACAGTATTTTTTCCCATACTATGAAAGTCATTGTGTATCGTCAATTGTTTGGTCATCCACATTCTACAAAATATGTTATTTTATTATGAAATACACCCAAAAATAAAATTCTGTCATCATTTACTTACACTCACGTTGCTGGTTCCCATTGACTTCCATAGTACTTTTTTTCCATACTATGGAAGTCAATGGGTGCCGTCAACTGTTTGATCACCCACATTTTTCAAAATATCTTTTTTTTTTTCATTGAAAAACGCTGTCATCACTTACTCACCCTCACGTTGCTGGTCCCCGCTGACGTCCATAATAATTTTTCTGTACTATAAAAGTCAAAGGGTACAGTCCACTGTTTGGTCACTACCGTTCTTTAAAATATCTTATTTTATTATGAAATATACCCAAAAATAAAATTCAGACATCATTTACTCACCTTCACTTTGCTGGTCCCCACTGACTACCATAGTACCTTTTTCCATACTATGGGAGTCAATGGGTGCCGTCAACTGTTTGGTCACCCACATTCTTCAAAATGTCTTAATTTATTATGAAATACACCTAAAAATAAAAATTTTCTCATCGTTTACTCACCCTCACATTACTGGTCCCCATTCACTTCCATAATACTTTATACTTTTTACTCAACTGTTTGGTCACCCACATTCTGCAAAATATCTTATTTTTTAAGAAAAACACGTAACAATAAAAACTCTGTCATCATTTACTCACGTTCACGTTGCTGGTCCCCACTGACTTCCATAGTACCTTTTTCTATACTATACTAACTGTCCCTGTAAACGTCGAAATACTTGTTGGGGCAGATGCATATATCCATATAAAGACAACTCATTGGAACTCATCCTTCCATCCAACGAATAACTCCCTCAATAAACCTCATGGCGTCCCCAGTAATCCCCAACAAGCGCACGGCTGCCAAATCAACAACACTCCATTCTGAACTCTGGAATTATCCGCTTTGGCAATTGATACATAAACAGTGTAGTAGTATTAGCTGACAGATATGGCCTAATGAAGTAAAAACGGAGTGTGTGGGAGGGGGTCTGAATCATGCTGTGTGTTCTGGGGGCCACGATAAATAAACACGCAGACTGACACACACTCGAGGGGGACTCCAAAGGCTAATCTCTACTCAATGGGCAAGATGCAACATGTGTGTAGGTGAGCTGCTAAAATGACGCTGTGAAGCTGTCATTGGGGGAATCTGAAGGGGATCTCCCCCCTACTCCCACTTTAGATCCCAGACGTGAATATAGAGTCTGATCCAATCAGGATGGGAATGTGTCATTGTTTGGGGAGCCAAGAATGTTGACAATGCACCAGGCCGTCTCTAAGGTACACTGGTGTTGTCACATTAAATCGAATGGCTGTGAATCAGTATTCTTAAAAGATGGGCTAAAATTAGATACCAATTCTGTAGCATCTGTTTATGTAAGTATACTTTTGCAAATGAGAGGCCCGTCATTCATGCCAAATGAGGAAACATGTACTTCATTAGCATAGTGGCAGCGAGTACTGAAAAATAGAATGGAGACTTGTAGTAATTTGAATATTACTTTTTATAGACCAAAATAGAGGAAGTAAACACTCTATTTCCACTGACTGAACCATGACGTGTGCTAGCACTTGTGTACACTGATGATGAGACTGTCAGTGTTCATTCAACAGCACCAAACAAAAATGGGCAAAACAAACAATGATTTTCATATAGCTGATACTTGGAAACATAACCTTAACTGAGTGCTTCCCAAACTTTTTGCCCCCAAGGCCCTCCATTGTTTTAATATGTAATCCTGAACCAGTTTTATTTTATTTTATTTTATTTTTCCTAGATAAAAATTAAAGGTAACAATTTTTACAAATATTTTTGCTCACAATTTCTGTCCGCATAGACAGAACTTGGCATAGCTAGAAAAAAGTTATAATAATAATAATAATAATAAATAAATAAATAAAAATGACATAAAATAATAATAATGCTTTTTAATATTTAAATTAATATTAAGTTTAATATTTTATTAATGTACATGACATGACAAAACAATGATTTTTATATGGCTGATACTTGGAAACATAACCTTAACTGAGTAATTCTCAACCTTTTTGACCCCAAGATCCTCCATTATTTTAATATGTAATCCTTAAAAAAGTTTATTTTATTTTATTTTATTCCTAGACAACAGTTAAGGATATTGATTTTTACAAATATTTTTGCTCACAATTTCTGCGCGTTTAAATATTTCATAACTTGGCATAGCTAGAAAAAGTACAATCAAAAAAGAACGTTTTAATATTTTAATTAATATTTATTTTAATATTTGACTAATTTACATGCCTTTTCCATGTCTAAATCCACAGATAATTCCCAAAGATAACTTCATTTTTTATTTAATTAATCAGTATCTGATCTGAAAAACAGAGTTCTTGTATTATAAGTTCTGTACATCCACATTAAATTGATAAACATAGCTTGTACAGAAATGACAGAAAAATACAGAAAATAAAAATCAAACATATAGTAATCAACATGTAGTTTATTATAGGACTGATTGCTGCTATCCGTAGCTCTACAATATCTTAAGAAGCAATATGAATCATGCTGTACTTACAGTCAACACTGAAAATCATTTTGTTAAACATTTTTCACAGTTCTTCACAACAGTCCTCCTGAAATGCCAAACTGAGTCTCGAAAGACCTTAAAGCCAGGTGACTACAAATAAACAAATAAAAACACTATAAATAAATGTTGACATTTCTAAGTGTTCCCAACCGTTGCATCCTTACGTAGCCGTTTTAGTGGAAAATCATTCTGCCATTGTCACTTATCTCCTCAGCACCTGATCCCAACTGTTCTTTCAGGGATGCAAAGCGGACAAGGGAATTCCCTTTGCATAGGAAAAGCACGGTCTGTCAGGGCACTTTCCTAAGGGACGCCTTTTCATGGAGTCCAGACTGGAAAAACTGGCCGACACCTGTCGAGCTCCGCTCGTGTTTTTATTTCCGTGACTATTATGAGCGAGCGCAGCCTACAATGAATGATTGACTGGAGTTTGACTATGGAACGGTTGCAGGCTGAATAGGACTCCCCTCATGCATTTTGCATGCAGGGATTCCGGGGAAGCGTTGGCTTATCCTAGATCTCGATCTCGCTAATTTCAATATGCGGCGGAAAAATACAAGGCCGCAGCGGGTGTATAATCAAATTAGTTGTGTGTCTTTCCAGGCTGCGCGAGGGGCATTTCCAGTAGCTGTTCCTCGCTGCTATTATATCTCAGAGCCAAGGCTTATTCCTACGAGCTGATGGGAAGATTATTCATATAAATAATGGAACACGTATTTAGGGCTCTAAGATGGTACAGTACAGCATGTACTGTACACTACGTATGGGACAGGACAGGACAGCATGCAAAGCAATGCTACAAGCGTGTGTGAAATACAAAACAGAATAGTAATAATGAAAAAAAAAAGTTAAAAGTCTCAATTTCTTTATATGTCTTAATATATTTCTTATTATTATATTATTAATATTATTTTTGTGGTAATGGCTACAGTTCAGATTAGTCTAAAAATCCATATTTTAATGTAATAATTATTTTATTTTATATCTATATAATAATATATCTATATTATAATAATTATAATAATAATTTAATTTATTTTATTTAAAGTATATTTTTTTTATTTATTTATGTATTTTGTGGTAATGTCTACAGTTTAGATTAGTCTAAAAATCCATATTTTAATCTTATCTACGTGCAGTCAGTTTATTTAGCAAATATTCAGATGGCTTTGTACATCTTACATTTAAACTGTTAAACTGTAATTTAATTTAATTCAATTTAATTATTTTATCTAATTTTATTTTCTAATAATTTAATTTAATTGAGCCTTATATATGAAGTATGGGCAAATGAAATGAAATAAAATTATTTAATTTAATAATTATTTTATTTTATCAAATTTTTTAATAATTTAATTTAATTGTGTTATTTTATTTGAGAAAATTAAATTTAATTGATTTTTTCCTTTTATTTTATCAAATTGTATTTATAATAATTTAATTATTTTATTTTATTTCAAATATTTTAATTTTATTTAAAGTTGTATTTATTTATTTATTTTTGTGGTAATGTCTACATTTCAGATTAGTCTATAAATATTATTAAGATTTGTTCAGATTAGTCTAAAAATGCAGTTTTATTTAAAATATTTTAATTTTATTTCAAATTTGTATTTATTTATTTATTTTTGTCTCTAGTTCAGATTAGTCTAAAAATGCATATTTTAAATGCGTATTTACATGCTGTCAATTTATTTAGCAAATGTTCAGATGGCTTTGTACATCTTACATTTAAAACGTCTCTTAATTTCTCAATTCAAAACCATTTGAGCCTCATATGTGAAGTATGGGCAAATTTAATTTAATTTAAATAATTGTATCTAATTTTAGAATAATTTTATATTATTTGATTTAAAATATTTTAATTTAATTAATTAATTAATTAATTTATTTATTTGGTAATGTCTACAGTTCAGATTAGTCTAAAAATGCATATTTTAAATGCGGATTTACATGCTGTCAATTTATTTAGCAAATATTCAGATGGCTTTGCACATCTTACATTTAAAACATCTCTTAATTTCTCAATTCAAAACCATTTGAGCCTTATATATGAAGTATGGGTAAATTGAATTGAATTTATTTTAATTTAATAATTGTTTTATTTTATAAGAAGTTTATTAAATTATTTTATTTTGTTTAAGAAAAGTAAATTAAATGTAAAAAATAATTTATATATTTATTTTATAATTATTACATTTCATAATTTTATTTTATTTTAAAATATTAAATTGCATTTATTTATCTGGTAATGCCTACAGTTCAGATTAGTCTAAAAATGCACATTTTAATCTTATTTACATGCCATCAATTTATTTATTTAGCAAATATTCAGATGCCTTTATACATCTTATATTTAAAATGTCTTTTAATTTCTCAATTCAAAACAATTTGAGCCTTATGAAATATGGGCAAATTAAATTACATTTAATACTATTAATTTATCATTATTATTATTATTATTATTATTATTATTTGTTTGTGTGTGTGTGTGTGTGTGTGTGTGTGTGTGTGTATATATATATATATATATATATTGTGTGTGTGTCTACAGTTCAGATTGATCTAAAAATGCATATTTTTAATCTTATTTACGTGCTGCCAATTTATCTGGCAAATATTCAGATGGCTTTATACATCTTTCCTTTTTTTTCTTTTCTTTCTTGATCTTTAGCAGTATAATAACATGGAGTTTTTACCAATTTTGAACAAGTTTCAAAACTCACCCTCCATAAAATTTTGCTTGTCAATCACCTGAATCAGTGAATCAAGGTCTTCAGACTCACTAGAAACTTTAGTAGCACTAGTACTTTAAAAAGTCACTTTAACTCCAGCATATTACTTCTTGCTCGAGAACTTGCTCTAGGAAACTGTATGCGTAGTATTCAGTTAATAAACAAATAAGATAAAATCACCTTCAGAACCTTTAACCTTTATGACTTGACCTTTAACCTCTGCGGTAACAAGACATATCTCACGGCTGATCTACTTTCACTACCTGTTGACCTTTAAAAGTATTAATTAGAAAATACGTGCTTGTTTGGCTGGTGCAGCATCTCTGACCTTTCACTGCTGCTGATCCTTGAGAAGCTTGAGAAATTGAGCTTGTTTTTTGGTGTGTGTGTGTGAGACCACTGAAGGCTGAGAAAATAAACAAACGCAAACAGGACAAACTGATCAATGCTCTGCTGAGTTCATGCAGGGGACATGATGAGACTCACCAAAGACGGGCTTAACCAAAGACCTGCAGGAGCCCTTCGTGTGTCTGTGTGTGTGTGCGGCGCTCGTAGTCGGGGTATGTGAGAGAAATGAACTGGCCGTCTGTGAAAGTATGAATGCATGTGAGAGTGTGCCAGAGCGTATGTATGTGTGTGTGTGTGTCAGATGAGACACTATTGGCTGCTCAATTAAACCACTAACTTACATTGATCATATCCACATCAAAGTACCTTCCCTAAATCCCGGCCCTTTTTTCCAGACATCTGGTGTATTGATATCAAACTGTCCTCCGAGACAGAAATGCTCAAGTGAAGCCGATAGTTTTCTTTTTCTTTTGTGACCCAGCCTTACACACCCCGGCGTGAAGCGGAGAGGGATTACATGCTATAGACATTTTGAAGCGATTAGAGACTTCACACAATGCAGCTCTGCAGTGCATTGTAATCATGTATTATGATGCACAATACAACAACTAATAATTTGTGTGATTTGAACATTGCATACGTAACATAAGCTCAGTATATTAACTATTACTTTTATATATACATTCTCTAACAAGTGAAGTGGAGAGGGATTACATGCTATAAATAAAATATATATTAAAATGAATAAATAACAGCAACGTCGACAACAATCATATGACTGTGTGAAAGAAGAAAAAACTGTAAATGTATTAATTGATATTGAGTATATAATATTTATAATTGTTTATAATTAATTTGATCCATATATAAGAAGTATGGGCAAATTTAATTTAATTTAAATATTTTTAGTTAATAAATTAAAAACTTAAATATTTTAATTTATTTTATTTTTTTCTGATTTTTTATAATAATTTAATTAATTGATTTTATTTTATTACAAATATGTTTTTATTTAATTTAAAATTTAATAATATAATTAATAATAATAAACATACAGCTGTTATTGTTTATTATTATTATTATTATTATTATTATTATTAATACTACTACTAGTACTACTACTACTAATAATGTACATGCCACAACAAATTAACACTATTTGTTACTCAGCATTAACTAAAGTTAATTATTATTATTATTCTTGTTGTTGTTGTTGTTGTTAGTTTCTCATGTTTAAACAGAATTAGATTATTTTTGTATTATTGTATATTTTTTATTATTGTATTATTATTATTATTATTATTATTATTATTTAAATTATATAATTAAATTAATAAATAACTACAAGATCAACAACCATCATGTGATTATGTAACAGAAATAAAAACAGTACATTTATTAATTAATAATGAGTATATAATATTTATTAGTCATAATTATTTATAATATAATTACTATATGTAATGATTATTCTTTTAATAATAATAATAATAATAAACAGCTGCTATTCTGTTTTATTTTTAATTCTGTTTTATTCTGTATTGTTGTTGTTGTTAGTATCTCATTTTTTAACAGTTAGATATTTTGTTGTTGTATTATTATAATTATTATTAAAATGTTAAAATGAATAATTAACATCAACAACAATCATATATCTAATTAATTAATTAATTAATGCTTAGTCATAATTATTATTATTAATAATAATAATAATAATAATGTACATGCCACAATAAATGATTTTTTTTACTATTTTTCACTCAGCATTAACTAAATGTTTATTATTATTATTATTGTTGTTGTTGTTGTTGTTTTATTGTACTATTATAATTATTACTATTGACACACACACACACACATTTGTATATTTTTCTGTATGTGTGCATGTATTTCAATAAATTTGTACAATAATCATTATTACAGTTATTATTATTTTTATGTGCCACTCCTGTTGTATGAATGAACATACAAAACTTAGATAATAAAGTACTGATCCATATGTTACTGTATGTAGGATGCATGTTACAGTACTGCAAATGCTCTGCAATTGTAAATATATGTCTGAGATAAATTTAAAGTAGTTTCTGCAGAATCGCCTGCCTTTGTTTTGCATGTCTATAATTATTACATAAGCCTGCTCAGAAATAGCGCTCTATGAAAATGCTTTGGCCAATATAAACTGAAAGTTACTCAGCCGAGACAAAACCTGCTTGTCTGAGAAACAACGGGAGGTGAATTTACAAAAGAGTTTTTTCCTTTTACTGTGAACGTGTGCATACGCAAAACCGCAACAATTAACAAAAGGCCCGTCGTGAACCTGTGCCCCTTCTGTCTGTCCCGAAGTAACACACGGAGAGTATTTTGGTCGTAATTCCACTGCGGCTTCCGGTTGAGTTGTGGCCTCGACACCCTCACCCCCGTTTTACTTCCTCTATTGGCCCTGACGTACTTCCTGCCTCCAATTTGACTCTTTCCACACACTGTCTCTAAAGTGTGACAGCGCTCAAGATCTGTGACAGCTTTCACATCTCAGTTTCTGTCCATCTTTTCTTGTTCGTCTGTCTAGATCTTTCACATGCGGGCTGCAAATTGGCATGAAGTCTTCATGTTCAACCTCCACTGCATGTCTGACCTCAGAGCGCAAACGGCATTGCTGTCGGTTTGTGTGGTATTGAGCTGTCTGGTAGAGTCCGGGCCTGCTCGCGCTGCCGACAAAACAGGAATGCAGCACTACGGCGGTTTGTAAGTGAAGGTGGATTATGTAAGAAAGCCAGAGAAACAGACTGGCCTTTTCAGGGAGAATCAGGCAGGCTGTGGGATAATATACCAATGACCAGCCCTAGTGGTGTGTGTGTGTGTGTACACGTAATTTTATTGTATCTGGAGGTATTGAATTCTGTCTTAAATTCCATCGAGCTGCCTACCTAAGGCATCCTAGTTGTGTTCTGAAAGTTTGAAGGCTGGATGTTGCTTCCTCATTTTACCCAAAGCTTGCATCACATGTCCTTCAAAGAAAAGCCAATCCCAGAATACACTGGAAAAACAATGCCGATTATAAGTATATTTAATTCAACACTCAAATGTGTCGGTAACATCATTGCAGTCTAAGTAAAATTAGCCAATATTTGTGTATTTTCTTAATGATCACTAATATGATTTAATTGTATTACACATATACTTAATAAGAACAAACATATTTATGCCAATATTTTCTGTAAAATAAGTAAATTAGCCAATTTTGTTTAAATTAAGGTTAAATTAAGTATACCCTAGATGTAATTCAGCAAATGTATAATATTCTAGTACTTAGTATGTCCTCCAGAACTTGAATTATACTGCTCTGACCCTTCTTGGCACTGAGTGTACAAGTTCATGACGAATTTTCACATCTGTCTTGTTTATTATCATTATACTCCACCTGCCTCTTTTCGTTCCCATGGCTCTTGCCCCGGCCCCATAAAACAACACCCTTTTTACCTCATCAAAAACAGCTCTGTTCACAGCAAACTGTTATGATGCATGTCTCTTTAAATGCTAATGAGCTACTGCTCACCCCAGAGGTTAAAAGAAGGGAGTGAATTGATTTTTATTATTGTAGAGTGGTTGTGTTCACAAACTGCTAAAACACATTTACATGCAAACACTATGTAAAAGTGAATTTTGCATCCGATGTCCCCTTTAAAGGGATAGTTCACCCAAAAATGAAAATTAGCCTATTATTTACTCACCCTCAAGCCATCCTAGGTGTATATGACTTCCGTCTTACAGACAAATCCAATCAGAGTTATATATAATATATAATATAATATATATATATATAATATTAAAAAATGTCCAGGCTCTTTCAAGCTTTATCATGGTAAAGGAGGGTGTTTCTCTTCAACAGTTCAAAACAAGTCCAATAAAGTGCATCCATCCATAATTAAAAGTGCCTCACACGGCTCTTGTCTGAAAGAAGTCGTCGTATACCTAGGATCCCATGAGGGTGAGTAAATAATCGCTAATTTTCATTTTTGGGTGAACTAACCCTTTAAAGCAGTGACACACAAAACAGAACTGGTGGTGACAAAAGCTTACGTTGTTATCGCCTTGTGACGTCTACATCTAGGCCAAAAAGTTACAATTGAACACAACGCAATGACTACAACCCTCCAGACCAGCAGGTGGCTCTATATTCATAATTTAAAAAACAAAAAACAAAACTAAGAATATACAAACAATAACCTCTTGTGTGTGTGTCTTGCTTACCATTTTGAATATCAATCTTATCAATCACTTTCTTCATTCCAGACACCCATGTGGTTATGAAAAACTCTCTCACAACTGCCTGACACCAAAAACCCGTAGAACTGTTTTAGTTTTTACAGGGGGGTCATAGACTCTAGCGATCAAAAGACTGCACTGTAAAAAATAAAATCACAATTTGTTGAGTCCGCTTAAAATAACTTGTTACCCTGCTGCCTTAAAATTTTAAGTTCAGTCAACTAAAATAAGTTTAGTCAACTTGAAATGTTAAGTTGTATTAAGTAACAACTTAGATATTTGTGTTTGCTAAACTTAACAGATGGGTAAGTAACCCAGCTGCCTTAAAATTTTAAGTTGATTCAACTCAAATATCTAAGTTGTCACTTAGTATAATTTAACATTTCAAGTTGAATAAACTTTTTTTGAGTTGACTAAACTTAAAATTTTAAGGCAGCCAGGTTACAAATTATTTTAAATTGACTCAACAAATTGTTTTTTTTTTTACAGTGTGAAGACTATTTCCTTCCACTGAAAAATGTCATCTTTAAAATGTACACCTGTCGCTGTCATCTTGTGCTGATGATGTTTTTTTTTGGAGCCTGAAGCCCAAAGTATACTTCACTCTTTACACATACGGTAGTGCAAATTTCGGCATCAGTAGTACGCGTGTACAATACGCACACCACATGAGTTTGGTAACGGCACATACTTTGTACGCACAGGTCGCACACGCACATTAAATTTATTTTGCAGTAATCAGTTGTTCCACAAGGTGGCAACACTGGCATGGGCCTCTGTTTCACATTAGAGAATGGAACTAAAAGGTCGGAACAACAACAACAACAAAATGAGACTGCAGCAACAACAGACAGCCGCAATGACAAGTGCTTGTGTGAGAGTGCCGTCGCACTGCGGGCGTCCTGGAGAAAAATAAAGCAGACATTGGACTAAAGATTAAGTTTTTTACAGAGCCAATGTGTCCACCGCCTACATTTGAGTACACCTCTACTGGAGTATACTTTGAAAGTCTGCACGTTCGACTAGCATATGCATAAAAATCTGAAGTATACTTTGGGCCTGAGTCTGCACAGTAGTAATCATGAGGTGAAATGGTGTCGATGTCCCACCCAAACTCCTGCAGACCCAATCACAAGTTGGCAGTCATGATGCCACACCCCTTTTATAGAACCAAATCACTGACTAAAAGCAAACTTATTAGAAAAATGCACACTTGAACATACATTTCTGTGATATGAACTACGTAAAATGTTGGAAAGCATCTCTGGGAAAAAAAAAAAAAAATCGATTTTTACGTTCCATTCGTTTACATGAAGAGGGCAAGGTTTCTGACCTATACTGCAGCCATTATTAAAATGTTTTCTGCTATGTGCAGTGCTCCATACTGTCCATTAAGGAGGTTCTACGGCGGCTTTCTATGTAGGCAGCTGACAGCAAGGCAGCACACTAGGTTTTGGAACAGAGTTACAGTGTGGGAGACGTTCCTAAAATACACTTTGTGGAACAGTTGTTTTCTTTCTTTCTTTTAATATTTACAACATTTTATAAACATACCGCTCACATTCAGAAAAGATTCTTGAAGTGATATGAATATAGCTTTTATTCAAATTATTGTGAACAGATATGTGATATTTCATCAAACGCATTCCGACAAGTTACAATTCAGACAGGAGGAAACATTTCACCTTTTATTAGTTTAATATTCACCAAAATGCTAATGTGCATTACATTAATTCTGGATATAATATCAGAATTGCCACAGAGTGGGTGAAGGCCAGAGGTCAAAGTTGAGTTGCAGGTTGGAGGTGTCCTCTAGTCCTTGTGGTTTTGGGTGAGGAACTGAAGCGAAGCCACTGGTGTAGCCAGACCAAACCTCTGAACAAATGCCTGCGGATCCCAGTTACCTGAAAAACCAACAACAAAGCCTTTCATTGCTCTTGTCTGTGGCTGTAAAGTATGTTTCTGACCCACTGTAACACACTGGCTCCATGAACATACTGTAACAACAACCTTTCTGTATGACCCACTCCATCATCCTGTTTCAATAAGAAAATCAACACAGGAAAAATATGTGCTTATCAAAGTATTTCATGAGTTTGTTCAAAACGTGTCACATAAAAAAAAAAAAATATATATATATATATATATATCCTAAAATGTATTATTTTAATGTATTATTTGTTTAAATGAATGAATGAATGAATGAATATCACTATTATACTTCGTTATTATATCTGTTGTTATTATTTACTTGTTTATTTACTGCTACAAAATAAATCAATACAAATATTATTATTATTATTATTATTATTATTATTATTATTAGTGTATTTATTTATGTTCATAAATCAATACAATTATTATTATTATTATTAGTTTATTTATTGATATACATAATTCAATACAACTATTATTATTATTATTATTTGTTTATTTATTCATAAATCACATAAATCAATCAATACAAGAATAATCATTATTATTATTGTTATTATTAGTTTATTTATTGATGTACATAAATTAATACAACTATTATGATTATTATTATTACTGTTAATATTATTAGTTTATTTATTGATGTACATACATCAATACACCTATTATTATTATTATTATTATTATTATTATTATTTGTTTACTTATTAATGTACATAAATCAAGACTATTTTGTTTGTTTTTGTTTTTATTGTTGTTATTTATTCCTTTATTGCTATAAATATACAAACAAATAAATAAACATTATATTTTGTTATTATTGCTATTGTTACTACTCTTTGTTTGCTATACAATAATGAACAAACAAACAAACAAACAAATAAATGTCTTTAAAGAAACAAAACATTTAGTGTCGTGTATTATTATTGATATTGTTATTACTGTTTTTTGTTGTTTACTTACTTTTTTTTATTGTTGTACATAAATCAGTAAAAAACCTATAAATCTATAAAAATCAATGAAACAAACACAAATAAATATCATATAATAATGTGATTAAAGAAAATATTTTCTAAGCATCAGTTAGCCTTGTCTTTAGCTCAACAGTAGAGCATAGTGCTAGCAACTCTAATGTCATGGGTTCAATTCCCAGGGAAAGCATGAACTAATCAAATGTGTATTTTGAATACAATGTAAGCCACTGTGAATAAAAACCTCTGTCAAAAGCAGAATTGTAAATGCAGATAAATGTATTATGTCTTCAATTTCAAGAAACACCATAAAGAAAAGTGTTTAATTGGCACTGTAATAGGTTTTATACTGATGCCGGCCTTTGTCACAAAAATCAGCCCGCTGTCAGCTGCATCACGTGTCCGTCTCACTATTATCTGTACTTTTCACGAGTTTTCCCGTGACTGAGCTTCTCGGCTGAACATTTCAGTGTAGTTGTTACAAATGGTAAGTGAACGTGTTTAATGGAGAATCTTGTACCGCCGCACGTGTCTCAGGGCCTTGGTGGGCTGTGAATCACTGCGAGCGTCTCATCTCTAAATAAAACACACAGCCTGTCACAGTGCTGGAGGTGGCAACATGAGAGAGAGCGTTTTGGCAGGACAACCAGATAAATACCAGACGTAACTCCGGCTGCTATGACAATATCACTTCTCCAATTCCGGCAATAACCACATTCCTAAAAGCAAATGTGAAATCACATTTGGAATAAAGCGCCAACAAGCTGCGTCCAAGCCTGAAAATGTAAAACTCTGCATTTGGAGGCTCTTTAATTGTTCTTTTGTTTATATCAATTGTAAACTGCAACTGGTGAGATCTTTCTAAAACTAGACCAAGTCCATGAGTTATTTAGAGTTGTAAAACAAATAAATAAATGAATAAAAGAATATACTTTGACCCTTCAACCAATGATAACGCAGAACAAAAGCAAAACAGCAACAATACCCATTTAAAATTGCAATTTCTTCCGCTAGATGCATGCACAGACAACACGTGGCCGAGGCGGAAATGCTGTAGTGGTGAGGAGGGAAACCCCGTCCGTGCACACAGCACAGTGCACCACATCCTGGAAAGATCAAATGTGAATGTGTGTGTGTGTGTGTATATATGCTTGTTTGTATGTTTGAATGCAAGTGGGTGTGAGAGTTTGCAAGTGTGATTTTGAAGGAAAATGTCATAGTTGTTTTCCACCGCTTGTTGCGGCTACTTTATAGCTCACCAGACACTGTCTATGAACAACTGTATGCACTTAACATTACATTTGTGCATTTAGGCAGATGCTTTTAGCCAAAGCAATGACAAGGTACATAAACTTTAGCAAATTTGCTCCGTAGGAATTACACTCGTGACCCCAAAAGTAGGCTATTATACACTTGTGAAAAAGGGATAGTTCACCCGAAAATGAAAAATCTGTCATCATTTACTCATCCTGAAGTTGTTCCAAACCTGTACGAGTTGATTTCTTCTGTTAAACTTACAAGAAGACTGTGAATAATGTTGGTAACCAAATACTAGCTGGTAGCCATTGATTTCTATAGCATGGAAAAAAGTACAGTGGGGACCAAAAACTGGTTACCCACATTCTTTACAATATAATTTTAATGTGTGTGTGTGTGTGTTCAGAAGAAAGAAACTCATACAGGTTTGGAACAAGTTGAGGGTGAGTAAATGTGAAAGGATTTTTGGGTGAATGTACACTTGTAGAGTATATATGTGTGTGTGTGCGTGTGTGTGTGTGTGTGTGACCCAGTCTTAAGTAGCACGGGTATAATTGTAGCAATAGCGAAATAATACACTGTATGGGTCAAAATGATCGATTTTCCCTTAATGCCAAAAATCTTTAGGATATCGAGTAATTTTGTATTCTGTTCAAGACAGCACAAAAGAAAATCCACAAAGATCTGTCTGTGAAGATTTGTGCATAACTAATAGAAACTGATATAAAGTACTGATTGTGAGAAAGAGCGGTGTGTGTGTGACACGTTGTGTGTTGTGTGAAGATGTCCAGTTCTCTCTAATTGAGTGTTAGAAATGGAGTAAAGTGACCCGGCATTATGAGGTCATGTGACCTTTAGGCCTCTGAACCTGAGAACATGAGGAGATAATGTTCCGCCTCTGCAGATCATGAACCTGTTTGACCCCACTACAGCCAGGGCATCTCACACACACACCTGTACCTGGCCACTAGCAGACTCTCATCATCATCAGATGTAACACATAATCAACAGTCCTTGTGTAGGGAAGCCTACAGATTCATTTTTTCAATAACACTAAAAATGTAAACATTATTTCTTCATGATAAAGAGTCAAGTCTAAGAAAAGGCTTAATTTTCTGGAGTAGCCTAGCATTCAGCTCACTTTTTGTACTTCTATTTGACATGAAACTCTTCAGACCAAACATTCTGATGTGAACATCTAGATGGCACAGACCAATAGGTTCTCACTCAGTCTGATATAATCACATCATTACTCTCATAGAGCAGCTGACTGGTTTCGTATCAGCAGCCAATGAGTTTGGTGCTCAGCATTCAAATACTTGGCTACTGTTTGCTGTAGCAGTTGTAGTGCGCTTTAGAAACCCTCCACCTTCCCCAGCTCCACCTGTACAGATCTCCTATGGGGTGATGTTATGTATGTGATATATAGGGGTTTATTCCTACCTGATCTCATGACGAAAACTCACTGCAGCTTCCAACAGAAATGAACACTAGAGGCGGTAAAACAGCAAGCACTTGTAATCGTTTTCATATACAGTTATGATCACAGCTCCATACGTTTCGCTTTCTAGTATTGGTAAATTTAGGGTTAGGTGTGGGGGTAGGGTTAGGATTAGGCAATCATGTAGCAATTTCAAAGAGAGGGGGTAATAATTTGGCAGGGTTTCAATATGGACACAACAGCAAATGTAAAAGCTTGCTCTGTACATCAGCCATCATGGAATTGGACTTAGGATGTGGAATCCTTGATGGTACATTATTTTAAAACGTCACAGATAGGGCTGCCCCCTAATAGTCGACTAACCGTTAGTTGACGAGAAGACGCTTGGTCGACCAAAATTTTATTAGTCACTTAGTCGTAGAAAAAAAAAACTCATGAATTGGCGAAGTGACAAAGTTACACAGTCTGTGATGGACAGATCGTTAATGGCTGGTCTATGTGGTAATATAGTACATCAGGCAAAACGGTCACCACCTATCATTCATCACCCTCAAATATAGCTTTTCAACTGAAAGATGTATGTAGTAGCAACTTTAAATGCCAGCTTAATCTAATGTTAATCTAGAAAAATGTTTGCTATTCAAGTGTCTGTGCGTAGCGTGGAAGCTGAACAGTAACACACTCACTGCATGACAGATAGAGGCGCTGGTGGTGTCACTTAAAATACTCTCTCATTTTTGTTCATACAGATAAAAGTAATACATCTTTTGAATCTGCAAAGAGTCTGAGTGTGCACTCAGAATAACAACAAAACACTGCGCTTTTGTAAAATAATGAAAGCAAAATGGATGTGCTTTCTGCCAACTGTCTCCTTAAACTCGAGCAACTTCAAAACTCAGGAAATGTGTACTTTTAAATGAACCAATTTAAATAGAATACAAATATTCTCAGATTATGTAATACGTACAAAACATGCATTTGAGGCACAACGTTACTGTGGAAAAAATGAGTCAGTGTCGTCGACTTCCATCTCTTAAGCCGAAAACAAAGAAAGCCATAGTTTATCAATAAATTATTAAAACGTTAATGCAGTCTACTTGCTGTTTTTCCCTGACACATTCATAATTCCGGTGTGCTGTGGCAAGCTTTTTTTTTGCATTCGCTTATATTATTAGGTTACATAGGCAATTAAAGGCTCATTATTATGATCTATATGGTTTATTAATAAACGTGTGACTAATAGTCTAAAAAAGTACTTTCTTGTAAAACATACTCCACATTTACTTGTTTTTTAGGTCAGTATGGAAAAAAATACTACGGCTGTCAATGGGAACCAGAAACTGTTTGGTTACCCACATTCTTTAAAATATCTTCCTTTCTTAACTTGTTTTGTCATCTGAAATGTGAAAATTGTAAGTCTGATTGGTTCGAAAAGAAACAGCAAACTTCTCCTCAACAAAACAGCTGATTTACCATAACATTGAGGCCTGTAGGACAAATGTATATGCGGGATGAGTTCATACTATCTCTACGTATGAGCAATAGCATGGCAGTCGTAGCAAACAGCGCGAATACAGGAGTACGAGTCTCCAACCGGACTGAATCACAACCAGTGAGTCAGAACTAAACTATGCCTGGATTACGACAACGTGACATCAGTTCGATACAGCGAGTAGGCTAGTGTTTGGTTGACCTGTTTATGTGCAGCTATAAAAACCGAGACATCATTCAATGTATACAGCTCACAGTTTATTCAGGACTCAAAAATAGGCCGACGGGGAAGCCCCGAAGTAAGCTGTGGTTAACTGGGGAAATAGCCCATCAGTATCGTCCTCTGGCCTCTGCTCATATTGGTAACAGGTTGTTGACAGCTCTCGCTCGATGTCATCATGGAGTCAAGGGGGCGGAGAGTGTTGGCTAACACGCCGATTTACAAACGCTCTAAAAATAGCGCGCCTCTTTGTGTGTTTGGGTTAATTTCGTCTCTTTCCATTCCTCAATCTGTCGACTCATGGAAAACAGAGATAGGAAGTGGGGAGTGATGCGGCACTTTCTTCCTCTGCTCGACTCCACCCTTTCTTGTCTGTCTTTTGATTTGCACAATACAGGAAACCCAGTCTGTAAGCTCGCTAAGATATCTTTGTTACTTAAGAGAGCAGAGTTTCGTGAGGCACGCGTTCGGGTATGCGCAATGCGGCTGGATGGCATAAATGAAATCCTGAAATGAATATTTGCTAAAAATGTGCTCACTCTCAGGTCATTCAAGATGAGTTTATTTCCTCATCAGAACAGATGTGGAGAAATGCAGCACTGCATCACTCGCTCACAGATGAATCCTCCGCAATGAATGGGTGCCGTCAGAATGAGAGTGCAAACAGCTGATAAAAACATCACAGTAATCCACAAGTAATCCACACCACTCCAGTCCATCAATTAATGTCTTGTGAAATGAAAAGCTGCATGTTTGTAAGAAACAAATCCATCATTAAGACACTTTAACTGAAAATCTTAGCTTTTGGCTTGTAAACTCTGCTTGATCTGTGCATATTTCTCACTTGATTCAGACTAGATGACTTTTTTACTGGAGAAAGCAATATTATGGATTATGGACTCATATTTTAACCAGAAGCAACATTTTAAGGGTTGTTTTTCACAAACATGCATCTTTTCACTTCACAAGATGTTAATTGATGGACTGGAGTGATGGACTTAATTTCATTCACTCCTGATATAGTCCACTTAACTGCCATTCACTATATAGGGATTAGTGAATGAGTGAATGAGTGACCGATTTCGAACACAGCTCATCTTTCTAACATGATTAGCATGTTAACATGTTGCTAACATGTTTCTAATATGATTAGCATGTTTCTAGCATGATTAACAAGCTACTAGAATGTTGCTAACATGATTAGCAAGTTACTAGCATGTTGTTAAAAT
>VONZ01000792.1:0-2500 GCA_012976165.1 Labeo catla | reverse complement strand
GGCTGTGTGAAGTTGCTGGAATTTTCTTTGAGCTCAGCTCATGAAAAACGGGGGCAAAAACAAAAGTGTTGCTTTTATAATTTTGGTCAGTGTAGATAGATAGATAGATTAGAAATATCAAATTAGAGCCTAAATTTCCCACATAAGCACCACAGAGGTCTAAAATATGTGAGCTAACCACTAGTAACCACTTAATGTATTTTTGGCTTCATAGAAACTGTTTTTGAATGACTGTCAAAGGGCAAAGATGATTCATGGTGTTCTTACAGAATCTACCAGCAGGGGTTAATGCTATTTCCAACAGCTTGCTTTATTTTCACCAAATATAAGAACCAGTTCAACACTGGACAGATTTTTTTAACACTAAGTGGCTGTATAGTGTGTATAATATTATGTTAATTATGTAGTTCTAGTCCTGAATTCTGAATTATATACTTCTGAACTCCAGAGTTACTGTGTATCACTGCACAACACCCATAGAAAGCAGTTTTTAGGTTCAATTCAGGGATTATTTTTGTAATAACTTTTCATGATATTACTGCTTTTACTGTATTTTTGATTAAATTCAGCATTGGTGAGCATAAGGGACTTCTTTCAAAGTGTATGTGTTTGTTAAAGGGGGCAGAAATAAAGACGTCGATACTGTGGTATATCTGGTGTGGGCATTACTGTATCTGAAGTCTGTAATACTGACATGCTTGCAGGAGGTGTCTGTCTGTGTGCGTTTGTGAGAAAATATTCAGGAGTTCTTGCTAATGTATACAGAGCTAATGCTAATGTATACAGAGATTTGTCAAAAATGAATAACGGTAGCGATCCACTCCAGCACTGACGACTCTCATCGTCACTTCTCATCAACCACAATACAAGAAGGCTGTCAAATGAAAGAGGCTGTTGAGGCAATTCTAATATTATACTGAAAAAAAATAGTGTAGAAACAAATTTCAATCTGAAATTGCCGGTCAGTTTCACAATTGATTATAAAGAAATGGCAAGTAGCACTGAATTAAATGTGAACTTGGTAAAAAGACTGAAATAGTATTTTCTTCTCCAATAATCTTTGTTTTATGTAACTTCAAAAAAGAACTTTTTACCAGTGTACTCAAGGCTTTTTGAACCTAAAACATTTGTCATTTAAATTAGCATTACCAGTTTCTATCATTCACACACAGCATTGTGACATTAAAGTCACATTTAAATTTGTGACTTTAGACAAACTGTTTTATGATGTAGTTACAGCATCTACCAGCAGGGGCTAATGCTTTTTTCCAACAGCTTGCTTTGTTTTCACCGAATTAATAAGAAATAAATGGGAAGCCCGCATGCACAGGTCGTGTGTGGCATCGCAGGTGCTGTTGGACTGTATGGTGAGTCTGCGTCACACCCTGGTCAAGGAGGTTTTGATTAATGACTGAATCAGTTAGTGGGAGGAAGACTCATGTGGGTCCATTACTACACTGCACTGCTGCTAATGGCTTCAATTACAGCTCAGTAACCAGTGCTGAGCTCACACATTTCTGTTCAAGTGGACTATGAGGTGGTGTCTCCTAGGACTCTCGATGAAAGCGCATGTGTCTCTTAGAACTTAGCAAAGGAGGAAAATGGTAATTAATTAGCTAAACATCCAGTTACAGTACATACTTCAACTCTGTGGGATTTCGACAGAATTGCAGTTTTAGATATTTTTCAAGATATTTTTGATGAAATCCAAAAGCTTTCTGATCTTGCATAGACAGCAGTGCGACTCGTTTGAGGCCCAGAAAGGTAGCAAGGACATCGTTAAAATAGTCCATGTGACATCAGTGGTTCAACTGTTAATTTATTATGATATGAGAATGCTTTTTGTGTGCAAAGAAAACAAAATTGCATTTGTCTTAAATAAAGAATTGCAAATCATATTGACCCCAAATGTTTGAAGTTCTGCAGTGATGTAACGTTACTTTCAAAATAACGTTTCTCCCACGCTGCGTAATACTTGTCACCTGAAATGAACTGATGAGTAAGACGCAAAGTTGCATTAACACAGCCAATGATGTATCAATCTCTATTGCAAAGCTATGTTCTCAGTCTCCGATCCTCCTGTCTTAACAGATGTGAGTCAGTGTGAGTAGGCCATGATCTGTGCAGCAGCAGCAGTGTGGAGCAGAGAAGTGCTGACTCTGAGATGTGCTGCACTGATTACAGCCTTACTTTACTCGTTTGAAGCACTCACACTTCAAAGATGAACGCTTGACTTTTGCTCAGCTCTCATTGTCTTAGCCTATGATGCTCAGCTGTAGTTTATGTGTAACCATTTTGATGTAGTGCAAAGGCACAGAGTTCTATGAGTATATGGACACTTGACTGCATTGACCTTATTTGATCCACTTTGGGAGCTGGATATTTAGGAATAGTTTGCAATGATAAAAAGGCTATTATTTAAGGTTATTTAAGATATTTAAGATTTAAAATTATTTGAAATTCTGGAATCTGAAGGTTCAAAAAAAAAATCAAAATATTA